>WEIV01018578.1:1084086-1204713 GCA_013390005.1 Calyptomena viridis
TCCCCCGCCCCGGGGCCGGTCCGCGGGCACAGCCCTCGGCACCTCCGCCTGGTGCGGGGCAGCGCTGTCCCCCCGCGGCCGGGCAGGGGCCTGTTCTCCGGTTTTGTTGGTTCTTTTCCCTGTGGGAGGCACCGGGTGCGATCATGCACAATAACCTCATGAAGCGCCCAGCCCTCGGCACCTCCGCCTGGTGCGGGGCAGCGCTGTCCCCCCGCGGCCGGGCAGGGGCCTGTTCTCCGGTTTTGTTGGTTCTTTTCCCTGTGGGAGGCACCGGGTGCGATCATGCACAATAACCTCATGAAGCGCCCCAGGGTTGGGGAAGAGTGACTGGAGGGCGGCCCAGCTGCTGAACATGAGCCAGCAGTGTGTCCTGGCCTGTATGAGGAATAGTGTGGCCAGCAGGACCAGGGCAGTGATTGTCCCCCTGTACTCGGCACTGGTGAAACCGCACCTCGAATTCTGTGTCCAGTTCTGGGTCCCTCACTCCAAGGAAGACACTGGGGTGATGGAGTGTGTCCAGAGAAGNTAATCTGTGGTTCTATGCAGCTTTTTGAGTGGGAGAAACCCTTTCTGGGTTGGGATATTTTGTTTTATCCCAACCTCCCCTCCCTACCCTGGAAGGCTCCCAGGGCTGTTGGAGTGGTGTGCTCAGGTGGAAGAGCCATGCTGGTGCTTTATAGGCAGATTAGATTTGGTACTCAGGGAAGAGACTGCAAGGAGGGAGAGAGTCCTCATGTTCCTTCCTATCTGGTTGCTTGTGTCCTGCTGTCTGCAAACACTGATGAGGAGAGGGTGTTTCATTTGACTTAACTATCACGTGCACCAGTCATCTCTGTGCAGTGCGTTGGTCTTGAATTGGTCTGGGTGGATGTAACACAAGCAGTGGGAGAAATTTCCCTCTCCTAGTTCTCTCCAGTTCAGGTGTTAAATGGCAGCATTTTGATGAGGGAACAGCTCTGCTTCACCCCTATAACTTGTTTCTCTCCCTGCCTGTACTCGCTCACCCCATTAACCTCACCTGCAAAGGTTTTCATCTGGTGCTAAATGTGGCAATGACAATTTGTTCTTGTTACATGAAGGCTTTTTCCACTGCCAGTTTGCTCAACAAGATCTTTTTCAATTCGGATGCCCAGGTCCAGACACCCTGGGAACAGAGCAGTGGGCACTGACCTAGTCTTGTCTGACTTCTTGTTGTCCCCACCATGGCTTTGGGAGCCAACACAGCACTGGCATTGCCATTGGAGATGAGATGCAACAGCGAGGCAGGTGAAGTCAAGGCCCTGCCCTATAGGTAACCTGATGTATCTGAAAGGCTTCTGGGTTGTTTGTAATATTGGAGCTGCCTCTTGACAGGACCCAGCAGCACTTGGCAAAGCTGTCCAGGGTGAATGTGAACCCAGTGTCTGGAGGTGCACATTCTCCATTGCTTTTCTGGCAGTGATGTGGAGGAACAGTGAGTCTGTACAAATTAGCACTTTAATGCTATCCAGCATCTTTTTAGCATAACAGCTAATAGATTCATAGAACCACAGAAATGTTTGAGTTGGAAAGGACTTAAATATCTGGTTCCAACCCTCCTGCTGTCAACAGGGATGCCACCCACTAGACCAGGTTGCTTAGAGTCCCATCCAATCTGCTCTTGAACACTTCTGGGGATGGGGCATCCACAACTTCTCTGGGCAACCTGTGCCAGTGCCTCACCACCCTGACAATAACTTGTGTGTTAGCCAGAGAGCTGTGCATTCTTGGGCATTTCTTGGACACTACAAAGCAATTAACAGGTTACTGTCACCTTGGTTCCTGTGAACCTTGTGGTTCAAGACTTTTTGGTGATGTCACTGGCATAATTAATATTTCTATCGGGATAAGAAGTTTGCTTGTTTCTTAGATCACAGCTGTTTGATTTAGATTTATTAGGGATTTCTGTGATCCCCCTTGTCTCCCATCCTGCCTTCTTATGTATGTTATAGGTTCCAGTAGGTTTGGATTTCTGTTTTACCCAGGACCTGTTTTATCTCTCCCTTTTTCTTACTTGTGCTGATAAAAATCAAGCAATTATTTTACTTCTGTAAAGATCACTTCTTTAACTTGTCTATAGACGATTGCAGACCTGACTACACTGCACTCACTGTTTTCCTTCCAGTTTTTCCCATTTGGGAGCAGGCACTCTTTGTTGGGAGTGGAAGCATTCCCTGAAACACTGGAACTGGTGGATCGTGTCTTTGAAAGGAATTGCACCAGAAAAATGTGAAGACTGGGAAAAAGAGGATGTCTACAGTAAAAGAGGTTTTAAGGAAAGCTACTGAGTGAAAACTGCTGCAGTGAGGTTGGTGTCTCTGAGGCCTCCTAAAGTGCTTATGGTTTGTTATACAGGTAAAAGAGTCCCTTCTATGCTTTGTTGCTGCCCTAGTCCAGAGCATCCCTTCCTTTGGAGAAGATCTTCCCTCTGTTTTAAGATTTGGATTTTTTCCTTGGTCTGAAATACGTGGGCCTGGACTCTGAGCTTTCTGGTATCCGTGTGCTTCCTGCTGCTTTTCCTTTGGTGTGTTGCCAGTGGCAGGCTGTGGGTAATGCAGAGGATGAAGCTCATAAAGCTGTACCAAACACTTAACAGTAGAGCTGACATCAGGGTCACTGGTGTGGCATCAAGAGCCCTCTACACCAGCAGAGACCCAGAAGAGTTTTGGCCCCATTGCATGCAAATGCTCAGCACCTGGAGGGACTGTTGGGAGCCTCACTCCTACAGGAGCTCTGCCTGTGCTGTGTGGGGCCAGCTGGGACAGTGGGGAGAAGAGAACATGGTGTCTCTGTCCCCAGTGTACCCTCCTATCCCATCTACCTCTCCCTAGTTCCCAGCTGTCCTGCTTTCCATTTTTACCACTACAGGCAATTAAAGAAGTCCTGAAAAGAGTTACAAGATTGTTTCCCATAAGATTGCTCCTGAAAGAAAGATGAGCCCTGTGTGGGTACATGTGGCACAGGTGCCAGGTGGGTATCTAGGCTGGGAAAGAAGCTCAGTGCAGGCTGAATGCACATGGCCTCTAAATGTCCTCTTGATAGACCCAGAATCTCCTGCTCCTAGGGGAACCCAATGGAAGCTCATTTATGACCTGTGCCACCAGAGCAGCTCAGTGCTTGCCAGACTTTAAAGGCCAGTGCCTTGGAATACAAATATCATGTAACCAAAATATGTGGCAAAGACAGTAATTTACCTTGTGTTAGGAGGAAGACCCGGATGTAGAAACCAAGTCCCTTGAGTGTCAGTTCTGAGGATGCCTTTATCTGTCTCTTGGGAGGAGTACCCAGCATTGATTCCAGCAGAGCTCACAGGACCTCTGGCTGGAGGGGCAGTGGCAGGAGGCACCAGAAGAGTTGTAGGCAGCTGCTGTGTGCAGGCAGCAGGGCAGGGGTGAAGGAGGGAGGGGATGGAGACCTGCACAAAGGCCAGAGAGAGGAGCCGCTGCACGTGGTGAGAGGTTGGCACAGACACCAGGACATGCAGATGTGGGAATTTGATGATCTCTTTTCTCTGAAAGTTGTACAGTTCTGAAAGGGTTACCTCAGTTTTCTGAGCTTAGAGTGTGTGAAACACAGAGGCATGACAAGAGCAGAGAGAGAAGGAAGAAAAATATTTCAGAAGCCAAGAAAATACCAAATGGAGGAACCAAGGCTGAATCTTGTATTGTGAGAGGATGAGGGGGACAAGAATGCTGCAGGGAGAGGGAATAGGAAAATATAGTTAAGAGGAAGGAGGAAGACAGTGAGAGATGATGTGATAGAAATGAGCAGAGATGGAACAGGAAAAAAGGCTCACAGTGAATTTATTTGAATTTCCATTCAAATGTTACCCTGGAAGAAAACCCCAGTTCCTGTGAAGTTGTGAAGACTGGGACTGTGGGGGCCCTCCTGGGTGGCCTTGGCTGCTGCCAAGCTGCATTACTGTTGGGATGTATTTTAGAATATACCATGCCACAGCAGGTGTGTGCAATTAGAGGAGACATCTCCAAAATAGCAGGCGGCTGTCAATTTTTTAGTAAATGGTGTTGCCCTGTTTTTTACTTTGTCCAACTGTGTAGAAATTTATTCTATGATGCATCATCTTTTATAGAAACATTTTCGAAGGACTTGTTATTTTTACCCTTTTGTTGCTTTTTGTGACCAGGCAAGGAGAAGAAGGCTAATCCAGTGGCTGCTGGGGAGGGTGAGGATTTTTCCATGGAGGGAAATTAATGAACTCTAATGAACAAGCAAGTTTCAGGAAAATGTCTCCTCTGAAAGCAGAGGTCACATTTCCTCCTGGTTAGAATTTAACCAAATTACAATGATTACTATCTTGGCGAAATATTACCATTGCTATCACTTGCCTTTTTATAGTACTTGCCTTTTTATAGTACTTCACAAATGTATCACACCTCAGAACACTCTGGTTTGATAAGTTTGCATTTATTTTCTCCTTTTCTTGAAGAGGAAACTGGATCATAGTGAGTGTCATAGTTTGACCAAGTCACGCAGTCATTTTGTGGCTGATACATTGATAAGGTGTGAGACCAACTATCATGATTAGATTTTTTGTCCAATGATGTTGATTGAAATTAAATAGTGCTTAAAAAATACCCACCAAAGAAACAATTTAGACTTACAAGTTTGAGTGTTTTATTGTTTCTTGGACTAAGTGAACACCTTGTTTGTGAACAAAGGTGAAGGATGTCCAGGTTGGATGGGACTCTGAGCAACCTGGTCTAGTTGAAGGTGTCCCTGCCCATGGAAGGGGGTTGGAACTAGATGGTCTTCAAGGTCCCCTTCCAGCCCAAACCATTCTATGATTCTATGAAAGGGCTATAGCTCTTTGTGATGTAAACTGAAGATTTAGTGTAAAATGTTTGTGTGATAGAGACATACATACATACCCTTAGGTAGGTGGGTCTCTTTTCCTGTGATTGGTATGAGTGAGAAAATAGACATATTGCCTTGGCTTCTTTCATTCTTTTCCCAAGTGCCTTTTGCTCAGCAAGGAGAGTGAACTGCAAACATTCTCCCACAATTCTTCACAACACAGGCTGCAGCTGGGCTGGGAGTCTGGCAGTGGTGCTGGCTGCTGGAGGAGGGTGGCAGAACCAGCCTGGTGTGACTGCCCCAAGTGAGCCAAACATCTCTGTGTCCCAGCCTTGAGGGGCACCTGCCTGTTTTGGGGCAGCTCCATGGAGTCCATGGAATACATCTTAATGGACTTCTGGGTGGAGAACCTGCTGCTCTGCTCTAGCACAAATTATTTTCCTACCCTTTCAAATACTTCTTCCACCCCAAAATGTTCCCATGACTGGCTGTCCAAGTACAGCGAAGGTGTTTTCACTGCAATGCCTTGAAGGGATTATGGCTACTGAAATCTCAGGTGCAACATGAGCAAGAGTTGGTGCAGCATTCTTGTTCAGAATCACAGGCTGCTGCATCCTGTGGCCAAAGGAGCTTTTGCCATTCCCAGCAAATTATGATGTCTCTGTGTCCTGCAAGGATCAGTGACCACCATGACTATTATGAACTAGTCAGTCTGGGCACATAAGCTGTATTGTGTTCATAAAGAGCAGAAATTTATTTATGAATTGTTCGAGTGTGCTGTATTGCTTCATGTGAAGCTGTATCACTCTTGTCTCCTCCAGTCTGTCTGTTGTGAACCTTGTAGGCAGCTGCTTTGTGAGCAAGGCGCCTGGGAAAATGGAAGGAATGTTTCCACTCCTAATTTCTCTGATCCTTTGGGGTGGAATTGGCAAAAATAAACTCCTAAATGCCACTGCAGACCAAGCCCTCCCTGCCAGACTTTGTACCATTCATGGTACAATGTACAGATATTAGGCATCTTGTCTCATTTTCTGCATGCTTTCACATCAGTGGTTTACCTTCCAGCTGTGAAATGGTGTGTGTCAATACTTGCAGGTCATAATTTAATTTCTGAATTCCTGCAGGTTATGTGTGAGAGTCCTGGAAGTTGGAGTTGTTATATTTAGGGGTAGTATCATGAGGACATTTTGAGAGATTTTCTTCTATGGATTTAGAAACGGGTTATCAGACAGTCAGTTATTTCACCTGGGAACACGTGGTTTTCCCTCAGTTTTGTTTTTAATTTGCAGGCTTGGGCACTTGGTCATTGTCAGCGTGGCAGTGGGAGAGTTGGGAGCGGGCTGTGCTGAGTGATGTTCCGATTGTACGAAGGCTCATCCCCTGCCCCGTAACCTGGCGCAGAAGATGCGCTCCCTGCCTTCTGTTTTCCTTTTGTTCGAACTTTGTCATCCCAAACTGGATGATGCCTGCAGCCATCTGCTGCATTCAGTAGTCTGCGGCATCATGCCGACTCAATTATGCGGCTCTCTGGGATAACAGCAGGGCAGTTTTCTCTTCAGCTTTGAAAGAATGTTCTTCCTTTGCACATTAAGGCTGAGGGAAGTCGGAGCCTCCAGAAGCAAGCTGGATAAGCTGTTCCCAGCCACGTCAGGTGGACTCTGTGCCTGTCCAGGTGTGGTGGGAGAGCTGCCAGTCTTTCACTGTGCCTGAGGTGCTGCATCCTGGTGGCAGGTGTGCTCCCCCATGACAGCACTTAACCATTTGGCACTTTTAATCTGTACCACCTCGTTTACTTTTTGTGACTATATATTAAACCAAATGTTTTGGGATCATATGAAATTAAAGGAGATGGTGCAAGTGTAAATTACATTTGCTTTCTTTTGAAATGCCCAGGAGAGAAGGGCTACAAAGGGATCCTGTTGAGCCTTGAAGTGGATTCCTAGCAAACCTTTTTCGTTATGCTTTCATGCTGAGGGAGAAGTAACCAAGCAGTAGGATTTATGTGTGTGATACAGCTTGTGACATCAGTTTTCTTCCTGTGGTGGGCAGGGAAGACATAACTTAAGTCTGGGGTAATATGTTATTTTTTCTTTTACTGCAGGATAAATTAGGATAAATTTTGAGACTCCAGGACTGCTTCAGGTTTTCTTCTTTGCCTTCAATGCAGGTAGTGAACCTGATGGGTTTGAACATGCAGTCATCCAGGCTTGCTGTTTGTCCTTCTTGGCTGTCCACAGTGCCCTGATCCTTTTTCCCTTCCGTAAATACTCCTCCTCATCATATGAGGATGGGGGTCAGACCAAGTGGTGGGAAGCTAGAGGAAAGGACTCATCTCAAGGACCTGTGCTATTTGCATTTAAGACATTTCTGGCCCCACCAGCTGTTCCATGTGTGTTATTTTCAGAAGGGCAATAATCCACGAGAGGTCAGGAGGGTGGAATTGTGTAAATATGTCGGGTGAAGGAGATCAAGACGCTTGGAAATCCTCAGGCCTTGTCATGACAGAGAGTCAGGATCCCAGATGATTATGGTTTGCAGACTGGGAGAACTCCAGGAGAGCTCTGAAAGTGCTGCTTGCATGGTGAGGAAAGGCTGCTCAGCTGGGTGTTTGTTAGCTGCTTTCAAGAGTCATCTCTGTTTACATTGCTGGCAGGACCACCTGTTCTTTTTCTGAACAATAATATATATGTGTGTGTGTGTGTATATATATTGCTGCATTTCTGCATTTATTTTTAGCCCTTTCTAAAAACCCCCAACAGGTTTGAAAGATGCTGTGGATTGTGAGTGGTGCCTGGCGGCATTGCTCACATTGATGGTTGTCAGAATTTCCATGCTAAATCTCTGCTTTGAAAGGCTTATAACTCATCTTTCTATTCTTGGTGCTGCAGCTCTCGTATCCTAGAAAAAAATGAAAAAAAAAACCCAACCCCAAAACCAAAAAACCTTTTAAAAACTGCTCTTTCCCCACAGGTTTGTAAAAATCATACTTGGCCTAAACTGGAGCTTTTTCAAAGCAGACATTGAGTCTTGCACTTTTTTTTCAGTGCCTAATTGCAGTTGTGTAGCAGGTCTCTTTAATGTTTCTTATGGTCAAATGGAAAAACTATTTTGCCTGTCAGAATGATACAGACACTGGATGGTGTAAAATGTCAGGGAGCCAACAGCAGTTAGCTCCCCACCTCCAGCTACGAAGTAGCACAAAACCAGTTGAATTATGGCAGAGCCTGGGCAGTCTCCACATCTGGGATGATACCTGTTGCAGAATTATAGGGTGAATGCTCCTCGTATCAAGAGCTGGCAGAGGGATGATGCATACCATGTTTTTTTACATTCATGAACAAAGGACATATTGCTGTTATGTGGTATCAGCAAGAGAAATCCAGTACAAAGCAGCAGCTGATAATTTTAATTAAGAAATACATAGTTATCCCTTGTTAACTTTCTGGTTCATATTTCCGTAGTGATTTCCATCCATGCAGAGCTAAGCAGGCTGCAGTGGCACACACTTCATTCTGACTCCCAGTGCCCACCCAGGAGAGAAGGCATTGGGAGGAGATTTAAAATCGTGCCCTAGTGGTGCTGTGAATCCGTGGCAAAACATGGAACAGCAGACAGGAACCTGAGCCGTGCAACTGGTGCTGGGAGGGCTGAGCTGCCTCTCTTCTGAGAGTTTTCCCAGGTTTTGAAAGCTGTTGAAACATTAGCTGCAAACAGTACATTTGTATGCAGATGGTAGGCACTAATTCAAAACATGAAGGTAATGAACTTGAAACTGGGTCCTGATGCACAATGAGAATCATGGAGGGAGCATTGGGAACTTGAGCTGAATCAAAGTCAGTGTAATTTCTCATGCAGCGTTCAGTAGGCTGCTCAAACTCAGATTATCTTTTGGCAGATGGGAATAACACTTATTCCCTGTCTCTCCAGGAAGTCTGTGAGGTAGCAAAGTACATGCAGAAGGCTTCGTATATGCAAGAGCTCAGCTGTTTTTCAAACTATCTTAGTAGCTGTTTGAATGACAGATATGACCTTTCCTTCAGGTCTTTCCTGACAGCCCTGGACCCTTGTGGTTATGAAAACACTGCTACTACAAAATGGAAATAGTCCTGTTGCTTTTGTGTATGTTATGTGGGTACATACACAGTGCCTTATCTGTTTCACTGTAGCTCAAGACACAGTTTAAACACTTTTATCCTGATTTGTCTTCCCCTGCAACTGACTTTTCTTAGGACACAAAGGTTTTTTGTTCTGGTTTCCCTGTACACCTATTGCCTATCTCAGGGCATTGCATTCCTGTGGGATCTGAGCACCTCCTTAGTGACTTAGTGGGAGGCAAAGGCCACTATATTAATTTTCTAGATGGGAATTTCAGACAAGCAAAGACAAAGGTAACTTGCTTATTGCCAGACACAAAACTTGCTGGCGTAGGAACCTGAGGGCACTCTCCAAATTTTCAGGCTGGTGCCTGAACTGGTTGTCCAGGCTCAGTGTTATCTTTTGCTGCTGTTCTGATCCCATCTGGCTGTCAGCTGTACCAGCCAGTGCTCCGTGGGTATTTACGTTGCTGCCAGTTCTCATGTCTCAATTGGGAGTCATTTAATGCGAGTGATTGAGATTCCTGGAGAGGAAGAATTTGAAGTATCCCAGACAATGGTATGGTTAACATTGGTTTTGTCCTAAGATTGTGTTTTAGTATTTATTTTAAGGATTGTTGACACAAGTTTTTCTAGGGTTTTAGTATCTGTGGTTTCAGCCATGAAAGAGTCAGAGGCAAAACAAAGAGTCTTGGCATTGTAGTTTAATATCCTTCCCTTGTAAGAGAATAAATGGGAAGAGAAACATATGATTTCAAATCTTCAGTGATAGTGAGCTTGTAAGAAAGGGACAGCGCAACATTTTTCATGATGCATTTGACATTTTTTAAGAAAGATTCGTGGTAAAGCATGATTGCAAGTCAACAGAGTCAACACATGAGTCAGAGAAGGGAATGGGGCATGTCTCCCTTAGTAAAAAACTTTATTGCATGTTCTCTTACTCTCAATTACCCTAATTTGAAGCAGGGAGCTAATGAATATTGCTAAATGGATTGAAACAAACAGCAGCACTGTGGACAAAAAACAGTCATTACGGGCTGCAGTGTATCAACCACAGTGAATTTTTCACAGATTTGTAGGTTTTAATGCTGGGGTGACTGGTCTGACTATCTGCTTAGCGTAGGGAAGAGGACCTTAAGCAATAATTTCCAATGGGGTCAGTAACTTCTATTATTACCAGTGCACACCTTTTTAAACCCCATTACAATAATTAGAAATTACCTCTTCCCTGGACTCTGCTTTCCAGTTGTTAATTAAAATAATAGTCCTCATTTGAAAAGTGCTTCTGTTAGAAGAGCAGTCAATTGTCAGAAATGTTGTTCCTTTTGCAAGAGCTCACATATGAGGATTAAAGTCCTTCTTACCTTTGTCTTGGTTAAGTGAAACAGAGCAGGCTGCAGACTCCCACTGAAGAGAATTCTGTGGTACAGAGTTGCTGAGGTGACATGGGAGCTGACATTGCATGAAGGTACAGTGCAGCCAGGCCTGTCTGTGTTTCTGGGTCTGAGATGGTGTGAAGGTGCTCTGCAGCCTTGCTGCTTGCTTAGAAGTACACCTGGTGAGGGGGCAGCCCTGGTTTGAGGGGTGGGGAGGAGTGCTTTGGAAAGCCATGGCCTATTTGCACCAAGGGAAGCAGGCTGTCCCCAGGTATGCACTAGGAGAGGAAAATGGCTAAAGTATCTCTGTGTATTTTGCTTTGATGCCCTCCTTGAGCTCTCAGGTACCTCACTGTGCTGGGAGTTGTGATGTGCTTGAGTGGTCAGAGACCTCCCTCGGGAATCGGTGGGGAGTATTCTAAGTTCTCTTTCATTTAATAAACGTCTTTATTGTTGATTCAGGACTGGCTAATTTCAGAAAGTCCTCCAATCTGACATTTCTCTGGAAATGTCAGATATGAAAGGAATCTGTAGAAGCTAGAAATATGGAGAGCAAAGTGTAATTATATGCTATGAAAATACGACAGAGAGGAAAAATAATCCAAAGCCTAATTTCAGCGGGAAAAAATGATGAGAAAAGAAATCTCATGACTTGTAAGGATTGAAAAAAAAAAGAATTTAATTGAATATGAAAAATGAATATGAATTGTAAAAGCACACATTCTTCCATGAATAGCAGGTACCACCTATGCTTTTGGGTGGACAGTTCATAATATATAGCAAAGATGATGGTAATTTCTTCTATGCATGTGTACTTAAGTGCTTTCTTGAGTCTGGGCTGAAGTGGAAGAGAAGCAAGATGGGAAGAAACCGTGGTTTCATTGGACTACATGATTTAGCAATGGCTAATTTTAGGCACTTGTTTCTGAAAAGACTTGTTGGTAGCCTGGCACCCATCAAACTGGTTCTGTCAAAAGCACTTTTCAACCTCAAACTTTGTTCCCAGGCTGAAGAGCTGGCATGGCATTTACTTAAAAAACAAACCCAAACAAATAGCAGCAAGTTTCTGACCTCAGGCTTGCCTCTTGCTGCTAATCTCATTCCTTTTAAGGATAGGAGCTGGTGGTTAAGATGATTTCTAGTGAAACCCTGCGTGCAGCTGAATATGAGAGTGTTGGGTTTTGCTGGGGCTGTTGTTAAAAATGTCATGGCCTACCCACCCATATCCAGTTTCTAGGAAAATCTTTTGATGTGTCTTTTGCATTCTTTATATTGTCATGTAGCTGTCCTTCATCGATGTGCCTTCTTAAGATTAGGTTCATGTCCAACACGAGCATGAAATTTAACTCTCTTGTGGGTCCCTAACAGTTCATTTTGATCTCTGGCTTGGCCCTGTCTGTTTTGCCCATTCCCATTTAAAATAACTTTACAATGAAGAGGAGCTTTTGCGTAAGAATAGTGAGTCACAACCCCAGCTCTGAGTAATCCTTGAGCAACTCCCCACTGTGATCCAGCCCCAGGAGATGGAGATGTCCTCTCAAAAATTAACATAGGTCTGCAGGGGACTTGGTCTTGCTTCTGCAAACACTGCAGTGGGATTGTTTTACTTGCAGGAACTTGTCAGAGGCCAGCCAAATGGAGTTTGTTAAACAGAAATGAAAAGAGAAGAAAGATGCCTAATTTGCTAATAAAATGTAGCCACCTTCAGGGGGGGAAGTGGCTTCATGTAGCAGTCCTACATATCTCTGTCCAGAAATAATTTTAAAGGAACATGTAAATATCACCGTTTTTATGAGTTCTGTTTCCTGACTTGCCCTGGGGAAATACTTTTTTTTTTCAGCAAATGTGGAATGATTGCTTTTATTCATCCAGAGACTGGTGGGCTTGTGTTAATAGGTTGGCTAGGAAGTCTGGCATGGCAAACTTCATCAGAGGATGGGGGAGTGTGTTTTATGCCAGTGCCACAGTATATTCATAGAATCATAGAATAGGCTGAATTGGAAGGGACCTGTCAGGATCAAGTCCAACTCCTGGCCCTGTGACTTCCAAGAGTCACATCATGAGCCTGAAAACATTGTCCAAACACTTCTTGTACATCGTCAGGCTTGGTGCTGTCACTACTTCCCTGGGGAGCCTGTTCCAGTACCCTGTTTACCCTCTGGGTGAAAAACTTTTTCCTGATATCCAAACTAAACCTCTCCTGACTCAGCTTCTTGCCATTTCCTCAAATCCTGTCATTGGTCACAAGACTGAAGCGATCAGTACCTGCCCCTCTGCTTCCTCTCATGAGGATGCTGAAGACCACAGTGAGGTCTCCTCTCAGTCTCCTCCAGGCTGAACAAACCAGGAGACCTCAGCTGCTCCTCACAAGGCTTCCCTCACCATCCTCTTGGCCTTCCTTTGGATGCTTTGTTCTTGGGAAGTATCAGGGCCTGGCAAGAGAGTGATGAAACTTTCTGTGCAGGGGCATAAAAGGGTGAAAAGCTCTCATGTGGAGAGACTGCTGAACCTTCCCATGGGAACTTCATGAGCAGCTGAGAAAGCAAGGTCCTCTGCACTCCTTGTCCACATCCATCCTTCTGTGGGATTCCTGCATGAGCATAGAGGATTCCCAGCCATGTCTTGGGCAATACCTAGGGACTAGTGGAAGGGACCTAAAAATCAATTTGAAGTAACCACCATTTCCACTAGCCAGTACATCACAGTTTTCTCGGATGTTTGCTATTACCAATCTAAATGCATAAATGTCTTTAAAATGTCTTTTGGTGAGTATCTTTTGCATGTAGTCTCCAGTGGAGGTGTGTTGTTTGGTTTGTGATTGGCAGAATTGGTTACACAATACTGTTTGTGCTTCTCGATGGCTGAAGGAATACAGAGCTGCCTCTAGGGTGAATATTGGCCCACATGAATTTAAAATTTAGTTTCCTTGACTGACATTTACTTTCTGGGAACTCTGTTGCCCGTCAAACTCAATTGCTCAAATGTCTGTGGGAAACCAGCAGTGGTATGTGAATGTGGTCACAGAAAATTCATTTTTTAAAATGTGAACCAGTGTTCAGTGGACGAAAAATGAAGCATTTCTGCATTATTTGGCTAGAGTGAGTGTTACAAACTCATTTGATCCTCTTTCTTCTTCTGTCATCATATTTTCATGACAATGTTATATATGTATGGTATTGCAATTCCAGCGCTCTCCAGAAAGATCTTTAATCATCTAGACCATATAAGCAACGAATACTTCAGGCAAAAGCAAAGCTATTAATTTTGCACTTCAAAGTCACAATTTTTCCCCCTACAAAGTGTATCTTATACAGCTGCCACTCTCCATCCTCATTCTCAGTCCATCCACACCTCTGCTGCAGCCAGTAACCTAAATCACTGAAATGTTGTGCTTTATTCACAAATATGTGCAAAAACTGGCATCAGCTCTGTACACGATCCCTTCTTGTAGCCCTTGTTGTGAGGAGGTGCTGGAATCCCTCGGGTTTAGTTAGAGCTTGGGCATCCTTTTGGCCAGACTGCATGGTTGCTGAGAGCCTCCCAAGGGAGCAGAGGGAGAGAGAGCTCCCCTGGGAACAGCAATTCCCCTCTTGCCTGTGTTAGTCCCTGGCTTCCCAGGAGGCAGCAGCATTGGCTATGCTATGCTGTCTTTCTGAATTGTGAATTTTTGCATCCTTTGTATTTTGGCCATTTGCAGTCCAGTCAAGCATGTTCTCATTCCTATGAACACACAGTGCTTTCATTCTTTTGGTTTTGGGTCTTCCTAATTCCTTGGCCTCAATGATATTCCATGGAGAAGTGTTTGAGGGGATATTGTGTAGTCTATCATCTTTTTATCTATTCCCTTTAAACAGTCTGAAGTGTTATCAAAACTGACTTTGTCTGAGTTTTGCTTTGCTCACATATTCTGAAAGAGGAAACAATTTGATCAACCCATGTGCTCTAGGTCAGCCATTACTTTTAAGTATCTCTCTCAATTTCTCCCTCATTTGTCTCTTGGCCTGCTCAGCTGTCCCACTGTGCTGTTCATGGAGAAGAACTTAGAGGCATGACCTTGTCTCAATTCATTACTTTATTAGTTTTGGCATTCTATGTATTTTTAAATATAGATTTTCCTTTTATAGGATTAAGTATTTCTGTTTTAAAGGCTTGCTGAAACACATGTTTCCCCATCCTCCTATCTTAGACTCAGCAGCTGATCAGCACAAGGCTGTAGATCAGAACTGACTTCTGGCTCCTTTAAACACCAGTTAGAGAAGGAAATGGTTTGAAGTATGCTGACCAAGGAGATGACTGGGGATGCTGTTTCTGTCAAATGTTGGTTCCAGCTGTTGCTGGAAAATTTACAGTTCTGATGGTCTGAGCAGACTCTAGCAGGTAAGACTCTGGAGAAGTGAGGGACAAGAGCAGAATGAAAAGCTCTCATGTTTTCTCTTTTCTCCCTCTCAAAGCATTGTCTTTATAATGCTGCCATTTAAAGATTGAGTGCCTATCCAAGGACTGAATTTAATATATAATGTTGATTCAGGTCACAACTATAGGATTGTCCACCCATCTATCTGGTACAAAGCAATACATACTAAATCTGTCTGAAAGGACAGGCCAGCCTGAAGCAAAGTGCTCCTATTGTGGTGTGATAGCCTGGCCAGCCTTGACAGTGGATTCCAAGAATCATAAGTTTATGGTCTGTCAGCCAGTGCAAACATCAATCCATCAAATACTCCCCACTTGTTATACCTAGAAAAGAGAACCATGAAGGCATTAAGAAATGATTGGCAGAGGGAAATTACCTGCTTGGATACATGCTGTCTCTAGTAGAGGAGACTGACAGCTGGGATAGTTGTACTCCTGTGGTGTCAAAGATCACCAAAATGCCACCTATGAATGTTCTGGGTTGTAGAGGTCTGACATGGCACTCTTTTTTCAGCTATACCTTGCTCTCCAGCAGAGACTGTAGCTCAGACTTCCTAAAGTTTGGGCTATCACTTATTTTAAACCAAGTTATTAAACAAGGCCTGGGTTCGTGATTGAGTGGCTCTACTGAACATATCACTCAATAGCCAAGTTTTCCAAGGAGAGTGCTCCTGACTTCCTTGTTGCATATCTCTCCCAGCAAAGTGGCACCCTAAGGGACAGGCATGCTCAGGGCTCTGCAAATGCCCCTTAAAACCCAAGGCCTGCAGGCCTAATCCTGCCTTCTTGCTGCATTTTGTGTCTGTGGGTGCTCAGGTAGTATCCTCACCTCTGGGCTGAAAATCCTCAAACACGAGGCATCTTTAATCTCGAAGGGTCCCTGTAGTTTCTAACACAGTTAAAGGTCCTTGTGCCAGTGTCCTGATTGAATTCTGGATTCATTCTTTATGTTCCTTCTTGGACTCTTTCCTGGGACACAGTACTTTAGTGGTCTCCAGCTTCCCAGCCTGCAGAGTCCCATGGGATGGGAGGTTGTGTGGAGAAAGGGAGGAAGGGCATTTCCTTTGGGTGGACAGGGGGATCCAAGGTCAGAAGGAGGGAGCCTGTGAAAGTTGGAAAGTGGGAGCAAAGGATGAAGTTCAGAGAAGAGGCATAGCTGTGGGAAGAAAGGGATTTTCTTTGGGCTGGGCAGCTATATCTCTTAGATTTGAGTACCCACAGGAACACTGCAGAGATGGTCAGCAGTGGATTCTCAATGCCTCTCATGACCTTATCTCTTCAAAAGACTTCAGGGCCCTGCTATTGCACAGACAAGCAATCAGATGTTTGGGAGACAGGTTTTGCTGCCCTCTTTCTGCTGAGTTGGCCTCCTGTCACAGGTGGCCCCTCTGGGTGCAGAGGTGTGCCAGGAGTTGCAGGGTCTGAGTGTTTCCATCACAAGAGGATGAAAGCTTTGCTCTCTGGACAGTTCTTCCCAGTCTTTCTTGGTACTGCAAAGGCAGGCAGGGGAGCTGGAGGGGGTTTCTGCTAGCCAGTCAATCATTTCCTGATGTTTATTATTTATCCCCCTGGCCAAACCCTCCCCTCATTCCTGCCACTCTGGGCGATGGGAATTTTTGTGATCTCTGAGCAGCAGAGGCTGGCAGGCAGCCTGATTGATGCTAGCAGCTCATTCTCAGCCACGTGAGAGGAGAAACATCAACAAGGAGAGATGGAGTTAGAACTTTATTAGGAGAAACCTAGACATGATTGACTAAAATCTCATGTTAAGGAGAACACACAGGTCTTTTCAGGATTAAAAAATACAAATATATAAAAACTTACAAACAAAAAAATTGTTTCCCCCCCTCTGAGTGTGACTATGTATGTATAAGTACAGGGAACTGTACCAAAGCTAACTATGTATCAGGAGCAAGGATTCACAATGCCTTTCAGTGGCCCTAAGAGAAGGGAATGGCTCAGTCCCCTCTTAAGCTGGTCCCTGGCCATTCGCTCATGCAGTCCAGTGTTGGGAAGCTGTGGCCCGTGTCTGAAAGGGCAAACAACAGGGAGCAGCTTAGCTCTGTTTGACAAATATCTTTAACAGAGGGATGTCAGCTCTGCACTGAGAGAACGTATCTAGAATGGGAGCTGCCTACAGACCTCACCCACCAGACTCACTGTGCAGTGTTGGGCTCCAGTGGTTGCTCTGAGTGGCTACAGCGGTGGAAAGACCTGGTCCATGGGTGGTTTCTTAAGCCATGTGTGCTAGGGATGAAGATGGCGATGTGATAGCACTTGACTTGTGCTGGCTGGCGGGCTTGAGAGAGCAGCCAAGAGCTGAATGATGTGCAGGACCTGGAGAGGCCTCTTGCTCCTTGGAAAAGATGCTAAAGTGTTTTGGTTTCTTGGTGAGAAGACACAGGCCGTACCAGATAAACAGAGGATGCTTTTCTCTCAAATGGGCAGCTGGCAGCACCCTTTCAGCAGCATTCATGTTGCTTGAAAGATGAGTTTAAAAAGAGGAAAATCACTTTGTTTCCACATGATAATTCCCCTTTTTTACTAGGAAGATACCTGTTCTCACAGAAGGGTCTCTATTTCTGTTAATGGATGTCTTGCTTAGAACTGTTGACATAAGTATCTTGGGAAAATTCCCTAGTCTTCATCAGCTGGTCATTTAAGTGATTTCCCTGCGGCCAATCTGCTGCACTGATTTAGGAATGAGGAAGGGATTCCAATGTTAGACACGAGGCAGCTGTGCATGGAGGACCATGGATGTCCTTATTTATGGATAAGAGTTGCTATATACACAGTGTCAAAAAATTCAAGTAGGATTTACTTTGTAGGTAAACTGGTATAAAATATTTGGGCTCAGGTAGAGAAAGGGAACGTTAGAAAGAGCCAGAACAAAGCAGATGAGAAAGTCTTTCCTTCTGAAAACCTACTGCTGTATTTTTGCTCCCTGCAGGTGAGAGAAGCTTCAGCTCAGTGTAACTGCCAACCTGATGCTGTAAATATTGAATAGACACCAAAGAAGATGTAAGGACATGGAGGTCCAGTCAGTCTGTTGAATACAGTGTTGCAGTGGATACTCGCTGGACAGCCTCAGGAAGCTGCTGGCCTGTGCTCTGCCAGGCTAGGGATGGGGAGTCTCTAATCCCTGTGAGTCCCATGATGAAAATATATAAACATATAGACATCCCACGATTGCTGCCTCTCTTCAGTGTGTGTATCCCAGTGGCTGTCCCTACCTTAAGCTGTGAGAACGAGGATGTTTGCTGGAAAGGAGCAAGAGGGTGTTAAAACAGAGAGATTAGTGGCAAGAGTTTGGAGTCCACTCTGCACAAGCTTTACTAAGTGCTGAAACTGCTCCTTCTCCTCATCCCTGCTGAAGACAGGTCACACAGACAAGTCATCTGACCTTGCCTTGCTGCTGGCACGGCTGGCCTTGCTGAACCGGCGTTTCTCATTGAAGTAGTTCTCGGGGAAGGCAGGTGCTGCACTTTCACTGGCCACCTCTGGACTCTCCGCATAGCTGGACTTAATGAAAGGCCCTTCACCAGCAGCATGCTCCTGGCCATGGACCCTCTCAGTGGCGAAGTTGGCAGTGTTCTGCTGGGAGGCCACCTTGTTGCTGAAGGGACTGATGAACTTCCCGTTGGGACTTGACAAGCACTGATTAAAATCTGGTGGAGGAGTGTACATCTGGGCCCTTTCTACTTGTGGGGCAGACTCCAATCTGGCAGGGGCTGTGCTGGGGCTGGGTTTGTAAGACCGAGAGCACCTCTCTTTGGCTTTCTTCCAGCCCAAGTGGTACAACTCGGCCAGACTGAGGAATAGGGAGAGCACTGCCACAGCCAGCATGAAGACAATGAACACGTTCTTCTCTGTGGGACGAGAGACGTAGCAGTTGACGGGGTGGGGGCAAGGTGCCCGCTGGCAGATATACAGGGTCTCCAAGAAGATCCCATACAAGACATACTGTCCCACAATGAAGGCTACTTCCATGGCAGTTCGAATCAAAATGCTGTAGACATAGGTGTTCAGCAGACTGCCTCTGAGTATGATTTTGCCTCCTGATTCATCCCAGCAAGACAGCTCAGCCTTCTCTGCCACAGAGCACTTCTGCTGGTAATATGTGTCACCACTGTTTTTCATCTCTTGGGCCTCTATTTCTGCCTCCTTCATCTTCCTCTTCTCCTCCATGCGCACTGTGTGCATCGCGTGGCCCATGTACACTAGAGATGGGGTGGAGACAAAGATGATCTGGAGGACCCAAAACCGTACGTGGGAGATGGGGAAAGCCTTGTCGTAGCAGACGTTCTCGCAGCCAGGCTGCTGGGTGTCACACATGAAGTCAGACTGCTCATCCCCCCAGGAGGACTCAGCTGCTGTACCCAGCACCAGCATCCGGAAGATGAAGAGCACAGTCAACCAGACTTTCCCCACCACAGTGGAGTGTTTGTGGACCTCCTCAAGGAACTCTCCCAGGAAACTCCAGTCGCCCATTTCTGCTCACCAGGAGGAGTGAGAAATCTTGAGAATTAGGCACAGCCTCTGTGAGAGAAAACAGAAGAGAGTGGTTCTGAGGAGGTTTAGGGAATGCCCAACTGGTTGTGCATGAAGTAAAGTGGTTTGTTTTGTGTCATAGGAAATGTTTTCATTTGACCTGAAATTAATGGGCTCTGGTTTGCTGAAAACTTTGTTTCACATCCACTGAAAACAATGTGTTGAGTTTGTTTGTTTGTTTTTTAATACAGTTACTGAAACAAAAAGTGATCTTTTTTGCACAACAGAACTGCAACCTGTTAAATGAGCTGCCAAAACCTTGAGGGGTGAGCCAGATTTATTCTTGGTTCAGAAAGTGCTTTCACTGCGGTCTGCACATTGCATCCTCTGTGGATTGCAGAGTTAAAGCAGCATTCATTTCTCAAACTGTGCTTTGGGGAATCCTTAGTGGGCTGATCCTCTGGGAGATAAGACTGGAGTCTACAGTTTGGGCTGACCAGTGCCTTGGCACTTTCATGTGTAATCCCTGCACAGACACCTGGAATGTGAAGTGCTCAGAACTCTGCGCTTCAATTATAAGCTCAATGCCACCACTGAAAGAAATGCAGAGAAAGTGTTTCTGTTTCCCACCTGCCCTCTGTCCAAAGGTTTTGCTTTGGTTTTACAACTCGCCAGCTGCAAGGGTTTAATTTACAATTTGCAAATGTTTTGGGGAGTGTAAAGACTTTAGTAAGCTGTGCCAGTGTTGTAAACCTAATCCTCTACCACCCTGTCACGACTACTGCAAATCTAAATGGCGGGTCTTTCTCTTAAGTTCTGAGACAAAATTGACAATTCAAATGACACAGACAAAGAAAAATAGCCTCCTTTGAAGTGCCTTCCAAGGACCAGAAACTCCTGGGAAGTGCTGTTGGAAGGTGGTTTGATGAGAGGAAAGGTTCGGGGACTGGGAGTAAGATTGCAAAGTGAAGATGCAAGAGAGCCACCTTCAATTTTGTTTCTTGCTCTGACAGACTGTTTCTGGACAAGTCACTTAACCTCACAGATAAAAAGGTAGCAATGGGTTTAATTCATCTTTCGTGGGGCTTTGTGGGAGTGCTTGAGCAATCATTTGATCCAGTTATACTCCTCATACTTACCTTCCCAGAGTACTGCAAAGCTCTCCCTTGTGCATGAGTTAAGGGCTAGGTGCTATAAAGTGTGCAGTATTACCTTGGAGATAATGTTCTCCCACAGTTACTCTTTTGGAAAATAGCATTTTAATAAGTAAATGTAAAAATAATCATCATAATGAAATATTAGAAGCACTAGTCAAGGTAAACCCCAAAGCCACAGGGACCAAATTGTTAAATCTCCTTCTTTATTGTCCCTTGTCCTGTCTTTAGAACCAATTATTTTTATGGTGCAAAGAACGTCTGTGGAGAGAAGACACTGTTAAAAGCTGAAAATTTACTGCAGCAATACTGTGAGCAAAAGCTGGAGAACAGAGAGGTACACTTGTTGGGGGAACAATATCCCTGGTTATGTGAGTGATATAATTTAATGTGGCAGCACACACGATGATTTATGCCATTGCTTGTTCATATGCTGTGTCCATCTCCAAGGATGGATGGGACAAAGATCAAAAGTTGAATCCTTAAGTTCCTGGTGCTTCTAAGGGCTGCCCTGTGGAAAGGTGAGGATTGCCCAGGTAAGGAGACAGGGAGGATGGCCACTTGTTGCCCCATCACCTGTCAGAAGCCATGTGAGGAGGGAGAAGGGAGCTGGAGGAGCAGTAGCATGGAAAATCAGCTGGTTTTTCTGACTCTTCTTGTCTGCTCTGGTGCAAACTGGTACGTGTGTGCATCTGTTTTACCTTCTGAAATGTCTTTTGTGCAGTTACCGCATTCTGGAGAAACTAGCATATGGTTTCATCCCAGGAGCACCAGGGGATTAAATACAGGCAGGTAAATCAGTGATGGGAAATATTTACAGAAATATTTACAGAATATGTGCCTCTGAAGTCTATGTGTTTGGGTTTTCCGCCCCCCCTGAGTGCAGACAAGGCAACCAGCTACCTACAGTTCAATGTACAGGTGTGTCCAATGCCAGTGTGCTGTAGCACAACTCTATGTGGGGAATGTTCCTTACATGACAGCATGGACAATGGTGGGTGTCCTCATTTTTCCAGGTAAATTTATGTGGCTTGCAGGTGCTCCTATTGCTCCTGCTGTTGTTTGCTGACAGCTGCCTTTTCTTGTTTCACCTTGCTTGTTAGCGCAAAAATGGACACAGTTCTCCCTGGCTTTGCAAAGGCAGTTTTCCTTCCTGCCATAGAGATGAAAAATCACAAACTGAGCCTCTCTTCCCATCAGTTCTACCTTGTGCAGGTTGTTTGGGATTTTACTATGGCTTTTTCCCGCAGGGAAGGCTACTAAACCTAGATGCTTGCAAATTGTAAAAATCACTATGTGCAGAACACAAAGTGAAGCAAACATAAGCACAAGAGGAGTCCAGAAATAAAAAATGTTAATGGATGTGAGAAGAACAGTAATTTACCTGTCTCACACATGCACAGAATTTTTTAAGAGGCTGTAAATCAGAAGGATCCAAGGCTGACAGTCGTGAGGCTTAGGCTAGACAATAGGGATATTTTCTCTGTCCTCCCCTGTACAGACTGTCTAAAGGAGGGACTGTCCAAAGATGCCTCCTGATCATCCTGCTACAGCCCCATAGAGAGATGAGGTGGCTGCTGTAAGGGGGGTAGGTGTTCACAGGGAAATGGGGTTTGGAAATCAAGAGGAGTTTCCCTACTAGAGCAGTGATATTGGCTTAGATATTTGAAAGTTATTAGTGAAGTATTCTTGCAGTGCCAGACCAAGGGTCTTCTAGAATATGTAGCTCTCTGCCAGCAGCAAGAAAAGAAGGATTGTTGTCACCTCCTGACAGCTTTTTCTGACTATGCAGAGCTGCCCCTGAGCTAGCCTTTCTCCTCAGAGCTTTACTATTCTTGGGAATTTTCCATATAGTTCTCTTTCCTCATTCCCAGACTACTGTTGCCCTTGCATGCTTTGACCTCTCAGTGTCTGAGTATCTGCAGCCTTTTATATTCCAAGTTTGGGCTCACTTGGGCAAATCTGGTCTCACTGCTGTGACTCGGCAAAAAATACCTCTGGGTGTCTTCGTGGAGTCTCAGCACCTGGCAGAAGACAGTCTTGACAGTATAGTAATGCATATTCATGTACAGTTGTGGGCTGTGACACTGCCCTGCCATGCTTTTGGCTGACAGCTTTCTGCTGGATCAACACAGAAGCTGTGCTCAGTCATGGGATCTTGGCACTGGAAAACGTGTATGTGACAAAGACCAGTGCAGCTTGGCACAAACCCAGCGACGTGGCCGTCCCAGCTTAATCATCACCTGGAATGCTACTAAAGCTGGGGAAAACTGAGTATCACACCATAGGCCAAGCATGGAGTCTGCTCAGCTCCAGGCTGCCTTGTGACTGCCAAATTCCATGTTAAAAATACCCCAGCGGGGACGGCACCTGCTAGTATGCCAGGCTGACTCGCCAGCCACGGGCTGCTCTCTGCCATTCCTTTTTTGCACTACCTTTATCTGTGGGAGGGTAAGTGTCTGGTGCCCTCTGAGTAGTTTTTCCCATCCTCTTGGTGATGCTGCGTGCTCTGGACAGGCAAGCACCTCGTATCGCTGCTGCTTGCTCCAGCCAGCACACTTATTCTGGTTGGAACTAGCCATGGCTTTGATGAATAGCTAGGAGATTCACACCAGAGAGCCAGGAGGGCTGTTCCTGTGCAATCATCTTTGAGTTTATTTCCCTAGGGTTTGTTAGGAAGAAAGTTTTCCCCTCTTTAAAAGACAGGCGAGACTATCAGCAGTGATATAAATAGCTGAGCTCAACACTTGATACTAGCTTTTCCCACAAGGAAGGTGACAGGAGGTCGCCATCTCTGCAGGATGTTTCTAAAATAAAGTGGAGAGTCTGATTATAACACTGATTCTGCTCTCCCTCGCTGGGCTCACCTCTTCCCCTTGGCAGGTCCCAGGGGCACGTGGAGAGACTCTCCTAGGAATGCTCCTTTGTGTGAGGCAAGCACAGTTCCCAGAGAGGGGAAAAGTATTGAATTCAAAGCCATTGTATTTTTGCCCAATCTCTGTGTGTGATTTGCTCAGTTGGGTACAAATGCATGTGATATTTAATGTGATAGTTAATGAGATTTCCCAACAAACTGGAGGGCTCAAGGTGTTTTAAGAGGCTTGCACTCCAGACACGTGGCTGAGTGTGGAGACCTTGGGACAAGTGCATCCCCTCCGAGCTACCAAATGGGCAGGCAGCTGTCCCCTTTGGGCACTGGGCATGTGAGCAGTGACAGCTCTTTGCAGTGGAGCATCCAGGCCAGCTGTGGCATGGTCAGTGCCTAGGAATTGCTTGTGGCTTTCCTTTCCAGCTGTGCTGTCTCATGCCAGGTCCAGGCCAGCACATGCACAACAGATAGCAAAACAAAACCAAACAGAGATCTTTTCCCCTGTGTTGACACTGTCAGGCTGAAGCCATACATGAGTGGAGCCCACACTACAAAACTGTCCTCTCACACATGTATATACTTAGGAAGGACACTTTCAGCTCTGCACTGGAGGTTGGTTAAAGCTACTTTACTTAAGGATCTCCAGCCCCCTGTTAACAGTAGTCCACTCTCACAGCATCCCAAATAGTGCAGATGCTGTCCTTTCTATCTTGCAGATGGTGACCACTGGGGTGCAGAAAGGAAAAACCGCTTGTTTGAGGTCACTGTGTTAGAGACAGTCTAGGGACAGAGCTCAGGGGTTGTGACTTGTGAACTTGTGTCCTTTATTCTGTGCAGCACTGCTTCTTAAATCTTGTAACAGCAATACAACGCTGCTTCTACAGCACATGTGCTCCTACAGACCACAGCCCTTCTCTCCTGTGCTCCAGGACAACACTGCCTTGGTTACCTGAAAGAAAACCCTCTCATGCTGCCCTTCTATAGCAGGTACACCTGGCAGAACCAGAGGCTTTTTGTTTTGCTTAGTTTTGTTGCTTTTTGGGGTGTTGGTTTTTGGTACTTTTTGAAGAGGCAAACATGTTGTTATTGCTGGCAGAGCCTGCAGCCATGGTCAGTGCCGAAAAGGAAGTAGCAGCCTTTTCAATGTACATGTGCAGTGTTCCTTTGTTGCCAGGACCTGGTCAGGAAACATTTTGGGGACACATGGCTTAGGACATAAAAAAATGAATAAAGTTAGAATTGCATTGTCCAGTGTGGGTGCAATGTTTTGAATTCCAGAGGCTTTTCATGGCTTTGTGACATAGATTGATGTTAAAACCACCTCAGCAGGTATCTTTTTGTTCATTGTTTACTGACATTGGCTTCTTCATATGGGTGTATAATAGACAAGCAACAACCTATTAGGTATTTTTTTCCAAATGCCACCCCTCTGGCTTCATATGTTCATACATGTGCTTATGATAATCTTCTGCCTGGAATTAAGTTCTTTAGCCAAGTTTGATCTGCCACATGAATCTGGACTAAATACTTCTGTACTTATTTATACTCTTTAAAGAAGAAAAAAATAAGACATGTCTGGATAGATTCCTTTCTAGTTCCTTGGGTTCAAAGTCCTGTGCTGAACCAGTATCAGGGAGAGTGACTTTGACTCCAGTGCTCAAATCTCACAGAAGAACAGCTCTGTGTTAACAGCTCCTGTCCTAGAAGACAGACATCCAATGTTGCTTATCTCTCTGCTCCTCCCAAGTTCACTGCAATTTCTGGAAGGGTCATACTGCTATCCAGACCACTGGTCCTGCTTGTAGTTGCAGACAGCTTGTTATTCCTTGACGAGGTGTGCTTTCCCCCTCCTCTCCAAATGTGGAAAATCTCAGAGTTCACAAAAAAGAGAGTGGGTGAGAAGATAAGGGCATTGAATGACCTGTCACCTCCTACACACACATGCACACAACCCTGACGCACACAGAGACACAGACAGAGGAAAATCACTCAACACCTTCAAGTGTGTACCTCAGGGATGTGTTACACACAGATGATAATAATATGTAGAATATTTTCATCTGAAGTGATGGTGGAAGCTGCAGACTCCCAGCCAGATGAATTTTTATTAGTTGTCTATCAAGGACATCTAATGCTATTCTCACTCTGTGCTTCCATATATCCAAATATTAGGGCCAAGCTCTGCCTGTTGTAGTCCCAGGAGGCCAAGAACAGAAAAGACCTTGAACTTAGGTGAGTCAAACTGAGGAATAAATTTATCCCACTGTCTTTGAAAAGTCTGCATCAAATAGATATGTGATAATGGTATCCAGGCTTACACTGAGCGTGCAGGGGGCCCCTTCTAATTCTCTTGGGATTCTTTCTCTTTGCCTTAGAGAAATGTGGGTCCTTAGAGAGCCCAGCAAACATGACAAAACTGGACTTGGAGTAAGCTAAATGAAGGGTGACATGTGCTTTTGGTTAGGAAAAAGCTCATAAATTCTTTCTCTGATGTAAATGCTGCAAACTTGGTGCTCTACAGTGTCTTTATGTTCCAAGTGAACATGTATGAATTTGCAGATCATGCTAAATTGGGCAGGCTAAACTCAGCTAAATACAGGTAAGGGGATAGCCAAACAGGCCATAGGGACTTCTGGAAAACAGAAACATGCTGAGAAATTTAAGGAGTGCTGTAGTAAAGCTGTTCCTGATCTCTGCTGAGAGAAGGTGATCTCAAGCACTGCTTAGTGCAGTAATGGCAGGCATCATATCGGGTACGACATGACAGCAATAACACCTGCCCATGTGCATTTAGGCTGGTTCATAGACTGCATGAGATACAACTTGTTATAGTGTTGAAATAAAACAGACTGAAGAGGTAGTGGGAGAAGAAGAGAGCTCTCATTCAGAGTTTTCCCATTCTTTCTTCCTTCCTCTCATCCTAGTGCCTCCTGTATATCAGTTCCCTATTGCTCTTCTACAGTCAAGCTCCCCCCCCAGGAAGCCTTGCCTCATTTTTTTGGCAGTTTTGACCAGTTAACTCTCTACAGCACCCAAATTGCTAATGCTTTCAGCCTTAGAAAGGGGAAATTTTCAGTGACTATCTATTTCCCACTTATTAATACCTTGCAAATCTTACTTCTTCCTTCTTTCCAAAAATCTGTAGGATTCTTTACACACTCCAGCGTCGTTGCTGTATCCTTGCCTCAAGTATTTAATTTCACTTTCAGAGTGAAGTCTGGCTATAGCATGTGAGTGGATTATTTTTTGTACTCAGTATGTGTACATATATGCATGCACACTCATACACACACCCTTTGAAACCAACTAAATTGGCAAAGCCCAGCAGTAGGGAGTTAGGAAATTCTAAGGTTACTGTTCTCAGCAATCTTAATGAAATCTCTTTGTGCCTGTGCCTCTAAGCTTCGAGTCTTAAACCACATCCTCACATTGTCACCTCATTCTTTGCACAGGATGCCTGCCTTGTTCTGTGCCAGCCTGACTGAGGCTTTCTTGAACAGCAGCTATTCAATGTTTTGTTTTCTCCTCATTGTTCAGTGGGTGGCCTGTTCCTCATTTACTGTACATTATTCAAGTTCCATTCTAAAGACAGAATTATTAGTTTCCTCATGGGTTTTGCTATGGCTTTCATCACAACAGTATCTGATTGCTTCACAATTATAAATCTACTTATTTTCATTACCACTCAGAGGTGAGGAGATGGTATTAGATCAACTTTACAGCTGAGGAACTAAGGCAGTGAGAGATTAAGATAAAAACTGTTTGTTAATTTTGGAAGCTTTTTGGTGATGTTGCTAATCTGTTCTTTCTTTCCAATTTACTTAGCCCTATATAACGTGTATTCAAAGCAGAGCTCTTTCTGGTTTATGCCGGAGTGGGAGAGTTTATCACTTCCACCAGTTGCACCACATCTAGAAGTCAGATATCCAGAAGACAGGAGAAACCACTGAGGGCACATTTGTGAGGAACCATGGATTAAGTGATTTGACCCATCATGACAGAGGAAATTGGAGTAAGAAGCAAGAATTAACCCTAGTCCTCTTGGATAGTTTTATCTGCTTATAATCTGGAGACAGTTTTTCTCCCATGCCACTATTCTCTCCCTTCTTCGACAGACATCTGAATGCATCTGGAGACCCTGGACTCTGCAGTGGTCACCCTTGCCAGACTCCTTCACTTCCTGAGCAACCCTCTACCCTGATCAAGGCATCTGTCAGCTTTTCTGCTTCTCAGGGAGAGAAGTTTCATGTGGAAATTCTCAACCATTCTCAAGACATGTCAGTAATGACATAAAAAATGAAGAAAGATGGAAATGTAAGTGTAAACCCCTTAGTTCTTACATTAAAACCCCGACCTCTCTTTAAAGATACACTAGAGAGACTGAAAAGTGTGCACCTCTCTGCTCATTATGTACTGTGGGGCATGAATATTTCTTTGTTTCAGGGAAGAGCTGGCATGCTGAGTACTGTTCATAGAGATCTCTCTGTTGCTTATCGATAGCAATAAAATTGATTTGCCTCCCCTCTTTATGAATTCTTAGCCCAAAGATTGAAGAATCTCTGATGCCTCCTGAGAACTATTTCTAATTTTAAGTCTCTATCCTTGTGCCTCATACAACAGCACCCGATGTGTGGAGCAGTCTCCAAAATGTGCTCCCTAATGACATGATATAGTGATGAATTACTCATTCCTTCTTGTCTATTTTCAATGCTGCAAGATAAGTCAGAAAATGGGCAAACATGCAGAATATGTGAAATCAGTCTGAAGGTCAAAAAGAGAAGAGAGGCTAAGGTATGAAATTCTGCGTTTTCTGTCAAGGTTTAAATTTTTAATGGCCATAATACTAAAATACTGTGATACTATATACTGTTGAGTGGAAAAAACCCAACAACCCCAAATAGTTATAGTAGCAGGAATACTTAACATAGTTCCCAAGTGACCGGAGCCTGATGAGTATTTTAAATCCCGAAGCCTCAGGAATTCTGTTAAGCTACTGTTCTGCTCCCAAGAAAAGGGGGAACAACGTTAGAAATGTGTGCTTTTCTCAGAGTAGATTTTGAAAATACCAGCAAATGCAGAATTTTTTGGCTGCTGGGTCAAATACTGAGCACTGTGAGGCTTCTGGATAAGTGTTTAACCCTCTCCTAGCTGCACATGCATATGCACACATGTGTTATGTGCATGAAGTTCTTTAGTTTTAAAGAGAGGCAGCAGTAGGGAAAAATTCTCACACACATTGTTTCACCAAGGAATTTTGGTGGGTTTGTTAGCATGAAGGAGAAGTTCAATGTTTAAGGATGATTCAGCCCATGACTTTTTCAGCTGAGGTTTGTCCAGAAAAGCTACTTATATGATCCTCTAAAGGTTTTGTACAGAACTTCAGGGATAGAGGCACTGCCTCAGTTTACCTGATTTGTTAAACCAGAGTGCCACAAAGCCCATTAGATATGGCAAATGGGGAGTCAAAGGAGCCTTTAGAAAATCCAAGGAGCCACTACAATCAGAAGTGGCAATTAGCAGGCAACCTTTACACTCAATGAAATTGCTGCTTTCCAGGTGGGTGTATAGCGGTACCATATTTTCAGGCTGGGCTACTCTTTGAAATGTGTGGTGGCAATGCTAGCAGTATTAAATTATAGAAATGTAACTGAATAACTATTCCAAGTACACAAAGGGGAAAAAAGTTAGGAAGGCAAATAAAAAGAAGCAGCAGCTGCTAGTGTGGGAGAGGACATGTGTCCCTTTAGGTCTTTGCTGAGGCTGCCATGGGCAGTGTTGGGATGGAGAGGAAAGGCATTCCCTTGCGGCATGCACAGTGGGGGTGACTGGGAGATACAAGCAAGGCACTTCTCTGCATTTGAGTTACATTCCCAGACTCCATGTCACAGGCCAGCCAGGACACAATATTCTCAAGGAAAAGAAACTGCAACATTTTAGAACCATCCTACGCACTTCAAAATATAGGCGGCTCACGGAGACACTTCATCAAGTGTTTAAACCCCAAGAGCCTCTCTTAGGTAAGAGTTCCCTTCACCACAGTCCCCTGAGCAGCTTGACAGCATGCTGAGATGGGTTCTGACAGAAAATGCAATTTGTACATTATACTGTCTGAGGAAATTTGGGGCTCTTATCCTGCTTGCCTATACATTGAAATCTATTGGTATCCATGTTCATCACAGGGAAGTTACTTGTCATTTCTGTAGCTGCCTGTGGCAAAACCAGTTTAATTTTTAAAATGTCCCAAGCCCATCTGGTTACTACTAGTGGGAAAGTTTTGAAGAGAAAATGAACAAAAAAGTAAATTTCTTAAGTTATTTTTGACCATCCTTCTTTTCCTGCCTCTCCAAATCCATTTCTCCCCTCATGCTGTTTTTCCCTTGAGTGTAATAACTTGATCTGCTATCAACACTTCTGCAGTTCTATTATTTCCCCCTCCTGGTTACTTACCTGATTTCCAGTATCTTGTCTTCAGTCTCCTTTCCTTGCTTTAGCACTTTTCCTTTTTGTAGTTAAGTTGGATTCCTTGTTCTTCTCAGTTGCTTAGTTTTATTCCTTTAATATGGTTCTCTCTCTCTTCCTCTCTTTTTCTCCACCCCCTTACTGTGTCACTTTCTGTCTTCCCCGCTGCCTCTCTGCCTTTCCCCCTCTTCTTTCTTCACCTACTTTTCTTGTCTGTCCCACCCCCTCCAGCTTAATCTTTCTATTTTCAAACCTGGTTTCCTGTTGTTTTTCCTTTAAAGACCATGGATCTCATTCCTCCCTCTCCATTCTCAGCCTCTCCCTGTGCCACCCTCCCCATGCCGACAGGATGCATTCGCTGCTGGCTTCGCACAGTCCCTTCCAGTTGCTGCCACTGCTGTTCCTTTGCACATCCTCCCACAGATAACATACTGTGGTCTAAGCCTTCCCCAAGCAAAAAGCTACGGGGTTGCCCCCACAGTTACACCAGCCAGACCCTGAAAAGCTATTTCCATGAAAGATATCAACGAAGGACATTTTTCGGACTTATTCAAGTTCAATCTGCAAAAAAAAGCAGTTTATGTAGAGCAGGGTTTCCACCTCTTCAAGGAACATGGAACTTGCTCTGCTGGCTTGGATCAGGGGCCCAGCACAGCTGCAGCCTTGTCCCAGGGGCACCAAACGCTCCCCAGGGGCAGTTTCCATGCCCCCTTAATAATAAATAGAGAATAACCTGCCTGTCAAGAGAGGTGTTTTTTGTAACACCACACACACACAGTCGAATGCATGAGCATTTGAGCCTTTCTTAAAAATGCTTTTGACATATCAAGTGTCTGAAGGTCTTGTATTTCATGTGTGTGTCAAGCTGAGCCTCTGATTCTTGCACATCGGGAATGCCCCAGTGAGGGGGGAGAATCAGAGATGCCTTATGGTTTTGATAAAGGCTGGTCTCAAAGAACCAGTGGCTCTCACAGGAGAGTGAGATTTGCACAGAAGACTATGCTACCCTGAGGACTGACTTGCTGCACACAAGTTTTGGTGGGTATCCCTCCAGGAGTCCTTCCCGGGCTACATATCTCCCACCCAGAGCATAACTGCCCAGAGGTCCTTATGCATCAGAGTGCAGATCATGAAACAAAAGCAGTCCAGGGACTGAAACACAGCGCTGGCAACTCTTCTAATCTAATCTTTTTTCTCCCACTAATTTAGTTCCCCCAAGACTGAAAGGCAGTCTACACACGGACAGTGCTGTGCAGAGGTTGCCTCTGGAGGCATGTCCTATGTGGACACTCTCACTGTGAAGCTGAGGGCACCTCTTTTCCAAGAGGGCTGAATCCTCACTGATGCTTCATGCAGGATGCAGGATATACAGTGCACACTAAATACCCAGAGCAGCTCAATAATCCCCTGATATGGAGAAACATAGACATTTGCTAATTCATTTCTAGCTTTAGTGAAAGATCTTCTGTGAAAATAGAAGTGGTTTTGGAGTTGTTTCTCCCTTTCCTGCTTGGCAGTTGTATATCTGTGATGGAATTTCCTGGGAAGGAGATTATCACTGTTTTTTTGTCTTTCTGAAGTAATTTCCATGAAGCATTATTGTGTAAAGTCGTGTTGATTTTATGCCAGTGAAATTGTCAAGGACTTCATCATACAAGTATCCAAAGAAAGGTGTTAATGATACAGGTCTAGCTCACAGATGGCTTTGGGATAGGCTAGGGATAAGGCTTGTCAAGTGTTTCTCACCAGCTATGGAGAGACAAGTCCTGTGAGAGAGCTGTCTGAAATGCATTCCCCTCCCCACATGGCTGACATTTTGCTGTACACTGAGGGTGATCAGGTCTGATTCTTCCTGCTCACTCCTTTGTGTTTCCAGTCCTGGTGTTGTTCCTGAGTGGCCTACAGAAGTAATCTCTGAATCCAGCAGTCTAGTTATGTTGAATGAACGAGGGAGGGGAGGTTTCTGTCCAATACCTGCATATTGCACATGTAGCTGTTATGAGCATTTTTGTTTTGATGCTGGTAGTAACTATTGGGATTTTGATGCACAGAAAGGAAATGGAAGAAGGAAGACAGAGAGGCAAAAACCAGAAAGGTGAATAGAGATGTTGTACAGATATCTCAGCCAGCCCCTCAGTGTGTCAACCCTTCTCCACTGCACCCTCTTCAGGGGAAAACTGAGGTGTCACAGCAGCTTCTCCAGCTCCTCAGTTAGAGAAATAGCTGTTTTTCCCACTGTTAAGATAGGAAGAAGGATTTTTCCTCCCCTCCCCAAGAGCCTGCTATGCAAAACTTTTATGACTTGAGTAAGGAGAGCAAGTGGAAGAGAATGTTCCCCCAGACAGTGGGAATGAGAACAGCTGACAGCTTTGCATGTGCAGCTTGTGGATCTCAGCAGTTTGTGATGCTGTGGAATGGATTTTGAAGGAAAAGAGAAATAAAGCCAGGAGGTAAAGGGAAAATAACACAACATGGACCATCTTTTGATCAAAGGTAAAGAGCTTTCTTGGATTAAGATTCCTGACCTCCTAGGTAAAAGAGACATATCAGACCTTATCTACCTGGAGTTTGGTAAGTCATATGATGTGGTGTCCCAGAAGAAGCAAATTAGTGTAGAACCTTCAGCTGAAGAAGACAGGGATTAATAGAGAAATCCTCAAGTGGGTAAGAGAGTGGCAGAACTGAGACACCAGTTCCCTAATAGGTTGAAAGGAAATTATCTGTCAGGCTGCCTAGAGATTGCTCTTAGGACTGATCTTTTTTAATATTTCTGTTAATTACATTGGCACTGAAAGTAGAAATGCTAATGAATCTGCTGATGAAACAAAGCTGGGAGGTATCATCAGGGCAGAGGTGGATTCCAGCACTAAGGGAGCTGAAGGCTTCTTGTGACTGGAGTGATTGAGGTGAGGTTAAATGGGAGAGAGCAAAGTCACACACCAGGAACTTGTGCTTTGAAGAGTAACAGGAGTCTCTCTTAGCAGAGAGATCTTTCTCAAGATGGGGAAAGTCTTGGGTGAAGGTCACCCAAGGAGGAGGAACCAGGAATGCTGTGTGGGGGTGAAAAAGGCAAGAGAGCTTTGGGTGCATACATAGCAGTATTTCCAGTTGCAGTGACTGAGATTAATGTCATCCAAGAGGATGTGAGACTCCTCCAGAATAGTGCAGCACTGCTCACCCACATTCAAGAAGGATATTCGGCCTGGAGCAGGTGCAGAGAAAGGCAGTGGGGTGATCAGAGGGACAGAGTGTGTCTCTCATCCAAGAGCCTGTTTATTTATCAGTCACAGAAGTAACTGCAGAGACACTTGAGCTGATTTGAAAATAGATGTGGTACCAGTTGGAGCTTTTCAGCATTAATTATTTTGCACTGAACTCCGTGCTAGTGCAGCTACACAAAGTAATTAAACCATGGTGTGATGTGCCTGCAGGGTGAATACTATAAGGGAGCTTAGTTACTTAGTCTGGCAGAACAAAGGTTAAGAGAGGAGAGATTTGCTGCCTATAAATACTTTTAGGAATTGGGGGTTGGGAAAGTAAGTGCTAGAGAGAGAGGAGAGCTACAGAAGCTAAAGGACAATGTGGCACAAGAATAAATAGATATAAATTGGCCATGAATGAATTTAGGTTGGAAATCAGAAGGTTTCTAAGCAACAGAGCTGGGAAGGAGGTGCTGGAACAGCATTCTAGTAGCACAAGTCAGGGTGGAAACCTAATGAGATTTAGGACAGAGCTTAGTAAGTTTAGAAAAGGCCATTTGTTTTGTACTTGTCTGTTATTCAAAGAGATTGAACCTGATAAGCCAAGAGGTCCCTTTTTCATTCTATTTCCTGCACTTGCCTTATTGCCTTCTCAGAGCTGCACTCTTGCATACAAAAGCCAGGTAAATCCTGAGCAGAGTTTATGTGACGAGTTTTTTGGCATTGGTCCCATGGATATTTAATGGAGGATTCATTCTGTGTCAAGGATTTAAACAAACAAAAAGAGCAAGCCAAGGCAATGCATGGAGAAGGTCTGTGAATATGCAGTAGTATAGATGAAAGCTCTCAGAGGAAAGAGCTTCTTCACATAAAACAGATGTTCTCAGAGCATCTGGCTTTGCTGGAAGACTGTTTCAAATGAAGGTAGATGCTCTCCTGGGATGTGAGAACTTTAAAAGATTGTCTGAAGGGAAAATGTCTTGTATGTTCCTGACATAACTGAGGACTCTGTGCTTGGGGAGGATATCAGATTTACTGCATTGGGAAATTTCAGAATAAAACACTACCCAACAGCAGTTGAGTTCATCTCTGATGCCTGGCCACAGCACTGTACTTACTCTGATTCTTGATAATGTTCCATGCTGGACAGGCATCTCTAGTACCTTCTCTAAAGCATCAATGGATGGTACCTTCCTGGTGAAACATTTTATCTAAAATCCGCATGTGTGGATATGATTGAAAGAGAAGGCAGGAGAGGGAAGTTCTGTTATACATTAGACCTCTGGAGAGGTTTGAAGGCATCCTCCAGCAGAAGGCAAATTCCCAAGGACAGGCTGGGCCCAAGGGAACAGGAGTAACATGTGATGAAGGGCCCCTGAATTAGGAGAACAGTTTTATAATCACAGTTTCTTATTTAGTAAAAAATCTCAAATTATTCTAGTATGGATGGATGTTTTCCCCTTCCCAGCCCAGAGTACCATGCCAGCACAAACTGAGGAAAGAGGAAAGAAGAAACATCAAGGCATAAAATGTCACTGTGTGTCAGCCTCATTTGACAGTAAATTTTTCAGCAAGAAAAACTGGAAGAGGTTTTCATCTCACTGAGGAGAAATTGCCATTTGTCTTGAAGTAAATGCTTAGTCGTGAGCTTTATGTTACCAGAAACAAAGCATGGTACTCTCACAGCTAATGCTTCTACTCCTCAACTCTGCAGCATCTCCGAGTAGTTGAGAAGTGCTTTGCAAATGATAATGTAATTACAGGTCCTATAAACTTTCCTTGTTTTACAGATGGAGGAACCAAAGCATGGAGAGCAGAAAGGACTTGTCCAAGGGATCAGCAAATCATTTTAAAGCAAGCATCTACCTAGCCACTACCCACTCATCTGGTCCTGTAAACTTCCCTCTAGATGAATTGCTGCTTCACAAGAGTAATGTTTCCCAAAGTAAGAAGAAAAGAAAGAACAGACCTTTACCTCTTTTTGCTGAGCCTTCACAGGTGGAGGGAGGAACAGGTAAAGATCACTGAAGGGTTGGTGACCTTTAGCACAGCCCTTTGGTATTGCTGGAGCCCACGTCTGTCAGTGTTTGGCTCCCAGGAGAGATCCGTGTCTGAGGGAGGACACTCCAGACAGGGTAAGCAAACCCCAGTCAGCTCCCAGGAGCTCACCCTGCTGCTGTGGTCTGACACTGGCTCACTGGCTGGAGATCCCCTCAAGCCTGCAGGACCAGTGCTGGGGGAGACTGGCTCCTGAGCTGTCCCTGACATGCACTGGCAGCTGCCTGCCTGCTATTCTTTTAAAGGGTCTTCGTGGATCAGGATAAATATGTGATCTTACGCAGGCGGCATTGTAAGCACAAACTTGGCTCAAGTTCAGCTCTTCCTCTGGCTCCCAGCTACTCTATTTTTATTGAAGGAATTTGAGGCTATCAGAAAGGAAGTCAAATTGTTTTAGGAAAACAATAGAAAAGCAACTTGAAGTTTATTAGCTTCCTGCCCAGGGCCTGGGACCAACTTGTCAACCTTATTAGAACGATGGCAGAACTATTTATTTAAAAGGGCTAGCAACAAGACTCACAATTTCATTCCTGTTTAGGCCTCAGTGCAAACAAAGGAAAGCCATAAAATAATATCTGAAGGGAGCAGATGGCTAACTGGTAAATGGATAGAATAAGACTGGCCTGGGAGCCATTTGTGGTGTTCACCAGTGCAATGGCTTTCATGGGATTTTGTTATCTAATGAATGCCCAGGTTTGCGTTCATAGGCTAGTCCCATCACCCAAATTCCTTGCTGTGGCTCAAATTTTCAAATGGAACCCTCAATGCTAAGAAAACAAATTTGCCAAGAAGAGCTCTTCCTTTAGAGCTACTGAAAGGAGTGAAACAATGTGGCAGGTCTGCAAAGAACCAGGAATAGAGCCCAGGTGTCCCTGATTCTGTTGCTGGAGCCCCTAACTGCAAAACATATTTATATCCTTCAGAAGCAGCTGCAGTCTGCTTCCCCATCCAACTACCCCAAAGTAGCAGCATCATTAAGTCATTGAATACACTCTGGCATTTGGCTGGTGAGAAGAATGGAGAGCCAAACCATCAGACTCACAAGCAGAGTGTCTGTGCTGCTTGAGCCTTTCCAAGGAGTTTCATCAGTTGCAAGGAAACAAGAAGGGAATAAGACAGGTAACTGAGAAGCATTTGAGAACTCTCCTTAATGCAAAGCCAAATCCCTTTTTCAGAGGGCTCTCTGCTGAGTGTTTAACCTGCTTCCAAGGAGGATATAGGAAGAACTCACCTCTCCTTTCAAAGGTGCAGTAGTAGTCTCTAGGAAGTCAGGTGCTGAGAGGTATTGAGCCTGCAGAGCTATGCAGGCAAGCTTTGAACAGCTCAGTAACCACTTTCCAGATGAAAGCAAGAAGAGCCCACCTCAAAAATTCCCTTCCTTCTTCTCCTCATTAGCTTAACTAAAAGCAGGAATGCAAAGCTGCCATTTTCTTTGAGGCCTAAGGCAATAGTGCATCTTGTATTGGCAAGTGACAGAAGATCTCAGTTGATGTGTTCCTTTTAATTTATCTGGGTTAGATCTTTATAAAAGAGTCAAAGTGCATGATCTGGAAGGGCCTAAGAAACTGGGTCTTAAACTTGATTATTTTAATCTAAATGCAACAATCTTCCATTCATTTAAGGTATTTTTACAGCTTTTAGAAAGTTTTTGTAATTTCTGTCCCTCTGAGATACTGCCTTGATAGCCAAATCAGCTAAAGAAGTGCACTGAGCAGTGTAGCATCCTAGTTTATTACAGTCTGAAGGCATTTACTTAATTTTAAGTACATTCTTGAGTTGCATTGATTTCAGCGGAATTTAATAGCCTGGAAGTTAAGCTTTGCTGGAGCAATTCTGAGGCAGAGAGGGGCTAGTCAATATACTTCACAATGGCCTCTGCTGTGAGATGCCACATGCAAATCACATGATGGTGTTCTGGCAACAGAAAATATTTTATTTACACTTACTTGGAATCTATGTCATCTGGACTGGTATCACTTAGTTTGTGCTTTGATCTAGTAAGTAGTGTTTCAACCCCAGATGTGTGCTGTGAGAGTCTTTTTGTCAGTCTCAGGACTGTTGGACTCTCCATAGTCCCCGAGGCTGAGATCCTGCAGAGACTTGGTCATGTGAGGAACTTGATATAGTGACAGCTTGGGGCCATTCATGTGGGTAAGGTCCCTCTGTGTACAAATGTCACAGATGGGAAAATGTTATAGATTGTTGAAACTCCTGGGGTTTTTTTGTTGTTGTTGTTGGTTTTTTTTTTACCAGGAGCCAATATGGTTTCTTTGAAACTTCTGGAATGACAGAGGTTACTAGCCCACTGGACACATGGATACTGGGGACTTCTCACTTCAGAAGTCTGTGACATGAAACCATCTGCTGCCAGTGTTGGCACCGAGTTCCTGGGATGTGGGGTGTAGTAGTTGTTCTGCTGCAAGGTCTCCCAGCCCTAAATCTTGAGGCTTTAGGAAAAAGCTGCTTAAACAGCAGTGCCAGGATGGAAAGAATCAGAGGAACACATCTCTACATAAAGCAAGCTGTGGGGTGAAAGGACCTGCTCTGTATGTTCTCTGCAGGGGGAAGAGAAATCAGGAGTTGAATCTGCTCTGAAGGCCAAGATCTCTAGAGCTTTCCCTGGAAGTCAGCTTCAAAGGAAGAAATAGTTAAAAGAATTTGAGGAAAAAGAGACATGTGCTTGGATGGTGGTAAGTGAAACTGAGAAGTAAACAGCCTGAATTTTGGAAGGATTCTCAGATGGTGCTTATTGCTCTCAGCCAGCCTGTTCTCTTTTGTGATGGTCTGAAAGAATTTCAAGACATGACCTCCTGGGTAAAATTAAGAACTTGATTAATTGCAAAAATCTATGAGTAATAGTTCTTCCCACCAATTTTGTGATGTGTGTTGGCTCGATTCTGAAGCCTTCTGTAAGAAAATTACAGCAAATGGAGGGCACAGCAGGTCACTGCTGGCCCAAGCAGATTAGAAGGGTGCATTTTATATCAGAAGACCAAATATCCATGTGTGTGCAAGAGCTCACAAACTAGCTTAATTCCCAGCGATGTTGTAGTGCTAAGGATCTTCCCCCTTGCAAGGATCTTCCCTTTCTAAAGAGTGCTGCGTGGTGAGCAGTGTGAGAGAAGCAGGCAGCCCTGCTCCTTCATGCTGCACCTTCTGTGTGGCTGGGTAAAGGCAAATCATCTCACAGGGATGAATCAGACAGCTATACTTGTCAGCCAGGTGTCCTGAGGATTTATGAGAGGAAAGCTTGGAAAAGGTTTGTGTCCAGTTTTGCTTTCTGGAAGAGTGAAGGATTTGGTTAATTCAAATCTCCTTAATTGTTTTTCTGGACACCTGGGCTTCCTAGTAAAACAGTTTGACTTTCTAACACCCCTACCCAGAAGAGGTGACAGGCTGCAGAGGAAACAGGTGTGTGTGTGTTAGTCACCTACAGCCACAAAGGCAAGGAAGTGAGTGCCCTGCCTTCTCCAAGCAGTGAGCCATTCTGGCTCTCCAGGTGGCCACGAGCAATGCTCCTGTTTAAAGCTACAAGGAGTGGGAAGGAGGCTGGGAAATTCTCTGAGCCCTGAAGTCCTGCCTAGTGTAGAGCTCTCCCCACCTAGCTTTCCATTTAATTTAGCTTAAATTCTCTCCCCTGTGTGCTCATGCATAGTGTGATGCACTCTGCACCACTCCTAACTGCTGACTGCTCCCTATAAATCCAGGCAGTGCAGCCTCACTGGGTCCTTTGCATGTGCAGTTTCTTGGTTCTAATGCTAAGAGGAGGCAAAGATGAGGTATGACCATGGGACACCTATCAAGGATGAATCCACAAAATTGCTGCCTGTACCGAGATGTTTCATTTGTGGGTTGATGTTTTTTCATCTCTCTGATTCAGTGATTGACAGATGATATTCAGGTGGGCTTGCACTGTGCTAAAACCCCTTTATGAGCTCATGCATAAACCTAGTGAGAAAATCTGACTGGTAAGTGATGTCAGACAGCATTGTGTTTGTTTCTTGATGTTTATGATTTTCCTTAAAATGATGGAAAAGGAAGAAATAGTTAAACTTGATTGAAGCAAGTTGAAGTGGCTATAAATTCATTAGTTTTGAATTGAATCTTGCAGTTTAGTACTCAAATACAGAGCCTGACTCCTTGGTGAAGAAAAGTGAAATTTATTTTCCTTGAAAACTACCTCTCACTCCCAGTTGGGATGACAAAATAGCTATTAAAATAATCAGCAATTCTTTCCTGGTTGGGGGTGATGAGTTTCAGCTTTCTGTGTGTGTGAGAAACAGAGATGTGTGAGCAATGCACATTAGTAGGAAAAATGGATTTTCCATGTGATACTCATGTGGTATGATGTGGGGGCTTCATATAATTATCCTATGCATATTGAAGGGGAACAGTAAATTGGTTCTTTCAGACCCAGAAGAACCTAAGACCAATTTTTGGACAATGCACTCAGTATTTAGGAGTGTTGTCACCAAACCAGAGACACCACAGGATGTGCCCATTGAAAGAGCACTTCAGAAAACGAATGATAGTGGTTAAAAGCCATGCAAGATTGCTCGCAAGAAGCAGAGAATAGGGAAATGGAAATCCTTGATGTTGTCTGCTTTTCCCACACTCTTTTCCCACTTTCCTCTCAGGCCAGCTTTGTGAAGAACCACATTTCTCCCTCAGGGAAAGTAACAATTTAACACAGCAGGAAAGAAAGAGGTTTAGCAATGTGCTGCATGAAATGATGCAGTATCGCTCAACCAACATCTGGTAAAACGTTCTTAAACAGCCTCATCTTCCTGTATCAGCATTTCTAGCATCAATAATTTTATTGGTAATAATCAGTAAGGTCTGAGATTTGTTGGAAGAGGATGGATGGCAGCATTTGGGGAGAGAATCTAAAGGGCTTTGAAGTATGCTGATAGAAAAATGCTGAGGTAACATCACAATTACTGAGCTGAGAAATCTGCACAGATTTGCAGTTCCTGAATTGTTTGGAAAACATGAGAAATTCTGCCTTTAGAATATCTCCTGGTTCTTTAATGCATCAGATTCCTAAGAGAACTCACCAAGTGCCACAACCTAGAGTAAAGATAAACCTGACATAAATGTTTCTCCTGAAGCTCCTGTGGCTGCCCATACTGGTTACATGAGGTGCTTTCTCTTGCACTCCCTACAGACCTATCCCAATACCTTTGAGAGAAGTTCTTCTCCCGTTCCTATCTTGTAGGTCTGAACAAATCCAAGCCAGTCTTCCAGTCAAATTCTTTCCAATCCAGGTCACGCAACTTTTCTTCCACCTGAGCAATCCTTTCCATTTTTCCTCCTCTGCTCAGAACTCTGATCATCCTTGCATAAAACAAGATACTCTGATAAATCACTTCCTGTAGTTAAAAGAAACAGACCCATGTGGAAACTCCAGTACAGGAATGACACAAAATTATCTTTCAGCTACCAAAGTGATGTGAAATAGCAGCCTGCAGCTGTGTAAACACTTAGACCAGCATTACAGGAATCCATGCAGAGTTCAATGGTGATCTGGTGGAGTGGTATCTGGCCTGCTTTGTGCAGGCAATCCACTCAGGGCTGAACTGGATGGGAAGTCAAATTTTGTTTCCAAGTGCAACGAAGCTGTGAGATGGTTCAACTATTAAAAAAAGAAGATGGGTATGAAGAAACTTAATGCCATGCCAACACTGTTATTATTATCTGGCCTGGATAATAGCCAGAGATCTCCAAAGATGGAAATTTCTGGGCCTTCTGCTTCCTTCAGTCTTCTGCTGTTACCTCCTGTCCAAGTTGCTGAACCCAGCTGGTGATGATCAGAAATGTCCTGCAGCATCTCCAGTGGTTAGAACAGGTGGTGACATAGTGTGGCTAACATGGGGAAATTCATTCTGGACTGGGTTATAAGATGCAGTGAAGGAGAATGGAGACAGCCATTCTTTTAGCCCTCAGAGTTCTGGGACTATTTGAGGCTTCTTGTGTTACACAGAGCAGCCTCCAAGCTGCTCTGTCTGATAATAAGCTGTCCTCTGAGCTGTACCCCTCCTCAGCTTTGCCACCACCCAGGCTAGACTTCTAGTCTGTCCACTACTGGTAGTAAAGATGAACTGCTGTGAAAACTAGTGTCAAAAAGGAAGGCTGGTCTCAGCTGTTAAAATTAAAGAACAAGAAATGCAAGCCTCTTGATGTCCCTTCCTGCCTGAATTATGCTGTGATTATAAATTGTTGGGAGCAGATGGTTTGCAGCAGGTTGAGGTCAATGCAGGAGCTTCTATACAGGTAAATCATACAAGTGTACAGAATTTCTTCAGCATGTCAAGAAAAGTAGTAAAGGGAGAAATTATTTATGTTATTTTTCAAAAAATTCCTTAGATGAAGCTATGAAGGAGGCCAAATGGCCTTGGTTCAAGGAGGAAGCTTTGTTATAGATAATGAATAAATAAAAAGAAGGAAATTAATGAACTGGTTTGCCAGTCAAACACAGGAAAAAAATAACAAAAGGACATATCCCAAAGCATATTGTAGCACAGATACTGTTTAAAATATATTGTAGTGACCTGGATAAGGGAGAAGGACATGCCTTCATAACTAGTACAAGTGTTTCTACCTACTTATGTATGTATCTGGTAAGTAATATTATACATCAGCATATATGTCCCATGGCATCAGTAACATTCCTAATTTGGGGAGTCAGATGTCTTGCTGAGGAAGTCTCTTCTATGTTTTAACATACACGTTATTTAGTTTTCTAGGTGTGGATCTGTTAGAGTAGCTTTTTTGTTTTGGTTGCTTGAGTTTTCCTGATTATAAGTAAGTGTATCAACTTCTTTTCATGGTCGGCTTCTCTCAATAAGAAGGAGTCCTGAAAAATGGGTATGTGAATTCTGGATTTGTTTTCTTCCTCTGGAACAGTGTTCTGTGATTGAGACTCCTTTGGCAGAGGAGGTTTTTGTCCCCAGATTTCAGAGACTATTCTTGCCTCTGAGTTCCCATACCATTTAGGGAACAATTGTAGAAGTGCTTCATAGACTATCTTTCTTTTCTTGTGCCAGGGGATTTCTGAGACAGTCCTGAAGAGCCATTTCTCCTGCTCTGTGAGACAGCATGCCACAAGTCCTGTGGGGGTTGTAGCATGGACTCATGTGATGGAATAATCTAAAATGGCCAGGAGACAAAGCAGTGTGGTAGCCGCTGAAATTCCTGGGAGGAGTATGAGCTACTGCATTGGCACAGAAAGCTTAATGATCTTTAAGTACTCCAGGCTTCTAAGTAAACTTAACTCCTCACAGAAAAATTCATAGGAAGCATCCTTGTGACCAGCTCCATGACAAGAGGGGCATGATTGCCTAAACCTGGGACTTATTGCTGAAGGCAGAGGTTCTGGGGGCAAAAAGGCAATGTCTTAATATTGGTGAGAAACTGCTCTGCTGGTCTTGAGAGCAAATAACACAGCACAGCTTATGTTCATTTGGCTTTCCTCTCTCTCCCTCCCTCTCTCAGACCCCAAATGGGATGGTTTTGTCCTTGCTGCCTTGTGGGAGCCATTATTCATCAGGCCAGCATCTGAACCATTGTGGGAAAGCATCACTGGTCTGTTCATAAATTGTCAAGGAGCACCTGACCATTCAACAGTACTGATGTTAGTGGGATCATATTGGAACCTATGCCTTGGTCCTCTTCATTTTGGAGTTACAGATAGACCTTCACTGTCTGAGAGCAAGCAAGGTTTGGAAGAGGAAGAAGGTCATAAAGTAAGCAGTGACCACACCACTGAGCTCAGGGAGAGAGGAGTTGTCCCATAAATCTCAACATGCTGCATTTATTGGATTGCTTTTTGGACTGTGGAATAATGGATAAGTTGATGGATTCCTCAACTCCTGACTGCCCAAATATGTGGATAAGGACATAATCAAAATCATTGTTAAATTTGTGAGCAGTAGCTACTTTGTATAGCTCTGGAGTGATGTGCAAGTTAGTGTTGGAGTAGGGTTTGTTTTCACAGAGCCAAGTGACTCCAGCTTGTTGTGTTTATGGTGCCTCTGTGAGCAGTCAGCCAAGCTCTGGGCCTCAGTTTCCCAGTCTGTGCATGGCTTGCTCTGTGCTAGGCACTGAGTGCAAGCTGGCAGGGAGGCAGTCAGTCCTGAGATAACAAGTCCACCATCTTTGAAAAACAGTATTTGTGCACTACTATTGTTTTTTGAAGAAGGGAGGCTATCAGCTAGTAAACATCTAAATTTAGCATGGTTGTCCATTTGTCACAGACTGGAGGAGGCTGAGTCCTGACTGCTTTTCAACTTTGAGAAGGTGAAAGGAAAGAAAGAAACTGAAGCATGAAAGCCTGCAGGAAAGGTTGCTGCAATCCCACTATTACCAAACTGTGTATTACACAGACGCGTGAGGCAATGTTGCAGTGCATTTTTAGATGCTGGAATAAATATCTAGTGTCTACAGAGAGCCTGACCTGTGTCTGGAGATCCACTCTCTAGTGTGGATCTTTCATTTGTGCTCTTTCACTGTGCTCTTTCATTTGGGGAGAATTTTTTTAAGTTGGTTCATATATTGATGTTTGTCCAGTGAGTACCTGAGGGACTTTCATTTTTTTATTTTATTTTAAGGATAGGTGTAAACAAAGACCACCATATATATATATAAGGTGGTTACCTATGAGATTTTGTTGCAAATGAAGAACAAACCTACAGAGAATATAAAATCAAGAGCCCTGAGAGCAGGCAGAAATATTTTGGCTGGCTGAAAACCTGGTTCTTAGTCACTGTTTGTCCTCTACTCAGTCGAATCAGAAGTGTTTGGGTACTGACGCATGTTGGTTTTTAACATACTGAAAATTACGAAGAAACCAAAGGGTTTTTTTTTCTTCCTGCCCAAAGCTACCAGGAAACTGTGTAACTGTCTGTCCCTTCTCTTGGTAGGGACTTGTGTTGGCTTGTTGGTAGGCTGCAGGCACCTGGATAGTTTAAGTAGCAATAAAGTGTAATACCCTACAGTTGTTTGGTCCTGTTGAATAAGAAGGAGATGCCCTCTCCTACTGACATAATTCTGGTAGCTATTGCAGGCTGGAGCCCAGCCTGGCTAAAAAAGCTGCTCAAGAGGAGGGATAAGGACAAGGGTGGTGAGCTTGTTCTTTGTGCTGTACCACATGGTATACAGAACATAGCCTGGCCTGTTTAAAACCAAGGTGGGTATGTCTATAGGAATAGTCCTTAAAGCAGCTACTGGAACTCAGGGAGAAGTCCAAGAATTTTTAACAGGCAAAGATGTTTTCTTTCTTCACCTCTCTGAACTTGCCTGAATACAGCTCAGTAGAAATGCTGGACTGGGGATGTGCTGCGTGGTGTTGGTGTGCTTCAGAGTTGCAGGACCTTAGAGACCTCAGAATAAGGTTCTTGGTCTGAATGCATTCCCTTGGCTATCAGACACAACCATCTCTGGTTCCCAGAGACCCCTCTGCTCAGCTCAGTGATAAAAGCACTTTTTAACACCAAAGCTGCTGTGTTCCCACGCCTGTTGCTGTCATGAGGGAGGCCAGTCTTAAACAATAGCAGAGGAATAAAGAATGGCCTTGCTAATCGATATCCTGCCTAGACGCTGAGTCAGGTGGCAGCTTGGGCCTCTTTAAAATTCCTGCATTGTTCCTGATTTTTCTTTTGACTGGGGTAAATTTTTATCTTTAAGGAAAGAAAACATATGGGACCAACTGTCTCTACCTGCTCCACTGTTCCCTTCCCACTCCCCCCCACTCACTGTCTTTGTCCTGTGGTAGCCTCCAGCAGTGAGGGACATAGATGCGATTTGCTAGTTTGGAGCTGGAGCTGAGTGTGATGTGCTGTGATTAGAACAAGGTGACTGTGGTCTGAGCAGAGCTCCCTAGGTCACATACATCTGCAAGGCTTTAGAGATCTTTCACACATACATTTCCATGTGGGCTCATATTTATGTGATTGGTCTTAAAATGATCAGAAGGCAAGGAAGAGATGCAGGCACAAGTTTGCAGAAAATTTCTGCATAGATGAATGTTTGGAGCCCTGGCAGGATGCTGAGACAGTCTGTGTGCGAACAGACATTTGGAAAATTGACAAAAGTGATATTTGCTTACACAAACTGCAAGATCCAGTATCTCAAGCTCTTGAATCCACCTCAGCTGCACTAGAAACATTTTCCAGAAGGAGAACAGGGCCAGGGAGGCTTTCTAAAATCTCTGAATCTCACAGGGCCTTGCAGGATCCTCTTTGGGGGTTTAATTCAGCTCCTGTCATCCCTGAGCATAACCCCAGGGCCAGTGTCACCAGCCTGGACCAGGGCAGGGGCAACTGTGGCTCCACTCTTCACCTAACCATGAGCCATGTGCCAGAGGCTGCACAGAAGGTCAGAGATGTCTCCAGGGTGTTCCTCAAGGTTGGAGAGTCCCTAGGAAATCTTTCTGGCTCTTTGACACTGCTTGCCTCCTGCTGAAAGGCCTCAGCAGGGTGGGAAAGTGTGGTCCTCGCTGTGCTGCTGGGCAGGAACTCTTGGAGCTAGAAAGGGAACTGGTAAGGGTTACATTTGTGTGTGTAGATATGAGATAAGAGCTGACCTACTCTTCACCCCAAACTGAACTCTCTGAAGCTCAAACAAGGTAAGCAAGTGCTTTTGAAAATGCTGGGGGGAAGCCTGCCAGGCTGGTGAGCCTGCTGTTCTTGTCTGGAGCTGGGAGCAGACACTGAACCACTATCCATGGGGAACTTGCTAGGTCCATGGGGAACTTGCTAGGTCTGTGAGGAACTTGCTAGGTCCATGGGGAACTTGCTAGGCTCTTGACTAAAATGCTTGAGGACTGGTGGCACAGAGGAATTGGGAATCAGGGTGCCTGTCAGGAGGCATCGTGAGGAGATTTTTTTCTTTACCTTTCCAAAAGTGTTGAGGTTCTGGAAGAATTCTGTGGTTTTAGTTACAAAGAGAGGGAGAAAGTGTGCTCAGCAAAGGCTTATTTCACAGGTTGTGGAGCACCATCAGGCAAGGGAGGAAGCCCAGCTGGTGGTAGGATCACAGGTGGGGGATGCTCCCACCACCACCTGCTCCTGCAGGCCTGCTCATGTCTGGAGACAGGGAGGATGGAGGGCTCAGCCTTTGTGTTGCCTGCAGAGAAGGCATAAGGGAACCTGGGAGCTGATTGAACTGCCCTCTCTTTTGAGCATCTGTGGCTGTTCAGGGACATCAAGGATGTGCTGGCATGAAGACCTTTGTGACTTCCATCTGCCCCACCTCTGTGGACCCCTCCTGCCCATTGTTCTCTGCCTCATTTTGTTCAGGGATTGCATTTTTTCCCCGGTTGGGGACAGGGTCGTGTTTAAAAAGTAGTATAACAGCAAAGAATCCAAAGCAGGACAAACCCCCGAGGTTCCCAGCATGGTACTTGGCAGAGGCACAATCCTGTCTTTGGACAAAGCCTTTGTCCTGAGGGATGGGGGTGGAGGGAGAAATAAAAACTACAGACAATGGAGAAATCATTTCAGATGAAATAGCATCTTCAAGTCATTTGAGCAGGGCCTTTACTGCACATAGCCTGTGACTGTTGCTTACAGATATCCCTACAGAAATACACATTACAGATACTGTCACAGCCTCTTCCCACTGTGCAAATGTAAACGGTGCAACTTCCACATCTAAGTGGCCTTAGACAGGGTTCCTGTATTAGAAAGCTGTTTCTTCTGGGAAAGAAACATCTCTCTTTAATGATATCCCTAAGTGTTTAAGTCTCCTGGGAACCTCAGATGTGTTTTTCACAGCACAGGAAGCGGTGCCTGCCAACACAAGCATGGTATGGCATGGGGAGGGCTGGCCTGGCCCCAACACCAAGCTCTCACCCCTAAATCCTGTGTGACTGCTCTCCTGGGAGCGAGCACGAGGCTTGCAAAGTTCATTGGTGAGATGTGTTTTTTTATTGAATCTCTCTTTTCGCCCTGGTGTCTTTATGGTGACAAGGAAACAGAAGGCATGGATATCTCAGGAGGTGTTTTTCATCAAGCACACACCAAGAGCTGACTCCCTCCTGAATGTAAATTCAGGGTGCCAGAGGATTTGCAAGATGCAGCTTGCCTGGTTAAACACTCAGTGCATCTTAACTGAGCACCTCTTTCAGATTTGGCCTTATGTGCTGAGGCTGCTGGTAAGGACTTCATTGGCACCAGCTGGGAAAGGTCACAGTTGAGCCAACCACACCTGCTCCATGGGAATATAATGGGGTCCTTTAGTTCATTGTAGTGGTTATGGGGTTTGCTCTGTGTCAGAGCCTGTTAGTAGTGAACTGGTTGCTCTCCAGAGCAGTGTTGCTTGAACTATTTGGCCTCAGCTGTGGCAGCCCAGGTAGTGCTTGGTGTCCTTGGTATGTGTGGGTCCTTGTTATGTAGGTTGCAGAAGAGATTCCTGCATTTCAGGTTGTTTTGAAGCACTGTGATCAGCCTGTGGCCACTTTGGCTATCCCTGCTGTTGCCATGTGGAGCTAATGGTCATGGCATCTGTGGTTCCAGCTCAGGGGCTGTGGTTGCACACAAAAAGTAAATTTCTTGTGAAGTTCTTTGCCTTCCTCTGAAAACCTGGTGGAGAAAGACTGAAGTCCTAATTAAGCCGTTAGTCACAGCAGGTTTCCCTTGGGGCTTGCCTGTGCAGGAGGCCAATCTCTGTAGGGTGTATGCCAGGCGTGCTGCTGGGGGCTCTGCTCTGCTCCAGGCAGTATCTGCAAATGCTTGCCTGGGAAAGCCATCACAGGCAGCAGATCTTTCCTCTCTGGGAGAGAATGGTGGGGAGGAATGAAAAACCACCAGGGTACACCTCCATCAGCGTGTTTGAGCAACAGAAATATCTCTTTAATGCTTGCTAGGGAACCCCCAGGGATTTAATAAGAAAAAATTTGTTCGCTGCAGGCCTGACGCTGTGACAGCTTCCAGTGGAGATGAGCTGGCTGGAGAGACAGGAGGCCGTGTACTGAAAAGGGAGGGTGAGAGGTGCAGCATTCCAGAGCAGCAGCTGGTGAGAAGGCGACTGTGCTGCTCAGTGTCAGCGCACACATGATCGGTGGGGAAGTGCGAGCCCGGCTTCAATCCTTGTCAATGGCACCTCGTTGACTTTTAACGCTTCCTTATCATGTCTGCGCTCACCTCGTAGCAGCCCTGATAAAATGCCATCGCCCGTGTAATCTCCTGAGCAGCTCTGCACAAAACCTTACAGAGCATGGGAGGTTGAACCACCTGCAGCCAGAGACCAGCGTGGGACTTGGGTCCAGAGCAAGGTAACAAAGAAACCTGGCACGAGGCAAGGATGGAATAATTTCCAAGGTGTGTGGAACACCAGGTGTGCCGATATGACTGGCATGGCAGCATGAGAATTTTGTGCTAGAATAGGGGTTTGCAGAAGTTGGGACAGCTGTTACTTTTCCGTACCTAGAGGGCTTGGAAATGTAAGCTATGTGAAGTGATTGCAGGATGTTAGTTCCCAGAGCTATAAACAATAGAGTTATAATAATAGGAAGGAATGCACAGGGTTTTGTGTTGTGTTGGGTTTTTTTTATTGTTAGGTTTTTTTTCTTTTCCCCAGTAACTTATTTCTCTCTCTTGGCATATTGAGCATCTAAGTAGTTCTTTATTTTTCAACATGTTATTGTTACTTACCTGTAGGGTAGGCCAACCTGTGGTCCCATGACAATTTTTAAAGCTGTTTTTAATTTATTTTTTTTACAAGCAAACAACTTATAGAGAGACACTTGGGAGAGTCCTCTTGATGGGTTTGAACTAAGGACCCCTGAATATAAAACCATAAGCAACTACTGAGGAGATATGTCATTTTTGGAAACTGTAGCTGGTGCCAAAGTGGTGTACAGTATCTTGCCACTAGAGGAGATCAATGAAACCTGGCATGGAATTGTCTGGACAGAAGAATTTTCCTTCTGAGTGAAAAATTTGGATGTTTAAGAATGTGTTTTGGTTTTTTTTTGAAAGATCTTAAGATCTTCTTCCTGAATTGAATAGAAAATCCATTATGCTAAAATTCTATGCTAGAGAAAAGCTTCTATCACAGAACCTGGGATCCTTCACTTTTTTTGTGGCTGCAGATTTGACTTCACATTCTCTGGTACAAATATTCTAAATGATAAAAGGTGAAACAAGGGACTTCTTTGGAGGAAGGAATTATAATTAACAACAGAAACTTGCAGTGAAATCAATGAAAAGTTTCAATTTGACTTGCTGTTTTACTTTTGCCTCTTATTCAGAAAATAGACTTATGCAGCTCTCAGCATATTTTCTTGGGCTACAGCTCTAGTCTGTGCTATGTTATTCATTGAATGTTATTACCCTGTATCTCTGTACCAGTCTTGTAATCATCCCTGTAATCACTTCCACATGCTGCAAACTTGCAGAATGGAACAAACTCCTTCTGCATTCCCTGTATCACATTATCTTTGCCAAGTTTTTACTCTCCAGTACTTGCTGGGATGCCTCAAAGTTTATTTTCAATATCATAATCCCAAAGCTCTTCTCACAGGAATATCTAGTGTTGCCCCAGCCACCTTTAGGAGTCGCTTACTTTTTTCCCACCAACTTTGATCTTTCTTCTGCTTTTGAACTGTTATCCTTTTCTGCTTTCTTTTGTTTCTGTCCAACATCTTGTACTACCGTCTCTTTGTTTCAGTGTCTCTCCATTTCTTCAGTCTTCCATCATCCCCTACCAACATCTGGAACTCTGTGTGAGAAAGCCGGGCCTTTTCCCAAGACCACCAATCTTCATCTCCCAGCCCTTCCACTGTTCTCCCTGACAGTGACATCCAGATTACCACACATTTTACTGTATCCAAGCTCTGTCTTCCATATGAACTTGTAAAATCTCACCATTTTTTCCTCTAAAACTTGACTTCTTGCCTCCACTGCTTAATTGAAAAGCTCAGTTGTCCTCAGTTACTGCAGTGCTGCTTGCAGTCCCCAGCTTCCTGCCTCCCAGGTCCTGTTCCCTTACTCCTGTCACTCTTTAGCTTCATATTCCTTCTGTGGCTTTGCCATCAGGTCTCAGCTTCTCCATGGGGACTCTGTATGTTCCCATTTCATAACTATTTGCTACCCCTTCGCACTTCATGTGTGGTGTTTAACCACTTTCACTCACCTTTATGCCTCTTTCCAAACCTTCAAATTTTACTTTCCTGCATTTCAACTTTGATTTTGGTGGTTTTTTTTTCCCTTTACCCTGCTCATACTAGACAGGATCAAGAGCACAACACCTTGAAGACAGTGAGTGCCTAATTCCCTTTATACATTACATGAATGCTGACTGTCTGCCCACCTAGGAGTTAGGCAAGGGACTATTAAGGTGTTTGTGTACCAGAGTACCATCTGGCACCTGCTGTTAGCCCTTTGAGACCAGTACTTAGATTCACAGCACTGCTGATGCCACCTCATCCTGGAAGTCTGTGGTATTTGTCAGTAATGTTCCCAAAAATCTGCATTTGGTAACAGCATGAGGAACTTGATATCCAGTCCTTGCTTCAGTCTGCTGGGACCCATGAACAAGCTGTGCCTCTGCCTGTCTCTTTGTCAGGGCCTGATCTCATATAGGCTTTCAGAGAAGACATACAAGATCAATTGGTGCACAAAGGCTGGTGGAGAATGTTAAGTGTTGTGGGCAGTGTCTAAGACCAGGAGGTAAATGACTGGATTTAACTTCCTCCTTTCCTTGGAGGATGGGAAACAGCACCTAGCCCCTTCACCTCTGAAATCCACTGTTTGTAGAAACAGAGGCAACTATGGTAATGAAGTCTGTTCAGTGGATCAGCAGAACATATGAAATAAAATGTATGTGATGGTAGGCTAAGCTGATAGGGTGGTAAAAAGTGGGACTGTACTTCCATTAAGTCCCTTTAGTAATCTGCCCATATAAGACTAAGACTTTACAATAATGCTTTATCTAGCTTTCTGGTTATTGTTCTTTGAAATTTTAAGGAGCTTCCTTGGCAGATTTGAGCGAACTTCATTCTAGAATGTGCTCCAGCCTGAAGGGCAGGGCCATTTGCCCAAGACACTTGAGCCCAAATGGAGAAAGCGTTAAACTTGACTTCTTCCCACATTCTAGTGGAATGCCCTAATTAGTGACCTACTGAGCCACATCTGAGCCACCCGTCTGACTTACTGCAGTTTTTTCTTTTTTTATCTTTTTTTTGCACTGGAGTGCTTTATGTACTTCAACCAGGAAAGCCAGTAAGGTGGAGTCCCATTTTCAGATGGATACACGTGATACAGATGGGTGTGAGGTATCCATATCTTATGAAGTCATGCCCTCGGCCACTGTTTTCCCATGGACATCCTATGTGGCATCCCTTAAGGGTGCTGGTATTTTCTGGTGCCAGCCACCTCCACTCTGTCCATTTTGCAGCAATGAGGGGATGTGAGCTACTAGCTGAGCTTCTCCTGAGCTCCAGCAGCTCCTGTTTGCTGCTGACCTAGTGAAACATTTCACTATGCCAGCAAAAAAGAAAGCAGGAGAAGAAAAAGGGAACCGAGAAAATAAAAAACAGAGCATGGAGTTAATGAAAGTGGGGGAGAACTTCTGATATTATAATGTTACCAGACTTAGATTTCTTTAGCGCCTGCTGTGCTTTGCTAAAAATGAGGCTAGTTAGCAGCAGCAGATGTGAATGTAACAACTGTACGGTTGTCAGGGGAATGAGAGAAGCTATGAGAGCCATGAATTAAGTAGATTCTCTCACTTTTTTTTTTTGTGGAGGGCTTAGAAGTGGAAGTTTTCAGTGTTGCATATTGGTTGCTCAGGTCAAGCCATTGGAACGCTGTGGAAGGTGAGAGAAGGGTGCAGCAAGCAAGATGCATGATATGTTTTCAGTCAGGAATAGGAGAGCATTTGAGGAATGGGTTACTGGTACTGTTGAGGAATGATGGGGTAGCTGGCAGGAAAGATGTAGCTCAGGAGTAGATGCTAGTGTTGCAGAAGTGGGGATGGGAATTCATGTGGCTAAGAATAAATGGGTTTATGGAAGGCATACTGGTGGTTATTTAGTAACCAGAAGCTTAAATGATCAAAAATTTGAGTAAGCCCTTCTGTCTTTGCCTTGCCCTTCCAAAAATATGTCATGGCTGTGTGGAAGGTCGCCTCCCATCCTTTCTTAGACCTCCTTCAATATAGGTGGCTATCAGATTGCATAGACTGGGTAAACACTGGGATATATAATAGCACATTTGCTGAGCTGCAGGATCTAAAGGTAAGGTAGATATCTGGAATGCCAAGATATTTGTGAGGGGAGGCAGGATTCCTGGTCTCTTCAGCTGCTTACCCTCAAAATGGAAGAAAGGATTTCAAATTCCAGAAGTCTTAGCAAGCTCCAGGCTATCAACAGGCTCTTTCTGTATGAACAATAAGGATCTAACAGTAATCAGGAGATGCCTGCTTTTCTGTACAGGCCTGATGCTACTGGGATATGCTTTTGTGAGGAGGAGGAAGCCCATCAGTTGGGGGGACAGAAGTGTCTAGTGCTACTGGTGCAAATCATCCAGGAAGATGGTATTGAAGACAGAGTCATGGGGTAAAGAAATGAAAGCCTTGTCAAGCTGAAGCAGAGGGAGACAGGGAAAGGAGTCAAAACAAAAAGAAAGCAGGAAAAAGGAAGAAAGAAAGAACTATTGGCACTGTTTTTTACTATAGAAAAGTGGCTCAACCGTTGAATACACTCCATAAACATTGTCTTTTCTCAGCAAGCTAGGCCAAGGGCCTCTGTGGGGGCAGGCACACAAATTGTGGGTCCCCAAGTCCTCATACTCTCTACAAATTCAATGAGAGCAGAATTTGTCACCTATATAATTATCCTGAATTCATCTAGGGGGGAGACTCTAGCATGGTCTGATTCCTCTGTATCAGATTTCTGAGTAAGCCTGTATTCCCAAAAGTAATGTGAAGGTTGATATGATCAAAGGACTGTATTTGCTATTTTACTTTGTGGATCACAGGGCAAGTGCCACATGCAGTAGTCCTGAATGCTGTGTTCATCCTCTCCTTTCTTGCTAGCTTGAACACAACAGTACTGCAGCTTGGGTCTCTGAAGCCATTATTGGTGTGTAGGCTCTTTGCATTAAAAATCTTCATGGGTCTGTCACCATAGGCCACAGCCATTCCTTGGGGTGCAGAGTATGCAGGGCACTGATGCTTTGGAATTACATGTAAGGAACTCCTCTGTATTGCCTGTCCTAGTCATGGGACTGAAGTGAAGGTTACTGAAACTTAATATCCAGTAATACATTGCAAAGGCTGGTGTTTCCCAACAACAGTGACTACTGCTTCACTCTATAACCACATCTCTGCCTCCAGTCAGAAACACCAAACCTGAGCAGCCTGGAGTATGCTACCTCCTCCCTTTCTGGTGCGTGGTCTGACACGGATGGGCAAACCTCTTGGATGGTGCAGGAAACTGAAGTGTCTCTAATAGCTAAACTGAGATCTTCTAAGAGGTAGGTTGTTCTCACATTTGTCAGCTATGACAGTGGGTGGAACTGCCTGTACAGGAAGGATCTGTTTCACCTGGACCCTTTGTTTACACTGAGCAAAGCCATTGGATTTCATACATTCTTGTACAGTGATCCTACAATAAAACGTAAAAGTTTAGACATAGGTACAGACTATGGGACTCTGTCCCAGATGAGAAATCTGTGCAGTAGGATGCCAGATCCATGAGCACTTCTCCTCCTTGGGACTAAATAATCCACCTTTTTTCATCGTGAATTTTACCAGCCAAGGGTGTTGCCTCGCCTCATTCATTAACCAGCCAGTGTTGGTGTAATTAGGGGTTAAGTAGTTAATCTTCAAAAATCCCTTGGAAGTCAAGGAATCCATATATTTGCTTATTTGTAATTTGTATACTGCCCCTGAGGCAACCAGGCATGGGAATGCAATCTCATATTTGTGTATTTAACAACTGAAAAGAAGATGTAAGAAGAGGTTTGAGTTTACAAAAATATAAAGAAAAGCTTTGACTGTCTAACCTCCTGCTCCATGTTCACTGTTGCACTCTGTGCATCTTCCTGGTGCCCAGTCCTGCAGAAACAGAAAGCCTATATTTTAGTGTGCATTGGGACTGGCTCTTCTGACACAGGATGGAGCTAAATGTGTGCTTAAGCTTGCTTTTGTCCCAGCCAGAGAGAAATACTCCCATTTCTTATGTAGGTGTCTGCTTGTTTCTGTTGGCCCTATCATATATATCAAATGCTAACTTTGCTTAAAGCTCTTACAGTCAAATTATAAAGGTAGAGTGAGCTAGGAGTAGATGATGCTGGTATAGTGCTTCTAGAGATTTTTGTTGTTGCTGAATTTTGCAAGGTAGACATTAGAACTTTGTCTCTTTTTTCCAAGTGGATGGAGATGTGTATTTGTAAAGGAGAATAAACATTTTGAAGTTGGTAATTTGTGGCTGTATACTATTGAACTGTACTATTAATGATCTGAAAGACAGCAAAATAGTAATTGATCAGTAGGAATGACTCAAAAATCAGTGAGCTGCAAAAAAACCCAAACAAACCCAAAGCAAACAAATAGTCTGGATCACTCAGACAGATGGAGCCAAGCAACACATTAGCTGCTGTAAGTCACATGTCAAAGAATAAGGAATACAGGCTATGCTTATCAGTTGGCAAGTTTGTCTTGGGAAGCAGTGAAGGGAAGAAGTGGGGGCTGGTGCAGTTAGTTGACTACAAAATTCCAGGATGATTCTGTAGCTGGGAAACTCATGCAGCTTTCAGTAAATAACTTCAGACTGAATAGCTCTAGGAAGGGCTGAGTGTGTATCACTTAGTACTAACACAGTCACTTCCCGTGTACTCTGGTGCTTTTGTTGGTGATTCCTGGATGGGAGATGTTTGAGGGAAAATGCCTGAGAGTCTTAAAGAATTGGAAGTGTGCCTTCCAGTAAAAGAGGTCAAAGAGCTAGAGGAAAAAGGGAAAGCTGAAGGCTAACTTTTTTCAGTGTCTAGATATACTTACATGGGGAACAAACTTTCTATAGGATAGCAGACTGGAGGGCATTAAGATCCAAAAATCAGGATATGAAACTAGGTAAAAAACTGAAAAATTATATGAAGAAACCCACTATTTTTTATTTTTTAACATAGTCTCTAATTAACCACTAGGATTTTGGAGGGTCCTCCATAGGAGGCTTTTAAGTTGTGGCTGCATTCTTGTCAGAAAGTGGACCCTTGTAGAGATGGGAAGGATTTTTGCCAAGTCTTCTGACCCAAGTGTTTGAAAATGTGGGCCTACATGATCATGACAGTTCTTTGTCATTGCAGTCAAATGTTGGCTCATAGCTGTTGGCAGCTATGGGGTTGAGAATATGGGACCTCAGGGTAAGACAGAAAGTATCCCTTCTCAACCCAATCATTGCTCCTTTGCACCGTGCAAGCATTCAAACCACACCACTCTCCCTCTCTGTTTCAAATGCTTTTGCTCCAGTAAGCAGCACTGTTCCCCCTTCATTCCTGCTTACAATCCATCAGGTTCCCACTCCATGACATTGGCAGCCACCTCCACCTCTGAAAGAACACTTGGAGAAGTCAAGAGTCACTGGCAGGACCAACCAGGCACAATCTTCACTGCAAGAAGAGGGCATGGGCCGAATGCAGGGCTCTTGCCTGAAATCAGAGTGTTTGGTTCACCTTTTTATTGGATTATGCTGCAGTGATATCCCAAAGTAAATGAGACTTCATTAGTGTCCACTGAAGCGCTCAGTGATAAAAGGTACTAATGGTCATTTATCAATGTTGTTTTAATTCTCCTCTGGCCAAGTCAAGGCATTCTTTTCACATACAAACCTATGGCTTTGTCATCTGTTTCAAACTTTAGACAAGTAAGAGTAAACTCTTATTTAAATAACTTTAGTCAAATAAGAGTAAGTTTTTCCCTCTGCCACCTCAATTTTTTGTGGAAAAGCTGTATTCACAGGCTGCCAGGGGTTGGCTTGATTTCTTACCTTCTTTCCCACAGGCTTAAAGTTTGACAGAAGCCAAGACTGCGTGTGGAAGAGTCTGAGGTGCAATGTACCACTAGAATCGTCTGAGAACAGCACTGGAAGGACGAGTTCTGATGCAGATGGAGGTTGGGACAATATCCATACGTGCCAGCAGAGGCTCTGAGCCTTTGTACATAAGCCAGTGTGACCAGGTACTTGCAGTAACAGTACTTCCTAGGAAACACAATGGCCACTTGTGAACCAGCCCTACCCCAACACAGTGGAAGAAAGCCAGCCAGGGCAATGTGTCCCCTGTGGCCAGAAGGGCTGGCTGGGTGGAGTGTGGCAGGGGGCAGTAAGCAGGCAAAGATCTGTGGATGTGACTGCTGAGGTTGTGTGGGGTGGGAAGCTTTTCCTCTTGTGACTTCACCTGGATTGTGTGCCAACCTCAGCACACAATGTTATCACTGCAAGCCAGCACATGGTCAGGACGGCTGTGCTCGCACAGTTGGGCCCCAGGAGACTTTCTCCAGTCCTTATAGGCTTTGGCTTTGATGGTTCTTGCCAAAAATATGCCATGACCCTATTCCCTGGGTTTGTTTCCAATAGTACCAGATCTGCCTCTGCTCATGGATGACCTGATGTGCCACTGAGGTGGATATCTAGTTGTGGGGAGTGAAAGGGAAGGGTTTTGTCAGGAAATGAAACAGAGACCTCTGCTCTACCCCACCCCTCTCTGGCAATCTCTACTGCTCTTGGCTATTTCCTTATCTAGGGTTTATTGCTGTGCAAAACAGCTGAGTTAATGAGTCAAAAAGAACTCTTGGTTCCTGCTGCATGAAGGCCTTGCTGCCTGGTTAAAAATCGTTCCCAAGAAGTGTTTTTCATGGGTCAGGGATGCATGGTCTACATACAACCATCTTTACTTTTGTCTCTGTTAAATACCTTGCCTAAAAGGGAGAGTCGGGCCTGGATCATTGGATGCTCTTGTGACAGATCTTCCATGGCAGTTTTATTTTCTCTCTAAGGGACACAAATGCTGCCTCTAGAAGTCTCAGCCTGAGCCTGTCCTCTTCCCTGCAATAGCAGAAAGCCTACGTTATTTATTTTGTACTGTTATTCCATTAGTAAGACTCCTATTGCCCCTTGCTTGCCTTTCTGCCCGGGCAAGCCCAAGCATCCTTTCTTGAAAAGAAGAAATCAAAAACCTTTCCTTAATTCCTTGGCAGCCTTTGGTTTTCCCAGGACAGATGTTTCTAATAGTTCCAAGTTTTCCATGCTTTGGCAGGATACATGATACATTCAAAGAGTGCAACAGCGCTGGACTGATTTGCAGAAAAATGAAGTGGTTCCAACCTTTGATATCTGAGATTCATTAGTGACTAGTCTTTGGCATCAGGGAGACCTGTTCATTCAAGTGTCTTTTTCCAGCTAAATTAAAATCTACTTGTAGGACAGTGATGTGGCTTTTGACAGGCATGACCATGTATGCAACAAAGAGCATCTTAGACAATTTTCACAAGTCTCTGTGTCTTTGGGGGTCTCTTTCAAGTATGTGGTTGGTGGATGGTTGTTCTTAAGTCTTTGTAGATTCACCGACAGCTTGCCAGGATTGGTGCTTGTGCTCCAATAGAGTTGAAACAGCACAGCACCAAACAGGAGGTTGCTGGCACCCTCATGCTGGGCAGATACAAGGCTGCTCTGGGCAGCTAAAGTGCTGATCTGAGATACCCTTTGATATAAACACATCTAATTGCTTTGTGGGGTGTTGTCTGTGTTAAGCTTGAAGGAGGCAGGATCTATGTTCAAGTGGTCTGTGAACTGTCTTTTGGCATGTGGATTGTGCTCTGGCAGCTTCTTTATTCCTTTGTTTTCTCCTGAATGTTCTTTGCTATTCTCATTCTGCTTTGCAGTAGTTCTGGTCTTCTCACTTCACATTTGTTCCTCACATGGTTTTGCCTATGTCCTTCAAACCTCTTGCCTTAGATGGATAGCAAAGAGAGGTGCTATCTTTCCAGGACTGGGAGATGAGACATTGCTCATAGGATAGGACCAGGTTTTGAAATGCATGAGCAAGAATCCCCAGGATTATGCAGTACATCACCACTTGTGACACTGCTTTCTGGGCTACCTCACAGATCATGAATTATTTTTGGGAGCTGGGGTAGAGATGGGCTGATTTAAGTCCTTCAAATTATACACTAGCAGCCTATGTGTACATTTAAGATCTCATATAATCAGTACAAGGTGAGAAGACAGTCCTGGGAGGTACCTTCTTACCTCCTTCATTCAACCTTGGCAGGTAGTCATTAAAATAAGCTGGTTTTGGAATCATAAAATAACCACTCTTTTCCTAATTTGATGATTTAGGGGTCATGGAGAACACATAATAGGGAGCTTTTGACAACAGAGGGCAGGACTGAGGTGTACACACATTGTCCTGGGAGGCTTCACAGAGGGCTCTGAGCTCAGGGTAGCTGAGGAGCTGCATACAAACTCATAGGTTGACAGGTAGAGGCAAAGTTCCCCATAGCAGAACTACAGCTGGTCTCCTTGCAGAAAGAACTGACTTTCCCCGTGCTAAAGCAAACCCTGGCTGTGTTTGCCCAACTCCCTGTGCCATCAGGAGTGCTCTAGATCAGCAGTCCCATTTTTCATGATTCGTCCCTCTCTGGAACTTGGTGACTTTTGCAAAACATTTGAAGTTTTCTTCCAGGTTATTGACTAAAAATATCCTGATGCCAAACACCCTCCAGGATCTTGGTGCAAACATGCTATAAAAAACCCAATCACTTCTAGTTCTCAATTGTGTTTTGAAACCAGCTTGATAGGTCATTTATAGTCTGTTTAATAGCTGCTATCTTATTTTTATGTCAAGCAAGTTTTTAATCATAATGCCATGTGATAGAAGGGAAACTGCCTTCCAGGATCTCAATTATATTGTACCAGCTTTGTTATATTTAGCCATAGTACATGCAATTTCCTCAGAGAAAAGTGTTAACACAGTTCAATGGGGTGAATTTTCTATAAACCCATGTTGATTGGCCCGAGTTATATTTCCCTCCTTTTATTCCCTGTGTTCTGTGTTAGCCACTTCATTATTTAGTTCAGGTCTGAGATCCTATCAGAGGTCTATAGTTACCTGTGTGTAATTATAGTTATGAGACAATTATAAAATAATTATGCGCTTCTACATAGTCTTTATAAAATACCAGACTATGAGTTTTCTTCTCTTTCAGGAGCTTCCCATTGCAACAAGTATAGAAGATCAACATAAATAATGCTTGCAGCTTATTTAAAAACACAAGTTTTAGTGCAAGATGTCCAGTCCTGCTGATTTAAAATGCCTGATTTTGGTAGGTGGTATTTAACTCCTCTGAGATACTACAAGAATAGGCAGGTCACCAACAAAGTCTTCGTCAACTACTTTCTTTTTTCCCAGCAGGAGGATAGAAGTATCTATTGATTTTTTGTTGTTGTTGTCTGCATTATTATTGCATAATCTAAGATTTCCACCTGATAACAGATCAACACCATGGTTAGGACTCATTTTGTCAGCTTTGTCAGGGAATTTTTCCCTGTTCACTTCCATCCTATCTTTTTTATAATTCCTATCTCCTAATTTATATTTGGCTTCTCTCTTACTATTTGTTAAATGTGTTTTACCTACTTTAATCCATTCTCATTTCAATTTTAAATCTGGTTGTGTTTTTTCAATTGCACTATTCTTTCTTTACTGGGGAATTGTGTATTTTTGGTGCTTAGTAAACAATTTTTAAGCTGTTCTCAATGATCATTTATATTTTCTTATTTTAGTTCTTTCCTTATGCTGATTTAGCTCAGAATTCTACTAAGGGCTAGGAAACAGGACTTTTTAAAGCATCATACCTTTCAAAGCATTGCATTACCATTTGGACCTTCTTTCATATAACCAGTGCAGTTGCATGAGGATCAGTGAACTTGCTACCAGCTTCTCATTTCTGCCAGCACTTTACCCATCCAGATAAGGTGAAATACAGGTTTTTGTTCGTTTTGGATTTAAGATTTGCAAAATGAGGAAGCTCTTTGGAACATGTAAAAATCCCCAAGGCTGTTTTTTAGCCAGCAACATCACCATGTTGCAATCACACTAAGCAATAACATGTTTATTTTTCTTTGGTGAGTGCTTGAATAATCAGAGCTGCCATATTCCAGTGTTGCTTGGTTATCCATTGTAGACCCAGATCATCAATTCACTTACTGGTACACTAATTCACAAATATTGATAACTAGGAAATTAAAGTTCAAAGTCATAAACAAGCCAGTAGGTAATTAATTTTATTTTTACCCCATTTTCTGCCCTCTGTTTCTCTTAGGGCTATAGCCATTGATTTCCACATTCAGCTGTACAAACCATCCCAGCATCTTTTCCAATGTCTTATAGCTGTAGTCCTCTGGGCAAGTAAAGCCTTGTTGAATATAAAATGGAAAGGAATGCCACAATTTTATACACCTAAAGAGAATGTGTTGGAATGGACTTGACTTTTATATTGTGCCTCTGTAAAGGAGGGCATGCTTTTGAAAGGAAGAGCAAGGGCTGCAGCTGCATAAACCCAGCACTGGTCAGGAGGAGTAGAAACCCACCAAACCTGCTGCACCCTGGGCCAAAGTGGGAGGAGCAAACAGAAATATTAGAGCTCATATCCTCACTTCAGAGCTTCAGGAATTGGAGAGACACAGGCCATTAAAATACGTGTCTGTATTTTGCTGAGGAACTAACTATCTCTAATAATATCTGCATTCATTGTGATGTCTTTTATCAATCAGACAAGAATGGGGCCTCATAGCACAGGGCAGGTGGAAGAGTATTCAACAGTTGCTATGCCAAGGTAGGACTTGCCATAGAAATGGCTGCTGAAAGTTCTGCCAGGTCTGACACAGGTTAGGGGATCCCCAAAGAGTCTTAATGCTTTTTTTTTAGAAGGATCATGAAATGCTTTAAACTGTATTTCTCTTGAGAATATCATATTCACTGAACAGGACTGCAAGGAATTGGAGTTTGCTGGAAATAATGAAGAAACCCTCCCACCAGGCCTCTCCAAACTGGAAAAGTCCTCCAGCCCTACCACCTATGTTTTCTGCCAGGTCTGTACATAGATAATCTCTGACTCCCTCCTCCTGTCTATTAGTTTGAGATCAGGTTGCCTCAGGGAATGCTAAAGACCTTTGGATGGATGATTTATCTATGGACAGATTATCTTCTTGATCAGGAAAAGAGAATGACTGGCTCAACAGCTTCCAAGTTCAATAACCTCCTTTTCTTCTTAATAAATTGCTGAGGCATGAGAGGCTTCCGTTCCTTGCTGGCATCTTTTACACTGTGCCCAAAGAAACAATTGTATCAGGCTCAGGAAGACAAGTGGCTGAAAGGGCAGGGAAACAGGAACCGTCCCCACGGATGTCCTCCCCAGAGAGGCTGGGAACATGCTCTGCTGTGGGAAATGGGAAGCTGAGGTCAGCCAAAGTACATGGCAGGTACGTGCATCTCTCAGGACTGGAAGAAAAGATAATGGTCTGCTTTGCCATCCTTCCCCTGTCCTGCTTATGAGCTCTCCTGGGCCACCTTCACACCTTGTATGCACAGCACACCTCCACTGCACCATTCCATGGTGTGGAAATGAAGGCAGGGAGATAAAGGTGGAGAGTGGGTGGTGACAACACTCCTGAGAGCCCTGAGCCTACCACTCAGCAAGGCGGGCCTTGGTGGTGTGAGAAGACTCCAGAAGGGAGAAAGAAGTAGGGAATGAATCCCCATTAGAAACTGGAAGGCAACAAACCTCATGGACAGTGAGGTAACGTGGGACGCTTCCAGACATACCCACTTGTTTGGATCTTTCAGAAGCTTTGTCCTTTCCAGCTTGTTGTGCCTGGGGATGTTAAGAGATTGTATAAAAAGTCTTGATAGAACAAACATATGGAGATCCCCTCAAGAGGCTGGGAGATATTATTAGCTCCTCTTTTACTGGCAGGCCTGCAGCAATTAATTATTACCAGAAGTATTATCAGGTGCTTGTCACTGCTTTCCCTGGATGCACTTCACATAGTCCAGATTGGCTGTAAGCAGCATGTTCCCTGATACCTCACGACTCCTGATAGCAGGTTCATCTGTTTCTCCAAGGAGGATCTCAGTAGTGGTGGAAGGGCCATAATCTAGAATACAAGCTGAGGGAAATTTGAGTCCATGGACCACTTAAGTTAGGCAGCATGCCTGTATTTTCATATTGTCTCAGTGATGTCCTCCAGCTGGTGTGTTCCACCTCTGTGACCAACCAGCTGGTAGGCCCTAGGCAGGGGCAGAGAAAGGGACAGGTAACAGCAGGGTTTATGGGGACCTAGAAAAGGCATTCTGTACAGGGTGGCTTCACAATGCATGTTTAGCACCTTGCCTACAAGCTCTGTGCCCTGGCCCAGTGCTGCTCTTCAGAAAGAGCACCTGCGCTAGCACAAGAACTTAGAGTTTCTAACCAGGACACTGTTGTAAAAGTCTGCACTTCTAGAAACTGCCCGGTCAAGTTTAAGTGAAATCATGTGTCTAAAAGAGTACTCTTCTCTCCCTAGCCCTGGTTGTGCACAGCACCTACCTTTGACACATGACAGTTCATCTCCTTTGCCTTACTGTTCTTTGTACTTTTAGTGAAGTTTTTATTATTAACTGTGTTATTGAAATGAAAATCATGGCAGGTCAGCTGGTATACTTGGGAAATATTTGCTGGAAAAGGGATGCAGGCTCAGGTGAAAATACAGATTATACTAGTAAATAGAGTGCTTTGTCAGCAAAGTTATTCTATAGGTTAAATCATAGACACCAAAACAATCTTCACATCAGTTTAACTCCATCTATTCAACCATCATAAAACTACCATAAAAAAATCGCATTAACAATAGATGTTACTGCAGCACCGCGACTTTTTCTGCAGATACAAAACTAAAGGAAAGCAAAAAAAAAGTTTAAGAAACGAGGGATGAGGGAAGAGAAAAGTCGGATTTAGATACAGTGTAACGGACATGCTGCTTCTTCTCCTTTCTCCTCCACAGCATCCCTCTGTGTCCCGGTGCCGCCGCCGCATGAATGAGAAAACACCGCCCGCTAGTGGCTTGGGCTGCGGGAGCCCGGGAGCAGCTGGCAGAGGCTGCTCCTCTTGCTGCTCTACTGATGCTACTTCACCAATCGTACTGGGTTAAGGTGGGTGGCTCTCCTTCTTCCCGCCCTTGGATAAAATAAACTTGTCTGGAAAAGGCAGTCTCTGATCTGAGTGAGAAAAGAGGTTCTAAATGGAAGTGCCGTGGGTCGCTCACACGCTGTTTTTCATGTTTAGCCAATGACCAGAGGAAATACTCTGAATAAGCCATGACATCTAATCTTAGTTACTACAGTAAGAGAACAAATTGGTTGAAGTGTGGTTATGGTGAGCAAACACCTCTAAAGCTGCAGCACGTTCAGAACCACCACTAAAGTCAAAGAACAAAGCTGTGACTCTCCTGAAAATTCCCTGAGCACAGCCCTCCTTGCAGGGCAGCATGGAGATACCTGGGGTGAGCCAGGACCAGCACAGGTAGCAGTACAGCACCTCTGTGCTTCACAGTGCCCAGCTAATTAGCCCCACTCCACAGGAGATAATTAACTCAAGTGGAATTCGTCACTGACACAACGAACCAGCTTCCAGACCTGAGCTGGTATCCCCCCAGCTCAGCATTGCACTGGGTGGTGGAGACAACCTGTGATGTCCAGGCAGAGTTTTCAGCACTGGTGGCAAGACAGTTTTTTTTCCCAGCTGAAATATTTCTCTGAGATTTCTCTAGGTCTTTGGCCCTGCACAAAACTGTAGAGCCAAAGACCTCAGAAAGCCTCCCTCTCTCTCTGATTGTTTTTCTTACAATGTAAGATCATCCTTAACAGATGTTTGTTTACCTCTTCATAAAAACCTCCTGTGATTCTACAGCCTCCCCAAGCAGTGTGCTGCAGTGCTTTGCTATTCTTACCATGGCAAAGTGTTTTTCTAATGTTTAGCTATATCATTTTTATTGCAAATTAAGCTGATTATTTCCTCTTCTACTTTTGGTGAATGTAGGGGACAACTGTCTAGTCTCTCCACCCATTATAACAAATGTTTATGTGCTGGAAGACTGTTATCATGCCTCCCCTCCTGTTGTTCTTTTCCTAGAGAAAACAAACTCCGTTATTTTATCCATTCCTTATAAGTAATGTTTTTTTCACATCTCTTATCATTTTGTTGTTCTTTTTTGGACTCTCTCCAATTTGTCTACATCTCCTGTAAAATGTAGTGCCTGGAACTGGACACACTGTTCCTGCTGAGAGCTCAGCAGTACCGAGTAAATGCACAAAATAATTGCTTCCTTTGCCTTATACACAAAATTCTTATTAAAGCATCTCAGATTGAGATTTGTCTTCTTCTGGGGGAATCTCACTTAACAGACTCATGTTGGGTCCAACCCCTGCTCTTTCTCTGCTGCATTGCTGCTGAAATGGTTACGATTTAGTTTGGACCAGTACATTTGTTGTCTGTGCAGTCACTTTTCTGAACTGTACCTTGGTGTAGTCACCTTTGCAGAGGGCAGCCCCACTCTCCAGTGTCTCGCATTACTCTCAAATTCTGATCCCTCCAGCCTCTGTCTTCAGGAGGGACTGCTGCCCCCCTCAGCCCAGCTGGGGTTTTGTCCTCTAGTCTATTGTTCAAAACACTCAAGGAAATACTGAGAAGCTCTGGAGGCAGAACTTCAGGGACCTGATTCTCCCAGCTGGAAAAGTGAAGCCCTGATAATTACCCTTAATTATGATAATTCAACCTGTGTAGCCTCTGTGTGGTGACTTTTCTTGCTGTTCTTGGAGGCTGCAATCTAGATATTTTCTAAAGGCTCACAAAAGTCAAGGTATTTTATACCTACCATTTCCCCCCTCATCTACCAGGCCTGTTAGTCAAAGAAGGAAATTAGCTTGGCTTGACAGGATTTGTTCTTCAAAATTCCCTGCTGGTTGTTTCTTATCAGCTTATTGTCCTTTTAGCTACTTATAAATTGATTGTTTCATAATTGGTTCCAGTATCTCTCTAGGTATCACAGTTAGGCTGACTGGCCTGTAATTCCCCAGATCTTCTTAGAACAGTAATTTTCAGAGAAGAACTGCATTTAAGTTAAACAGATATAGAAAGACATTCCACTTTTGCCCTGCTTATCTTTATTCATTGTCTAGTTTTTTCCATCCCTTAAATTAAAAACATGTTTCCTGTAAGTATTCATCTTCCACTTGAGGCTCAGCACAATCCAGCCCTATTTTCACCTCTTCTGTGTTCCTGCCCAAGCCCTTCTGTTACATATTTCCCCAGTTTCCCTCTTATTCAATGCTTTATGCCTTCTTCCCTTGCTTTTCTTTGGTGTTTTTTTTTTTTTGCAGTTTCCTAGCAAAAAAATTCCCCAGTAATTTATATCCCTCAGTACCTGGAGGGCTCTGAAGAGAGACCTGGAAAAGTCTGAGAGCCTTGCCCTTAAAATGTGGACAGTGACATTTGCCAGTCTTGCAGGGACATGGCAAGGTCTGCCTAAAGGTTTGTCCAGGGCTGGCTACATTTAAATGATTTCTGAGACCGGTAGGTGGCAGAAAGATGATGAAATCTGGGAGACTCTGGTGCTGGTGATCAGACCAACAGATCAGTTCCACCCTAGGATGGACAAGGACACGTGTCACTAGACAGCAGGTGTGTGCTAAGTTGGGTAGTGTCTAGCAAACAAGAGTGTTGGGTGACACTCCTGGCTTCTTGTAGGGAAGCTGAACGTGTCTAGTGTTCAGCCTCAGCCGTGAGTGAAAGGTTTGTGTGTTCAGCAGAAGAACAGGAAGCATGTGCCACTTTCTAGCTAAGCAGATCAGGAGAAGATAACTTTGTTTGAGGGAGGGGTATCGTTATCCAGGGTTGTGCGCTATATAATTGCACAATCTGCTATCATGCATGAACAGAGCTGTTCAATAGCATGGCCCTGCCTTGTCCTGACATCATGTCTGTGTTGGAAATCCGTTTGGAATGAAAAATCCCACATTCCCCAAGTGACCTCGTAGTCTCTGAGCAAAAGGCTGAGTTGCAGTGGAGACTTCACAGACTCAGTGGTGCCAAAGACAGGATCTCAGTCACCAGCCTCAAAACAGCTAAAGAATGAGAAGTCAGCAATGAAGCAAAATTCTTTCCGAAGAAAATAACATTTTAAAAGTGCAGGAGTTTTCCATGGTTCTTTGAAGGCAAGGAAAAGTCACTATCAGTGACAATGTTACTCTCACTAGCTGCTACTATTTTTAGCACTTTTTAAATATCTTTTTGGAGATGAAAGTACTCAGCACACCTACAGGTTGCCTAATGAGAGCAGAAATGCTGAGCCAGGTACACAGGTTGGAAGTGTTGGCCATTATCAGTCTGGTACTGTCAGTGTTGCAGATCTTTTGCAGACTCAGTGAATGTCACTAGCTGCATGTGAGGTCCAGTCTTCTAGGCCTTTGGTTTTATAGTCTCCACTCCTTTCTTTCATGGCCACTGCTTTCATATGCCTATGAGAATCAAGCCTCCTTCTTGCTCTTCTCATGCTCTGCCTTGTCCTCTTCATCCCCATCTCAACCAACCACTTCCCTGCACAACCCCAACACGAGGAATTCCTCACTGCCCATCTACATCTTCATTTAGGCCCTTTTTCTTCAGGGGAAGAAGACCCTAGTGAGCTGGAGAATATGATCAAGAGCTCAATGTTGCCATTTTGAAAGGCATCCAGATGAAGGGACTATGTGGTTTTCCACAAACCATAAATGTGCTGTAGACCCAGTGTGCCCTATGCTAATGGCTCTGCACCCTAATGACAGCAAAGAAAGTCACCCCGATCCTTCAGATGAAGGTAATGTTTACCCAAACATTTACCCAGTCAGAGACTCGAATATAATTTTGGCATCAGCTGCATCTTGCAAGCTGTTCTGCAACTTGCCAGACAGTGTTTGGTATTTGGAGAGTGTTTCCAAAAGGCAGATAGAAGGTTAATGGGAAATGTCTCTGACAGTGGCTGGATGTTACTTAGAGATGGACTACAGCCATGTAGTTACATACCAGATTTGGGGTTTGGCTCCTTATATTAAAGATAAGGCTCAGAAAGGGATAAACACATTCAACCTAAACACATTCAGCTCAACTCAGAGCTGAGTTTTCCAAGAAGACAGTTTCAGTCTGAAAAGGAACAGGCACTTTAACATCTGAACCTTCTGCTCTCTGTGAGGCACCAGCTTCCAGGCACCTTTTAAATTGTTAGATGTGGTAGTACCATTTAGTCCTGCCTCTTTACTACTTCCCAGAGAGGGGTTGAGGGTGGCAGTGATGACCGGTTACTCATATATTAATCTGTTTATCTCAGTAGCATATAGCAAAACAAAACAACAAAGGTATACATTACTCTTCCTTACTTTCCTTGTTCCTCTTGTTGATCACACTGCCTTTTCCTATTCACTTAATGTTCTTGGGACTTGTCTTCCAACTTTACATAGCACAGGTTGAAAAATGTTCTGTTACAGCTTCTCTATTAAGGGAGTGATTTATTAAGGTGTTCAGAATTCATTCCAGCCATATCTACTGAGGTTGATTTTTTTTTTTTTTTCTTTTCTGTCTCCAAACTGGTTCTTTTCCATCTCTCACTTATCCTTTAGCTTTTTTTTGAAATCCCATTTGAAAAATATCATCTTCTGCCTCCAACTGTGCTTTGAATTTTAGGGCTATGCAAATCAGCTTAAAAGCTGTTTGGGAGGACAACTGCTAAGATGAGGATCTGAACTTACATGGGCACAAATGCCCAGAAACACTGAAGAGATGCCCCTTGGTTTGATGGTACAAATTTTTGTGGCCCTTGTATTCAAATGAATAGCTTTTCTAGAGACAGAATGTCTCCCAATGCCATTCTGGGAAATTAAATTCAGTGTTGAGTTTGCATAAAGAGAGGGGAAAGCTGCTTGCTGTTTCATCAGTTTATGAGTCTGGTATCTGTACCATTGCTTAGCAAATCTTGCTTCCAGTAATCCTCTTTTTCTTCAGAGCTGAGCACCAAGAGCACATTCTGAGCAATTCCTACAGAAAGATAACAAAACCAACACCTCAGAATAAAATTATCACCTTTGGCTTATAATTACAGTTCCCAGGGCAGTTAGTTGTACTTCTGGATGCATTACTGAGCCTGTGATTCCTCTCTTCTGTGGGCTCTCCAGCATTTTTTCAGGTGGCTAGGAGTAGGCGATTGCGCCTGGGGTAACATTCCTGTTTGCTGGGCTGCTGGAATTCAGCTATGCTCCTTAACAAAACAGTTTGGTTTAGACATTTTTAATGCATGTGCACGTGCAAGATGCATTTGGAGGAAAAACTAAGTAGAACGAAGGCACTGAAAGGTGAGGTTGTAAAATTTGTATTTCTCAGCTTTGATTAATATTGACTGTTAATTCTTGTTTTCTCATACCGCTGCTTTTTCCAGGTAAAAGATGTTAAAGAGCAGTTCAAAGTATCTGGCAAAGCCAAATACAGACCCAGTAGCTCAGTGTCTGCCTGTGTTGGAAATCAGCAGTGCAACTTGTCTGTCAGAGTTGGGCGTAGGGTAACAATTTAATTAATTTAATTCTGCCACTATGAGAGATATTGGCATTCCCTTTACACCTGTCACACCACAACACCCAAAGACTAGTGAGTGTGGACACACACAGAGCTGTGCTGAACCATAACAGAATTGCAGAGATGCTTTGGTCTCTGCTTAACTGAGCAAACTCCCATTTATGCATGTATTAGGTTTTCGCTGCCTGTCGCCTGTTCCTCTCCCCCCTCTGCTTTTTCATGTTCAGTGGACTCTCCTCTCTGTGTCTCTGCCTCTCTCTATTTTTTTCTCCCTATTGTTCCCCACGTCACTAACTGTCACTCACTTCATAAAGCCGTCTGGCTCGGAGCTTAAATATTGCAGGGCAACTAAAACCCACCATCAGAGCCAATTCAGTCATATCTGCTCAGTCGTGCGACAAGATTGGGGCTTTTAGGGTAGGGAAGAAGAGAGACAAAAGTTCACTCTTCCCTGCAGAGTGCCAAGAGAGGAGGGGGACACATTTCTTCGGTGGAGCCTTCCACAGCGGCAAGTTGCTTGCTCAACATCCTTAACCTATCCACTCTTTCTCGCTGGTAGTGTGCTCAGGTTGTGATGTCTGGAAGTGCAGGGGGGGGTCTGCACATGAGCCTATGGACTCTGAGTGGGCTTAGGCAGTGTCCTGCTCTTTCCTCATGACAGGCAATTTAAGGGAAAAGTTGACTGCGTAAATACATTGCTTACACCTGTTTTGAGACTCGAGGGGCTGACTACAGGTGGAATCCTAAACATTCGAACTGGTTGTGCCACTCATCATCAGTCCACCCAATATTGTTGCTTTCAGTTGAGCCGATCGAGCAACCTCGAACCACTTCACTTGCAGGAAACAGAGAGGATGGTCATGGCAGAGTTTTAAAAGATGTGGCTAGTTCAGAAGTTGTCTCAGAGTTAGCCAAATGTAACAAGCTGCGAGCAAGACGTTTGATGGAGTTAGCCAGGAAACGTTTTTCCTTCTCTTGTACAGTGAGTTTTCTGTATGATAAGGTTTATCACATCTAGAATGTTGCTCTTGTGTGCTGCAGTGGTAACGTTCAAAAGGTAGCATGGGTATCAGTGTGACTCACAAAGAAAGGGATGGAGTTAACTGAGGTGCCTGGGGGACAATGAAGTTTATACTGTGTGTAGTCATGTTTTTCACAGAGTTGCACACGATTGGTAACTGCCGGGTGTACTTTGCTCTGTGAATTTGCAGAAAGAGAATGTTTAAATCAGTTTAGATAATGTATGTAAACAGCATAATCTCCTGCTAGACTTGTTAATGTAAGCGCTGACATTAACACACTCCTTTACACAACTTTAATGACTGAGAAAGTAGCAATTTTCTTCGGTGATTAAATTATATGTTTGCCGCTTACGCATGCGAGGTGTTTGTGGAAGCTGAAGGACTGCGTTCTGTTCTTCATTTTCTAACATGGGCGTCTGGGGTAAAAAATGTTACGAGGTTTGAAGGCAAGGAATACGAGTCCATCTTGTTTTAGCAAAATGCCATCATAAGCATTTTTTTTTTAATTGAAAATTTGTGAAATTCTCCAGAGTCAGAAAGAACAATATTTTGTGTGTTTGTCTATGTGTGAATACGTACACACAGTAGTTGAAACAGACTGGTATGCGTTGGTGTGTTGTAACATATGGCATTACAAATATATCCCAGTGATATATGAAGTAGGAGGGAAGTTTAAATACTCAGATTTCCTTGCTCTTGACTGTACCTTCTTTTTCTCAGTGTTTATGTGTGTGTGTCTGCATTTAGGAAACTATAGATGGAGGTAGTAACTTCTAGATCCCTGTGAACAGCTATTTTATGAATAATGTTCCCTGTTTCACTTATCATGGTCCACAAGTTGGTATTTCTGGACCACTGTAGTATTCTGCATTCCTCAGAGATTTCAGACTGTTGTGATGTGTTAAATCAACCCATCCAAAACAACCTTCCTTTCTATTACTCTCATGCTTAGATTTTTTGCTTGCCTGAAATGCTATAGTGGGAAGTTCAGGATATGCAGGATGAAGTCTTGACCTAGCAATAATTTCTTATCATCCAAAAATAATGACAGATGTAGTATTTGAATTGCATCACTTGAAAATGGACTACTTTTTCAGCTTTCCAAGAGGATATCTGCAAAGTTGGCTTCCAGCTCTGTGTTAGCCTGACATAGCAGCACTGACATTTTAGAGACAGCAAATAGTATTTTAGGTCCCAGTTAGAGACTTTTGTGGTTTTGCCCAGGTTGGTTCCAATGTCAGTGTGGCAGCTGACCTCAGAAGAGGCTGCAAAGAATAGCCCCAATAACTATATTGTATATCATGTATTCTATATTGCTAAATTAGTCAATATAGTAGTTATTAAGCTTATACAGTATTACTAACATAGCAATGGTGCTGTAATTGCTGTTCTTACCTACTAGAGTGATTGCTAATGTAGAATTAATAGATGCAATCTAGAGAGAATTCAGGTTTGTGTAGGTGCAAGATGGGTGCAAATGAGAGATCTGTTTGACCTATTTAGGGTTCTGGTGCAGAAGAGCTTGGGTGCTTGAAAGCTTCACTCTTTTCTAACCACTGCAGCTGCATGCTGATAAATCTGTTCCACTGTACTGCTGGTGAGTGTTTGTATGTGTACAAAATCTAAGCAGGCTCACACAACCAAGCCTACAGGGCACCACGGAAGACTCTTACCTGGAAAGGGAGATAAATATACTCCCTGGCTGAAAAGTAATTGCCCATTTAGTGCCATGAAAGAAAGAATTTAGCAAGCAGCTTGCTCTGACTTCCCAGCCCTTCTCCTGCTAATAAATCATTGTGATCAGGCAAATCAGCAAGTAAGCAAACAACCGTCTTTCTGTTCTCAAAGCATATTAGGGAAATACTGATTGAAAGCAGCAAAAGACATCAGTGGGAAAACCTGAAATCTTTTAAATTTAGCATAATTTGTGGTCTTTCTCTTTCTTTTTTCTTCCCTTAGACAGTAAGAAATGGGTGACTGGAGTTTCTTGGGGAACATTTTAGAGCAGGTGAACGAGCAATCCACTGTCATCGGCAGAGTTTGGCTCACAGTGCTCTTCATTTTCCGCATCCTGATCCTGGGAACGGCTGCCGAGCTAGTGTGGGGAGATGAACAGTCAGACTTTGTGTGCAACACCCAGCAACCAGGTTGTGAGAACGTCTGCTACGATGAGGCCTTCCCTATCTCCCACATCCGGCTTTGGGTCCTGCAGATAATTTTTGTATCCACGCCTTCACTAATGTACTTTGGGCATGCTGTGCACCATGTCCGCATGGAGGAGAAGAGGAAAGAGAGGGAGGAAGCCGAGCGGCGTCAGCAAGCTGAGGTGGATGAAGAAAAGCTGCCCCTGGCTCCAAATCAAAACAAAGGCAACAACCCTGATGGAACCAAGAAGTTTCGCCTGGAAGGTACTCTCCTAAGAACGTACATCTTCCACATAATTTTCAAAACCCTTTTTGAGGTGGGATTCATAGTAGGTCAGTACTTCCTGTATGGCTTCCGGATTCTCCCCCTTTACCGCTGTGGGCGGTGGCCCTGTCCCAATCTTGTGGACTGTTTTGTCTCCAGGCCTACAGAGAAGACCATCTTTATTATGTTTATGCTGGTGGTGGCTTCCGTATCCCTCTTCCTCAACCTGGTGGAGATCAGTCACTTGATCTTGAAAAGAATCCGGAGGGCTCTGAGAAGACCAGCAGAGGAACAGCTTGGAGAGGTCCCAGAAAAGCCCCTCCCTGCTATCACAGTCCCCACCATCCCAAAAGCCAAAGGCTACAAGCTGCTGGAAGAAGAGAAGCCGGTGTCCCACTATTTTCCTCTCACGGAAGTAGGGGTTGAGCCCAGTCCCCTTCCATCAGCCTACAATGAGTTTGAGGAGAAGATTGGGATGGGACCATTGGAAGATCTCTCCAGGGCATTTGATGAGAGGTTGCCATCGTATGCACAAGCGAAGGAACCAGAAGAGGAGAAAGGACGAGCAGAGGAGGAGGAACCAGAAGAGCAGCCTCAGGAGGAGCCAGGGGTGAAGAAGGCAGAAGAGGAGGTGGTGAGTGATGAAGTGGAAGGGCCTTCAGCACCTCCTGAACTCGCCACTGATATGAGACCCCTCAGCAGGCTAAGTAAAGCCAGCAGCCGGGCCAGGTCAGATGATTTGACTGTATGAAGGTGCAGGATACAGGGAGCACATGAAAAGGAAAAGATTGAAGAGAAAAGGAGAGAGAGAGAAAGAATCAAAAGATATTTTTAAGCAAAGTGCTAAAATGGCCATTTGAATATTATTTCCTTTTATGATTCTCAACTGGAAAGGTACTATTATGGTAACTGTGCCTTATTTGCCCTGTGTGTCCCTGTATTTTCCTGTTTCCACATGCCAGCTCACTCCTTACAGTAATATCTACACTGTACACAAAACTGATGTATTTTAAAACCTAACATGGCAGTGATACCCAAATGTCGCCACTGTGAACGTATTTGCTGAAAGCCTTGTGTTTCACATTTCTCTAGGAATATGGGGAGGATCTGTCTCCCAGCCAGCAAGGGGGGAAGACTGATCAACAACTGTATCTAGTCTTTTTCTCTTTCCACCTATGGCTTGCTGAGCAGATCTTCCCTTTGCTGTTGGCATGGAATTGCAGTTAAATTTAGTTCACAGAGTGAATTCTGTGCTTAGCATCAACACACTAAAATAGTAAGCCCAACATCCCTTCTCTATCCAGGAAATAAAGGCCAAAATATTCCCAGTTTCTCTGTGAATGCATATCTGAGATCTGAGTTAGGTAAAAATATTTTTCCTTTGTCAAAAATATTTCTGCTCTTTAAGTGACATTGGTGGGCAAGGTTAACAGTAGCTCTACTAAGATTTAGCAGATGCACAGATAGGGATTATTGTCCCCAAGAGGGTCACCCAGCCCTGAGACTATTTCAGAATACTGGAAAGAATAAATTCAAGTGATATTTTTTACTCGTAGCCTTGTGACTTAAAGATCTGAAACCTGATTTAGCCAAGCAAGCGTGGGAAGGCTTCTGAGAAAGGAGGAAACAGCTACAGCCCCCAGAGCATGAAACCAAATACAAGCCTTCATGGTATGATCCTGACATGTGTTCAGTTCTTGGAGCTTCCAGGCTTACAGGCACTCAGCAAATCTCAGGCACAGTGTCCTGAATGCACCTGTGAGCCTATACCAGGGGTCTGGGTAACCACATGACTTTTTAAACCTCTAAATACAAAACTGGTTGGTCAAGTTTGAAAAGACTGATATAGTAATAGTTTTTGGAGATCCTTTGTTTTTAATTTGATAGATGGAAGCCATTCAATGGGCTACTTCTCTATTACATGCCAGAGTCTCACTCAAGGCCTTTCAAAAGATGATTTAGACCTTTTGTGCCAACAGGTCTGTACAGAGACTCAGAAAAGTATTTTTTACAAAAGGCAGAAGACCATGTGCTTGCAAATGTTTAGATGTGTAATATAGACTTCTAATTTTAGGACTACAGCAGCACCTTTTGGCTGGGACAGTGCAGCAATGCATCCAAAAGCTTCAGGTTAACAGCTATGTCCCCCCAAAACTGAGCCTCATGCCAAAAATGTGCAGGTATGCACTCTCATCTGCTCTGCTCTGCAAACCTCAGACCCTGCCATCTCAGCAAATTCTTTCTGCTGGGCTGCAGCCCATCCCATTGTTCCCAGGGCAGGCTCTAATCCAGGTCAGGGAAAAAAAGGTCTTTGGCACAATGCATAAAACTCATCCCACCATTAAGCTGGAAAAGACCCCCTGTGGCCTCCCATTGTAGCAGGTCTGACTCAAAGCCCATGGAAGTCCAATGGGTGTCTGCGAGAGCTCTGGGTAGGCTTGGGCTCACTCCTCCAGCCCTGCTGCCCCACGTCCCAGCCCAGGCAGCCACCAGTACAGTCAGTTGTGTCACTCTGATGTCACCCCTCTGGTGGAGTTCCCCTGCCCAGTTATGCAGCCGCCTCGTGTGAGCGCAAAGGTGGCTGGACTTCACTGCTGAGTGACGTTAAGCTGTACATATGTAGAAAGTTTGTAGAGTGCATTGGGATTCTTCAGCACCATAGCGGTGCCACAGATTTTATTATTTTTATGCTGTTAATCCTTTTGCTCCTCTTGGGCCTGTGTATTTTCCAAAGGTTTGCAGCCTGAGGTCAAAACCTTTGGGCCTTAGGCAAAGGCTGTTAGGTTGTCCTTCCTTGTGAAGGAAGACTGGAAGGTACCTCCTCAGTTTTGGGAAGGAATATGACAAAGCAAAAGGACATGCAGAGAGAGCGTCTGAAGGCTACCATTTACCCACTCTCCTAATACAGGAGAACATTTATCACAAATTAAAGGCAACTGAGGAAAGAGAATGTTTTTCAGCAGGAAAAGAGTCCAATGTGCCCAATTCAAGATAGTAGAATTCAAAAAAGGGCAAAGATCTAGATGAACAACTCAATCACCACATTTACACTAGATGGGATCTATTACTTTTTTTTTGTCCCACAGAAAGATATAAGAAAGTTTTAATGGTTCTAAGCATTAACCAGCCCACATGTTGAAGGGGCTTGGAAACATACTTTGCTGTAGGCAAAAACCAAAACCCTGTAATGGTTTAGTATGAGGCATCTTCTGCCTTCATCAGAGCCTTTGACCCTTCCAGATAGCAATGTCCTGGACTAGATGAATCCCCCCCACCTTTGTTGCCTTCTAATTGACAATTCCACTCCTGCTCTTGACCTCTGACATTCATACCTTCATTAAACCACAAGGCTGCTTAAAGATGAGTGTTCATTCATCAGGAGTATACGGTTCCCAACGGGGGTGTCAGGCAGGCCAGTCTTTAATCATCACATGTTGAGTATGTCATTCTTTCTCACTGGAGAGCCTTGGTAAAATGCACTATTTGCAGTGGACTCAGTGGACACTGTAGTTCTTCCACAGCTGCCACAGGAGCGCTCATTTCTTCCTCCGGGTCACAACTGCACAATGAGACAAGCCAGCGTTTTCCTCCTGCATCCAGTCAACTGCTTGATTTTTTTTTTTTTAAAACCCAGTTCTCAAGCACCCTGCCAGGCTGCTAGTGAATCTGTAGCCTCCACGGATGGTCCACGGCACCAGGACAGTGCTTATCAGCAAACTGGGAAGGGAATTAACAGTCCAGTCTCTAGCATTCGGCCTCATCTCTGCAATGAAATCACTGTGGGACTGTCAGCAAGTCATTCTTCCTTGTGCAATTGGGAATAATGTTCTACCCTACAATGATGATGTGAGACTTGATATATTGTGTTAGTAATGGAAATGGAGGTCCTTCGATGGAAGGCCCTACAGATGAGCAAAGGATTATTGCTATTTCTGGATGTGATAGCATATAATGTGTTTTATTCCCTCTCAATGAGACAAATTTAATTGTTTATTCAAAAAATTCCCAGTGAAGTTGCATAACAGCCTTAGAGTTATGGATTCAGAGCATGATTCTACTCAAAAATAATTAAGCAACACTTATATATATATATATACATATGGAGAGCAGGGAAAATTATCTCCTTGGAAAGGGGGAAGTCACTGGACAATTAGAGCCATGCCTGGATCATTTAAAGGTGTGTTCACCCCCTTGGCTCCCTGTGCAAATAAATTACTAACTGATCACATGGCTCTCTGCAAGGAGCATAAGATGCAAGTGTCAAAGTCACCAAAGGAGGTGATAGTAGAAGAGAAAAGTAGTCTCTTAGCTTACAATAGCATGTGGGGGTTGGTGTTCTCTAGTGTCTAGAGCAGTGGACCTAGGATAATAATCTTAGATTTATTTCCAGCTCTGCTTCTGACTTGCTGTGATAATCACTTTACCTCTCGGTGCCTGTTTTCTCCACCTGTAAAATGGGTGTAAGAATTTCCACCTACCTCACAGGGATGTTGTGAGGCTTCCTTAATTCTGTTTGTAAAGTAAGTAGGAATGATCTGATGAAAAGCACTACTGAAATGCATGGTATCCTTGTTATTTCCTGGCAGAACTGCTAACTCGGTTAATATATGACTGCTTGACCAGAAGGGCAGTAGTTTGGAGATGTAAACACTGCACTGCACTGACAACAGTAACGAAGATGTGGATTTGCCATGGGTAAATTGATTCCTTCACCCTTCTCTCCCACCTTAGCCTTGGCTTTGCCATATATGAAGCTGTGGTGACAGTGTGGTAACCTGGGCCCCTCTTCTCTATCCCCAGCATCCATTCTGGGGCAGAATTTATGCTTAAATAAGGCAGTTCCTGGAGTGTGGGGTTCAGGTTGGTGGAGCTCTAAGAGTTTTTAAGTCCTTGCATGGGAGAGGGTCGTATCACACAGGATATTGCTGGGCTTCTGTTTTAAACCACTCAGTGTAATAGACACCAACAATCTCTTAGTACTGAAACAAAATGAGGTGCAGATTCATCCTCTTGTAGAAAGAAAAAGGGTTGGGGGATCTCTGCTCTCTAGGTCTGTGTGGGCATGAAATCTACTTACCGAGGTGGGGGAAGTCCCATCTCTCCTGCCACTCTGTAACTCACTGACTGTGCAGTTTTACATTTAAAGAGTGGCCGTGTCACACAATGATGAAAAAAAAGTGGCAGTTTGCTGTTTTGTATAGAAAATGGCTTTTCAGGCTGACAACCAAAAGTAATCCTAGCCTAGGCGTAGTTTTGTTTAGTAAAGACAGGAACATCCATGAGAACTAGACTAAAGCCTTCCTGTAAGCCCAAGGTAGTTGTGATAAAACAGTATATGGTGCCAGATTTCCCGAGGGCTGGAGTTGGATAAATGTACCAAAATCAAGGGACTTGCCTAAGTATTGGAATAATTTTTTTTCCCCAGTAGAATAACACTATCAATTCTTAGGTTCTGTGTGTGCTACACCTTTTAAGATGGCTCAGGAAAGGCTTTTTGCCAACACCAAATGTGCTTATACAGCTGAGTAGTAATCATGGTGAACGAATGTGTGTCAACTTGCCAAGACATAGATTGGCACGCAATCCTTTCCTTGCAATGAGCTTGGAGGAGGCAAGACTCATGTATCTGTCAACAATCCAAGCTTTTCTCTCAGCAGCCTGATGTACAAAGAGATGTTGAAGGTTTATTCAGCCTAGAGAGGAGGGGGCTGAGACTATGGGGAGCCCTAACTGCTGACTTCAGGTACCTAATGGGGAGTTCCAGGGAAGATGGAGACAGACTCTCAATAGAGGTGCACAGAAAAGGATCACAGGCAACAATCACAATGAGCAGCAAAGGAAAATTTTGACTAAAAAATTCTGACAAGGGGAAAAAAATTGTTCAAATGGAGAGTGGTTCAGCACTAAAGCAAGTGCCCAGAGACAGGATGGGATCTTCATCCTTGGGGGATGAAGCTTGACTGGGAAAAGCATTGAGCACCCTAGTCTGATTCTGCATTGAGCTGAAGGTTGGGCCAGCTGGTCCCATCCAGCCTGAACTATCTATCCCATGGGATATCCCAGGTTGAAGGCTCAGTGCAGCCACTGCATGGTGGAATGACATGTGTAGGGCACTTTCTGCCTCTCCAGGATGTTTGGGTAGAGCTGGTTTAGACTGTCCTGCCAAGGCCACACCAACTAACCAGGCACTGCAGCAGAGGCTGGTGCAAACACAGAGTCACCTGTGCAAATGTTCAAGGCCAGGTTGGATGGGGCTCTGAGCAACCTGGGCTAGTGGAAGGTGTCCCTGCCCATGGCAGGGGGGTTGGAATGAGATGATCCTTAAGGTCCCTTCCAACCCAAACCATTCTATGATTCTGTGATTCTATGAACTGATGTTTGGTAGCTACAGAAGCAGCTTGAGGCCAGAATCGTGTTGTGTAACTGGTTTGGAAAATGCATTACAAATAAAAAAAAAAAAAAAAAAGGAAAAAAAAGAGAGTATGCTTGTCAACAGACAAAATCATGGAAATATAAGTGGCTTAGGTCTTTCCAGCTCCCTTTAATTTCAGTGTCAAGTGTGCCTTTAAATCCATCTGAAAGTGCAGAGGACTGCATTTTAACATTCTGTCAACAAAAACCTGTGTGTTTTAAAGCTTGCTGATCTGGGATGAAGCAGCATTGAATAGAAATGGTGATTACAGAGCTACTGACAGAACATTTTGAAAAAAACAAAGACTGTTGGCCTTCGCCTTGCTAGACCCAGCCTGGCATAGTAAAAGCAAACCAACCATTTATTGGATTCCAAGGTTGAAAGGCTATAGGGCTTGGAAAATCATGGAATATCCTACCAAAAATCTTTTAAGACAACATAGAAAAGAATTTATGGTGAAACTTTAACCAGTAAAATTGGCTCCTATGGTGTTTTCCTGAAGCTCAGGGGACAGTTGAATTGAAGGGTGATTAGGATAAGGAAACCCAGTTCCAAATGATTACACCAAAAACCCTGGCTTACAGGCAGCTGCAGGGCAGGTGCTGTGCAGGAGGGCAGAGGGAATTCCAGCTCCTGCTGCTGGCTGACAGGCAGGCTGCAGGCAGAGGCTAAAGGGAGACCTGTGAGCTCATCAGCTGGGTACCTCCCTGTAAGGATAAGACAGGCCAATGTGAGACATGAATTAAACCCAGCCTGCTACCAAACCTCGTATTTCTGGATTTTAAGATGGTCAGCAACTTTAAAATATTTTAATTGAACTTTTATGTGCTGGGTCCTCTATTTACATAGTATAGTAGAGAACCAGATTAGCACGGGCAATGCTTTTTGCCTTTTTTTTTTGTTGTTGTTGTTCCTCCCCAATCCTTCTACCTAAATACATGAAGAATTACCATGACAAAAATGTTCAGGTAAGTTTCTCAATACATATATATTAGTTCAAAGAAGAGTCACAGACAACCCTGTAAAGGAATCCATCTATTGGCAGTGAACTCATCATCTGAGCTCATCACAGATAAATTCAAAAGAAATGCAGAAATCAGAATGATATGGGAATACTTCCAGCTTCAGAGTTCTTATTTATGAAAACCTCTGGAGAGAAAAGAAAATGGATGGCCGGCTGCCAGCTAAGCCTATTTGTCATAAATATGCCCTGTAGCACCTTCTGGAAACCTGTGCTATTTCTAAATATACTCTTAGCCAAAACCCATGACTTAATTCAATATGCTGCACCATTCCACTTCACTTAAAAGACTTGATTTTAGTTCTCTTTACAAACTGAAAATAAAATAGGCACATTCATTTTACTGTGTGGAAGAATAAAGTATGGAACTGAGCAGAAATCTGTCAATGTACTGATCAGCCCTTCTTCCTCGTGTGCTGCCTCTCCTCTGTGGCCTTCATCTATATTCTGTTTAACGAAACTATTCAGCCTCTCACAACTGAGAAGTTGCCTTTGTACCTGTGAAGGGCCATGGATCTTTCTCTCCCCACGCACACATCAGTGCCTATCTAAGGAGGAACAACACAAAATAAATTTCCCCGGGTTTTTTTTACCCATTTGGTATTTCCTGAAGGAGAAGGCCAGGGGTTGAAGGGTGGGGGTGGGGCTGAGTTAATCCAGGAGGAATTATGTTGTTCCCTGTGTGTTTCTCCCAAGGCCCAGGGATCAGTAATTAACAGCTAAGCAGAGGAATGTTTCACACCTATTTCTAAACACACACAAAGAAGGAAGTTTAAGACCTATAACCAAACTCTGCCTTGTTTTTTAACCTTGTGTTGAAGTGAGCGGAATTGCCAAGATGTAAACAAGAGCAGAATTTGACTTTGTATAATTTATTTTTTAAAGGATTTCCTGTTAACTTCTGTATTTAAAAAACAACCAACAGCTAACCTTGCCCCACAGCCTACCAACACAGAACAAAACAACCACAAATCCCTCCAAACTCAGGAAAGAACAGTTTCTAAGTAGCTGATACAGAAAGAAGGAACAGGGAAGGCCTGATCTCGGCTCTGCATTAATAGGCAGCAATACAGCAGCTGTAAAATAAAAGGCCTCAAGTCAGATGCTGGGATGATCTGCTCCCTCAGTTCATTTCTCTGTGAAAGCTGAACGTTCTTTTCTCTTTGCAATGCTGTAGACAACGAGACAAATTCCAAACCAAGATGACTGAGAGCAAGACAGAAATCCACACAATCAAAGAGACTGTGGGATTAATCCAGTGACTCAGCACAATCCAATATAGATTTGTTTTCCTAGTGAAATGAGTTGTAATGAATAAAGGTTCCTGATTTTCAATCAGCAGGAGCTCTGTGCTTTGTTAAACTCCCAACTTGACTCTTCTCTTCCCGTACTGTTTATTATTCCAAACACAGAGAGTTTCAAGTGGCAATGGTTAGAATCATGGAATTGCTAAGGTTGGAAAAGACCCCTAATATCATCAAGTCCAACTGTCAAGCCAGAACCACCACCATGTTCACCATTAAGTCATGTTCTCAAGTGCCATAACTAGGTGTTTTTTGAACACTTCCAGGGATGGTGACTCCACCACTTCCCTGTGCCATTCCAGTGTTTTACAACCTTTTCTGTGAATTTTTTTTCCCTAATACCTAATCTAAATCTCCCCTGGAGCAACTTGAGGCAATTTCCTCAAGGTGTGTTTTTAAGAGAAAAAAAAAAAAGATTCAGATGCAATTAAGTTCAAGTGGAGACATGATTGTGACATGAAGGATTGGATCGCACACCGATATGCATCAGGAAATTCCCTGTCTGATGTTTTACTTCCCTTCTGGCCCCATTCCTTGATATATTATAATTGAAAATCCTGAAAGGCATCTGCAGCCCAGCTCTCAGTGTGGAGGGAGGATGAAGAGGGCCCCGTGTGGGAGATCAATCTCCCCTTAGGTGGGAAGACGAGCCTGGAGCAGTTGTGGAGGTCCATGGTCCACTGCACAGGAGTCACAGCGTGGTAAAAGGGCAGAATCATAGAACCACAGATTGGTTTGGCTTAGAAGGGGATTAAAAACCACCCAGTCCCAAACCCTCTGCCTTGGGCAGGAACACCTTCCCCTAGAACAGGTTGCTCACAGCCCAAATCAATTTGCCTTGAACACTTCCAGGGACGGGGCATCCACAACTTCTTTGAGCAACTTGTGCCAGTGCCTCACCACCCTCACAGTAAAGAACTCTTTCCTAATATCCAATCTAAACCTGTCCTATTTCAGTTTTAAGCCGTTCTCCCTTGTCCTGTCACTACATAACCTTTTAAATAGTCCCTTTCCTTCTTTCTTGTGGGCTCTATTCTGGTACTGGAAGGCTGCAATGAGGTCACTTCAAAGCCTTCTTTTTTCCAGGCTGAACAATCCCAATTCTCTCAGCCTTTCCTCATAGGACAGCTAAGAGGTGGCGCTCCTGCGGACTTGCTCCAACAGTTCGACGTCCTTCCTGCGCCGGGGACCGCAGAGCTCAGCCCGCAGACCCCACGGAAAAGTGTTTGTCCCTCTAAACGCCCAGCTCCACCCCCGGACACCTCCGTCTGCCCTGAGTTCCGACAGAGCCGCAGGATGGACTCAGGTTGTCTCCAGAACTCCCATCCCGCAGGAACCGCATCCCGGCCGCCTTTCCCGCCAGGGGGCGGCGCCTCCCAACCCTTGACCCCGCCCCTTCAATGGCACCGCCCCTTTCCTGGCCCCGCCCCGGCGNGAGGGCGGCGCCTGCGGGCGCGCGCGGAGACCCCGTGCCGGGATGTGCCGGGATGTGCCGGGGTCCCCACAAGGGCTGTAGGGAATGGAGCGTTTCTTGCGATACTGCACCACTCCTGGATAGTTCGGGTTTTCCCAGCTGGATCACATAGGGGCGTTCTCTGTGTAGGGCTTGGTTTGTTCCTGGTATTCCATAACAAGGCTGATCGTAGGCAGTTGGACCAGATGATGGTTGGAAGTCCTTTCCAGTTGCAAGTCCACTCTATTCTATTTATTCCATTCTTCCTTCAAGGCCTTCCTTGGAGGAAATTTCCTTGTTTGCAACTTTGGAAGATTTTTCATGATCTGCTTCAAGGGATTTAAAGACACCCCACTATTTTATCCTCAGTGCCTCCTTCTCCATTGATCCATTTTGACTTCAGCTTTTTCTTTCTGCTGCTGTCGAAGTCATCTTTCAATTAATGCTTGTTTTACCCCAGCTGAACTCACACAGAGCCCTTTAAACCTTTCCATGTCATCCTCCCTTTATCTTTAGGAAGTGGGTTGTGCTCTTGACATACTTGAAACTCTGCTGTTGTTTTGTGTGAGGAAGCACTACCTTCTTCTTCATTAGCTTCCTTTGTTAGGAATTTAACTTGTTTTTGTGTCTTCTTTTATCCTCTCCTGCTTCCCACTCTGCTCCTCCTAAGTGAGCGTCTAAATGCCTTTCTTTCCTGTCTGCCTCTTTGGGACTGAGGTGCTCCAGCTATTGGTTTCTGCTGAACAGGGAAGGTTCTGCTTCCTCTTTGCTTCCACTTTGCTCCACAGTCCTACTCTCTGTGCTCTCACCAATGTTTGGTGTGAAATTTTTGTTCTGTGGTGATGAGGGATGAGCTGATGTCTGTCTTTTACAGGCTTTGATGCACAACAAAAACATTCCAGGTGGTTTTCAGGACAGCTTTTGGCTGTTTCTTAGAAGTACAATGCCTTCCTACTTGATAATGCTGTGGGTTTTACTCGTAACATGCTTTTTCAGTCTCAGTGCCTGAAGTGCAGCTTCAATGCTGTTAACAATTCACCCAAAACAAAAGCTCTCCCATTGTTTTTTTCTTTGAATTTTAACTAATAACTGTTCTCTCATTTCTAATGGCAGCTTTTCATCTTCTCATCCTCTTCAACAGTTTCAAGTTAGATGTTTAAATTGATGTCTGTAATTGTCAAATGCTCAAGATTTTGCTGACTTTCCATGTCGCTTTCACCTGCAGTGTTTTAGATTATGAACAGTTGCAATGTCTTTCTTTTGTACAGTCCCTAACACAATGGTAATCTAATCTTCATGTATAATTTTCTCTGTTATTATTGTACTGGCTTGTCTCCTCATCTTTTACTTATTTCTTTTTTGAAGAGTTTGTCTCTGCTTTTTTGCTCCCTCCTACTGTTAAATGTGGAATTACTTTCTGTAAATCTCATTTGCTTATCCTACTTCTTTAACTTATGACCTGTAGATAGGAGGCCTGTGGAATGTCTTTCCTCTTGCTAGCAGCTGCTTTAAAGTCTGAAGTCCTCCTCAAACAAGTTTTGCCAGCTGTTGCCAACGACTAGACCTCATTCTACTTCATTTCTATTTCAGTTCTACTTTCAAGGCAACTATGTTTGATCTCCCTTGCCCAGTGTTCCAGGTGTTCCTTAACTGTAAACCATATTAGTCTGTTACCTTTGCCACTGCAGTTTCTCCTGATGTGCAGGGAAATAATCCACAGTGATTCCTTGTTTTTGTCTTTGAAAGTTTCCCATCTCCACCAGAACACTGTGGCCTTTTCCATGTGCTCTGAGGAGACACACTGACTTTACTCCATGATGTCTGACTTTGCCTCCATTACTGTGTTTCCTCTAAAGAAGCTATGGGTTTAATTCTGTGGATGAGAAGCCTGAAACAAGAATCCAACAGTGCAAGGGATTCTGGCAGGCCAGGAACTGAGGAATTCTGAGAATTTAGGAATACAGAACTGGGTTGACTTGACTGGATCTTCTATAAGACCATAGCCTTCTGTATCTGCTGTGCTTGGATATTTAAAATATCCTTTTTTCTGTAGTACTGTGACAAATATTAATGGTTCTTGGATCTTGGGTACTTTGTCCCAGCTCTTTTCCTTCTCTTTGTTTCATCTGCAGTCAGTAGTGAAGAGGCTTTGTGTGCTGGACACAGATGTTAAGTGCTTCATCTCTTCTGCAGGTGCTGTTCTTTGGATTTGGGTGGCTGTTCTTCATGCGTAAACTCTTCAAGGATTACGAGGTGAGAAGGAACCTTTTGTTGCAAGTGTGTATCTTAAAAATTACTCCCAATTATAGAAATATTTTTAAAACTGCATTTAGCCTTATTCCTCTCATTAATCCCTTTCTTCTTATTCTTAATTGCATCTGCACTTGCTTTCTTTTTCATTTCCTCTTTTGTTTCTATTTGAAAGACTTTCAGATACCTGAGGAAATGGGTTCTTCTGGGACCAGTGAAAGTTTGCATATTGGCTACTGTTAAATAAAAAAAAATGTGAGGGAGATGCAGGGGTAATTGGAGATTGTTTTGCTTTTTTTGCTTGAGTAGGCCTATCCTATATAATTGTAAAACTTTTGGGACCAAATGAAATTCAGTGGCTAACTTTAAACTAAGTGAGATGTGTTCATTGCAGCTGAATTAGTTGTGAGGATTGGATGGGGCAAAAATGCCACATTCTCTTATTCCTGGATTATAGTTTAGGTCAGAGTTTGTCTGATGTGGATTTTGTCTTTAAATCTAAGATTATTTAATCTTAATATCTGAGAGCTCTGTTAGCAAGGCTCTGTCAATAGTCAGATTGACATGGAGCTTGGCATCCCTTCTGTGTGAGGCACCTCTGTTAAATTTGCCAAATAGCTGCAATAGTGTAATACTGAGCTGCTTAGGAGTTTGCCTTCTGATTTCCAACAGATTTTTGTTTTCTTCCTAATTAGATAAAAGGAAGCAAGAGAAGCCAGTTGTGGGCCATCATACCTGTGTTTGCTCCCTGGGGGATACCAGGATGCCATTCCAGGAGTGTAAATGCCTGATGTCTCTGACTTGTTTCCTGCATTGCAGGTGCGACAGTATGTGGTCCAGGTGATCTTCTCTGTGACTTTTGCCTTCTCTTGTACCATGTTTGAGCTGATCATCTTTGAGATTTTGGGAGTGCTCAACAGCAGGTGAGTCTGGGAGCCCCCTCAGGGAGTAGCCTCCCTTGTGTTCTACACCACCTTCAGTCTAACTTGCTAAATTAATGGATTAGTCTTGGATTAGGAAAATCATGTGAGAAAATTGTCAACAGCTCAGTGAAGATGTTTGTGCAGCAAAATTGGTTCATTTGACAGAACAGGAGACTAGAAGCCATAAGCTTCCCATTTTCCACACAATCTCTGTTAGTGTGGTCCAGGTCCTTAGTGCAAGGTTTTAGTCTTTGACTGGCTCCATTTGTGAAGTTAAAAGGAGCTATTTCTTTCATGGGAGTATTGCAAAGCTTTAGATGATGCTGAAGAGCACTTCTCAGATGTTAAGGACTATAGAAACTTTAAGCCCCAGTTTTTCTGTGGTGGTCAGAGCAGTGAATAAGATGTGAAGCTGATTGTGGAGTGGAAGTTACATCTATAACAATACAGGATTGGTGAATCAAAGGTGTATCCTCCCTTGACCACAGGGTGAGGACTTCTATACAAAGGGGATGTTAAAATCTGTCTGCTTCAGAAGTCAGTATGAAAGAAAAGATACAAGAGCAACATGTAGAGGCTAAGTTGGTTTTCTGCTTATTCTATCTCATCATACTGGTATGAGTGAGCGGTCGAAGGAGTTGAAAGGCAGGAAATACAGAACTGATAAAAGGTGATGTTAGTTCTGACTGTATGTTATTAATGTGTAAAGCTTGTAGCCAGAGAGATCACTGAGGAGAATGTTTTTATAAGCTTCAGTAAAGGGCTAGACATCAGTATAGATGGAATTGTTTGTCTCTGAGTTAGTTAGGAGAAAGTGTCAAGGATCCTCATAATTTCTTCCCTGAGGCACAAAGAGGAGATGAGTTAATATCAGGAGTGGGACATGTATTTTTTTCTATTTGAGTGAAGTGAAAAGTCAATTCAGCCAAGGTGAATCTCATCTGCATTTGACCAATCTCGTTTGGGCTGAGGAGTATTGATCATTTTGATCTATATGTGTATTTTTAAAATCTTGCTTTGCAAAGTCTTGCAGATGAGACAGCTCACTGTGAAGTGAAACATACTGAATTATCAACATTAAATATTTTTAATCTTTTCAATATTTAGCCCTTCATTGACTCCGTCATTCATTAGAAAATTAATTACTAGTTATACTTAGTTTTGATTTAGTGTTCAACTGGATGAGCAGTCAGTCACAGGAATCATGCTGCAACTAGCATTAATCACTGTAGAAACTACAGTAATTAATAAAATACCCCAGTGTGTTTTTCTGGATGGTTGTTCATTTTGAAGTGCACATTCTTGAGCTCTGTATTTAAAAAATAAAGCCAAACAAAACCACAAAAGAAACAACCCCCTTCCCCAACCCTAATAAACTCTCCCTAAATCCAGAATATTCTATATGCTCAGCCAGTATTATTCAATGTTTGTAGTTGAAAAGATTGCTTTGATATGCAATTTTCTTTGAGAAATTTGTTGTATTATGGTATCATGCTAATCAGTAGTTTGTCTTTATTCCAGCTCTCGATATTTTCACTGGAAGCTGAACCTCTGTGTCATTTTGCTCATCCTGGTCTTCATGGTGCCCTTCTACATTGGTTACTTTGTTGTGAGCAACATCAGGTTATGTGAGTACTTGCTTTGTGGCAGTCGAGCTGCAAACTTGAGACTGTGGGTACAAATAAGAAATAACTTTTCTGGGACAGAGAGATGTGTTGGTCACTACCCTCATAGCTCTCTCCTTCCACTGACTTTCTTCTGGCTGGATAATTTCTCTTTGGAACTTTATGCTTTAGCATGAACTGTTCATTCAACAGTCAGGAATTGCTCTATATGACCCCAACAGATGTTGCTTTTCTTCATACGTTTCAGCAAAGTTGAGCACTTTAGGGTGGTATTACCAGAGTTTTTCCTTTGCCATTTTGAGCTTGCAGCCAAATTCTGGAACCCTTGGCAAGGCTGTGTTGTTCTACTAGGGGGCAAATGAAATGAGGCAGAGAAGCTCAATAAATCACTCTTGAGGCAGAAAAGTTCAATAAATTTTTTTTTTTTTTTGCTTCTATTGTCTGGATGGGGTTTCTTCCATGCACTAATGGACACTTAACCCTTGAGCTATTGATATTCATTGCTCCTTTGTGTAAAGCTTAGGCACATAGGCTGGGATTATCAAATGTACAGTTTTGCCACAAAGACGAAATATTTAAGTTTCACATTCAGGGTCACACAGCATCAGAAAGACATAGCAAAGTGATCTGTCGGTAGTGGAGCCCCCTTTGTCTGTTTGGAAAAGCCAAAGTGTGTCGCTGCAGGAGCTCTCACAAAGGTGGTCTCAGCTGTGTGGATCTGTGGGAAGTGGAGGGGTGTGCACTGCAAGTTGTAGCTCTCAGTTCACACCTGGTTTGTCCACCTGTACTCAGAAGAACCTTTAGACCAGTGTAGCAATTTTGCAAGCTAGATAAAGCCCTAAAGGAAGAATGTCTTTTAAATACTGCTTTTTTCCTCTCCATTAGTGCACAGGCAGAAGCTCCTTTTTGCCTGTGTTCTGTGGTTGACGTTCATGTATTTCTTTTGGAAGTTGGGGGATCCGTTTCCTATCCTCAGCCCAAAACATGGTGAGTTTCATTTTCTTGCTGATTCCTTCCCTCCTGCAAATAGGCTTTTATCTCTCTTTTTCCTTGGAGCTGTTATTATCTCAGCTCTACAGCTGGAGTGTAAAAAGTAGTTCTTGCAGCTAGGGGGGTCTGCTCTGCTTTGCTTTAAAATCTGGAGGTTGTCAGACTGACAGAAATGGGTGGATACACCTGGATTATTTGCATTAGTTTTCTTTCAGTATCACAGGAAACCTTGAGGGAAGTGAGTGAGTCCTAACTGAACCTGGACTATGAAAGGACACAGTGTGCTTTTTGAGAACACAAACTTTCTCTCCACAAAAAGTTGTTCACAATTTTTATTCACTTCTTTCTTTTACTGTGCATACTAAATCTAGTTCATTTAAGAAGCGACTCAACAACCAGTCCTTCATCTGACTTTTCTCGGTCAGATTATTGTTTCTTGTGACTGAAATCAGATCACTTTAGCATGGGTGGCTGTCCATTTGACAAAACATGGCAGGGGGCCTAAACACCAGAGCTGCACAGACTGTAGCCAGCAACAGGCCTGGCAGTGTGTGCTGGCTTTGGTACAGATCCCTGCACTGCCAGAGCCCAGAGGCAGTGCAGTTACATGGTGCCACAGTGTGAGCTGGGCAGTCCTGCTGGGTGCCAGAGCTATTTATGTGCAGAATTAGCTTGGGCATCTTTGTCTTGCAGTCATGGAACCAAGAGTGTGTGTAGTGTGAAGATACTGTGTGCACTTGGGCTAGTTTGGGTCCAGCAGAGCTTGTTAGGATGTGCCTGAATCCTTGAGGCTCCTGAGTGTGCTGAGGGATTGCAACACTCTGGAACCAGACAATTTGTCACCCGGGTTTCCCACGTAACTTATATTGCCCTTATGCCCCAGTGGAAAATAGTGGAAAATTGTTTTTTACTGGTTCCCAACAGGTGAAATTTAGTCAAGTTTCACTCAAATTGGTGAATTCTGTCTGCATACATGATGGTCAGCTTAGACTTTCTGTTCTCTAGGAAGCTACTTCACTTTGTACTGATTTGTAAGAGAAATATTGAAGGACATCCAACTTTTTTACAGTCTGGTCACCCTTTCATCTGTGATCCTAAAATTTTTCTAAGAGAAAGTTTGTATCTGTGTTTTGTGATTGTGTCATTTGCCTCTGAAATACAACAGGCAGTGTATGGTTTAGATCCCTCTGCCCAGTGTTCCATTGCCAAGAAAAACATGTGTCCACTGTGAGCTGCAGAAGGCACTTGAGTTGCCAGAATGTACTAACCCAATGGAACTTAGCCATGGGGTTTAGGTAATTCTCTTCAGGGCACTGAAAAGGTTCTGGGAGGCTGCAAATTTCCATAATGAAAAGGGTGTTTTCTATTTTTAACTTCTGCTTAATGGGATAATATCTCCACTTAAACAGTTGCACAGTGCCTTATCCTACCAGGTGCAGGCATAAGGTTAGAGCAAAGGATTTTGCTTGTTTTTTCTCTGCTTTACTGCTGCTGTCCTGCATGTACAGACAAGGCTGCTGCAGGATTTCATCAGGTAGTGGTGTCCCAAATCAGAGAGGTGGGCATGGTGATGGCAGTGTCCTGCAGCTGGGAAGTGCACCATCAACCAAGCAGCTTGTAGTAAAAGGAAGGTTATGCTTAATTACATACTAATATGTTAATTAAACTTTTAGTTTTATCCGAATTGATGAAACATTGACTTTATCTGACCTGACCACAAGAGGGTTGCTGTGAGTGTTGTGGGGAAGCACTGCTCTAACCACTGGCATATCATGTCATTTTGAAGGCACCTCTCTTTTAACTGCTGCAGTCTGACAGTGTGTGGGGCAAAAGGCCAGTGTATTGTAGCACATTCTGTAGCTCGTGTAAATCTCTATGCAGCTGCACATGACTGGGTGTCTCAGTTTCCCTTTGTGAAGTCTTTTTGCCTCGTTTTCATCATTTATTCCACTTCTCTGAAGCATGAAATGTGGCTTGGCGCTCAGCCATCTCAGCTTTGCAATCGTGTAAGCTCCAAATGTGCTGTGTGTGGCAGCTGCTCCCTAACTGCCTCCCTAAAAAGTGAGTGCTGTTTACTGGTACGTGGTGCTGTATCCCGAGAAGAAAGGTCGAGGTCTGTGTTTAAGAATAAATGCAACTTCAGTGCTTGGTGTTGCTTACAGCACAGGCTTGATGTTCATGCTGAATTAGATGTTTTAGAGCCCACTTGGTGCTCAGGTGAGGTACCTTGTTGGTGTTCACTTCAACAACATGTGTGTGTCAACCAGGTGAATTCTGAACAGCCAGGAGCAGCTGAAGCTTCCCATGATGTCATGCCCTGTCCTACAAGCACAGCTTGCATCAGATCTGGAGGGGTCACTTCTAATGACAATTAACAGGATAGGGATTCCTCTCTATGGTTCAGACATTTTTAGACCAGTTTGCCAGGGCCGACTGGTTTGGTAACTCTAGTCCTGGTAAATGCAGAAGTGTCTTTGTGGAAGATGTCTCCTTTGCAGTGTCAGGTGGATGATCCATGCTCCCACCTCAGCAAAAGGCAATGTTTTATTAATTTGGAACCAAAATATTGACTGTTACTCCTCTTATATATCTGTCTTAAGTTTCTTCATAGCCAGAGTTTCCTATCCCTGTTTCTAAGTGTGGTAATGTGATTTCTGAGGGAGACTTCTTACCCCTTTCTTTTCATAGTCCCTGTGCATCCTTTCTGTTACATGTGGCCATTGCAGGGGGGAGGCAATTGGAATAATTAAGCAGCTCCCTGTTGTGTTAGGAAGGCACTATGTGTGGAGCAGACTGAAGAAAGCAAGGTTACTAATGCCATGTTTTTCCTCTTTCAGGAATCCTGTCTATAGAACAGCTCATCAGCCGTGTTGGTGTGATTGGGGTGACACTCATGGCTTTGCTGTCAGGATTTGGGGCTGTCAACTGTCCATACACTTACATGTCCTACTTTCTCAGGTAACCACAGCCTCGTGAGATATTTGTCCAGTTTTTTGAGATTATTCTGCTGTTCCTGTGGCATTGTTTCATGTTTCTTTGTTACTTTTTCCCTGAATCTAGCTGTTGCCATGTCTACATGCTAGAACCATTTCCATTGCTGAAGGATATTCTCGTTACACAGGCTCCTCTCTTTTTTTCATGGGCATGTGCATATCTCCTGTGAAATGGATAGCAGGCCTGATTGAGTCTTCATTTTGCAGGAATGTCACAGATGCAGATATTCTGGCTCTGGAACGACGACTCCTTCAGACTATGGACATGATTGTTAGCAAGAAAAAAAGGTGAGAAAGCAGCAGTAACATGAAATTATTCATTTCAAGGATTTTCAGTCAGTATGGTGTAAGATGGTTCTTGAAACTACTAAAATAATTAGTCCTGTCAGGTCTTCATGTTCCAATGAAACAGATGACCGAATTGGGTTGAGCTGTGTGGTGTTTTGTTTGGCCTTTTGTGCCCTTTGTGAGAGCAGTGGCACAGATTAGGCTTCCAAGATAGTATGTAACACACTGGTGGCAGCATAACTAGTCTGTAGGGTGGGTACCTTTCTCTCTGCTGGTTTGGACACAGCTGTATTCTTGCAAATGGCCAGGTTTACACTAGTTGAGTTTTGCAGAATTGCAAAATAAGGCTAATGTGCATATAGTGTAGAACACAAGTGTGCCATCAGAACTCTGCTGGTGTTGGTTTGGCTCATTCCATGCACCCCAAGCTAAAAAAACTACTTTTGGAAACAGTGTCATTTCATTTACACTGAAAAGGTTTTTGTCTGTCGTTACAAATTATGTATTGCATGTCTTACTAATTGTGCAGAATAAATACCATTGCCACAGTCAATTCAAAGGTTTGACTGCCTGGCACTGAATTCTCACAGCAGTCCTCCAAACTTTAATTTTGGTGCCCTGTTGTTTTAATGGAACCTTTTAACATACGCAAGGGAGCTTTTAGAAAGTCTAACCTTGCTGAATTTATCACCAGCAGGTGTATCTGCTGATCACTATTAGCACATGAAAGTGTAGTTAAAGCATAACCTCCTTCCCCTTGGAAAATGTTAAGTGGTGAACAACTGTTAACTCTGTATTTGTGTCATGTATGAGATAGTAAGTAGTGAGAGAATTTAATTGCTCAGGTTTAATTGATTTGGTTGACTGGAAGCATACTGAATACTGGCTTTGGGGTTAGAAGATGTGTAGTGCTGCTTCTGACTGTGCTCTTGGTACAGTGTTTTTGGACCTCTGGTCCAGGGCAAGTAAGGATGTCTGGGACTTTTAACTGACCAGCACTTTCTTGCCTTCCTGTGACCAGGAAGTCTTCTGGATATAGCAACTTTCTAACCATTATGAAGAGCCATGTAATGTGTATTAATCACTTGGGAATTATACTGAAGTTCATGTATTTGTGTTTTAAAAAAAAAAAAAAAAAAAAAGAAAAAATGAAACGAGCACCAAAATTATAGTCTCGGAAATGTTTAAGACACAGCAGAAGTTTGAGCTCTTTAGATTTTGTTCTCTCTTTGCTTTGACAATTATACCTTGCATAATTGGACTATTTGCTCATGTGAAGTAGAATTTGAAAAGTTAGATGTGTATAATTCCAAATGCAGTCCAAATAATTTTTGGAACAAGTGGGAATAGCAGTAATTTCCAGTGTAGGGTAAATGCTACAGTTCCATAAATTGTCAGTGACTTGCTGGCCACCTTCTCAGTACTGCTCATAGCTCAGACCTTACCAATGGCACAAGGGTTACAAGGCAATAGAGCGTAAAGCTTTTTTGATCTTCTTGCTGATACTGACATTTCTTTTCATACCAACCTTATTCATGCTGGCTTCCTATTCAGTAGGAGGTAGTTGTTGGAAGTAGCTTTTCCCTTGTACTTTTTGCACAGGAATCATTGCTGTCTCCTGAGTGTAATCAAGTAAGGCCTTAGGGAAACTCACCTCCAGGGTTGTCAGGTTCTTTATAGTCACCCTTGCAGGTATGACATAACTTAGCCTCAGGTTTGAAATGCCTCAATTCTGTGACATCGTTGCTTCATTTGGCTTTATGTTAGATCAGCCAGTCTGGCATAGATAGATCACATAATTTCCTTAGCAATCTACCCAGGCAAAGGGTGTGGGTTTTGCCTGTGGATCCTTTCTGTGAGGTCTCCAGAACTCCTGGTTCCTCATTGGGTACGGAGATCCCTGTCGCCTCTCAAAAGAAAAGATTTGCCTTTGTATATCTATAGCCTTGTGCTGCACCTTGACATTGCTGCATTTTTACTGCAATGCTGTGGATCATTTGGAACATGTGAATTGGATACTGGGAACAAAGCAAGGATTAAAAATGCATTTCTTACATTTGGCAGTTACCAGTATGAATTGGATTGTTCTAAGATCTGTTATTTGTAGTCGTGGACATATGTGCTTTTATGTGTGTTATGTGAGGTGTCCCAAGGGAGTTTCTTGTGCTGGATGTGAAAGAGGAATGATGGAATTATTTTTTTAAAATTTTTTTTTTATTACACCACTTATCAACAGCCTTGAAGAGGTCTCAGCACCAAGTGTAGCAATACTGGCTGCAGCTACAAGAAAGGGCCCAAATGCTGTTGAATCATGGATCACCTTGACAATCCTATGAATAGTTTTCAGCTTAAGAGTGGATAACCTGCTCACAAATTTCAACTGGGAGAAGCGTGAGGGAACGAGGCCAGAAGCCAACAGTGCTCATGGGGATTATGCCATGGTACACTCAGGAGTGTGAGGGATGATACCCAGCTGCTGCTGTAGTGTTGGAATTAGCTTTAGGAGTCACGTTCAGATCGCCTGAAGCATCCAGTGGTTCAGTCCAACAATGGATTTGTGTGTTTCTGCTTCATAACAACTTGTCATGCAGCCCAGTAGTGAGTGACAGCATATCAGAGGGTGCTGTGCATACCATCCAGTGCTCACAGCTTCATGGAGAAGGCGGATGTGCAGTGATAAAGAAGGGGTGTCCAAGGGGAGAGCGGAACATGAGAAGTCTTCCAGTTCCTGAACTTGAGATAACACAGTCATTGTGTTTGAGGAAAGGAAAGCAACTAATCATATGACTGAGAAATCCATTTTAGTTTTTAGTTTTCACTGGGTTTAAATCTCTAAGGATTGAAACGGAATCCTGAATGGAAGAATTTGGAAGTGTCTCATTCAATCTTACTTGATTAGATCTGGGCTCTACTCCAGAGCTAATCAGGATGATTTTATGTAGCAAGATTGGTGCTTAGAGGGGAAAAAAAAGGGGGCATCTGTTTGCAGTGAATTTAGTTTAACAGTGTCTTAAGAAAATGGTAGATTTTTTTCTTTTTTGATTTTTCATGAAAATACTTTATTCCTAAAGACTTGTGTTTTCTGTTCTTTCAGGATAGCGGTGGCTCACAGGACAATGTTCCAGAGAGGAGAAGTGCATAACAAACCCACCGGTTTCTGGGGAATGATAAAAAGTGTTACAACATCTGTTCCAGGCAGTGAAAGTATCCTTCATCTGCATGCTGGCACCTACCTTGGGAGGTGGATCCAGCTTTATTTGGTTTGAAAAGGTGCAGTGTTAGTTGGGACAGTTACAAAGCATTTGCGCTTCAACACACTTCAAGCCCGATGACTCCTGGGAAGTTTGCTTTCTAGCATTGTGCTGTCTCACCTTTTGCCCAGGGTTTGGACACAGTTTTACTGTGACACAGGCAGAAGTTGTGTGCTTCTGCCCTGCTCTGTAAATGTGCTGTTGCATCACCATGGTTGAGTTGTACAGCAGGTCAGAGGACAGATGTGCACACTTACAGATTCATAGAATGGCCTGGATTGGAAGGGACCTTAGAGATCAACCAGTTCCAACCCCCCTGCCATGGACAGGGACACCTTCCACTAGCCCAGGTTGCTCAGAGCCCCATCCAACCTGGCCTTGAACACTTCTGGGAATGGGATATGCACAACTTCTCCGGGCAACCTGTGCCAGTGCCTCACCACCCTCACAGGGAAGAATTTCTTCCTAATATTGAAAACTATACCTGCCCTCTTTCAGTTTGAAGCCTTTCTCCCTTGTCCTGTCACTACATGCCATGTAGTCCCTCTCCAGCTCTCTTGCAGCCCCCCTTTAGGTACTGGAAGTCTGCTCTAAAGTCTCCCTGGAGCTTTCTTTTCTGCATGCTAAACAACCTCAACTCTCTCAGCCTGTCTTTCTAGGAGAGGTGCTCCACCCTCTGATTATCTTTCTGGTGTCACACTGCAGCTGTCTACCCCATCACATCACTGCTGTGAGAGTCAGCTTTCTGCTCTCCTGTCTCCTGTGCTCACAGGACTGACCTGCATGTGTATTTTTCTCATACCTTGAAATATGTTCTTCTGGCATGGGGAACCTGTGGCATAGTTGGGCAAAACAGCAGGGTTGGCTGAGGTGCTGGAACAATCTATCCAGCCTATACTTGGGATTCTGGTTGTGTTGGAAAGCTCTGAGAATAAGGATGACAGGAAGCCACTCTTATCAAATACATTGTCCTCATGATATAGGCTGGTCACTGCTCCTGTAGCAGTGTGACAAAAGGGTGGATAGGAACAGGTGAACAGAAGTTGTTCTGCACAGGAGAAAGGGGTGGAAGGAATCTATAGGGAATAGGTACAAGGGTCAGTATTTCTCTAACTTAGTTATTTACTAGTGGTTTCTGCCAGACCACGTGGAAGTGTACAGTTTGCATATTTGGGGCTGAGGACTCGTCTTCCTCTTCTTTCCCATTAGCTGTTAAAATCAGAATTTGGCTATTTGACAAGATTCTTCATAGTTGTCACTAACCTCTTGGAGTAGTTACTCAGCAGTTTTGTTCATGAAGATGATGTGAGTATGACATACTGTGAGATGCACTTCAGTGACAAGAGATACTGAGCAGCAGTCCTTGAGAGCTGTGGATTCTATTCTGTGATGTGTTCCCCAGGCAAAGAAATGAAGTTTGTTGCATGACTGCCTAAATACTGAGTACTGCCTACCTTTTAAACTGGAGTGGTGTGCAATATCAACATCCTTGAGATTTCTTTGGAAAAGCTGTGTTAACAAGAATCATAAACACTGAATCAAAAAGGTGATCAAACCATTGGATGTGGCCCTTGGACTGAAGGTTTTGTTTTTAATTAAGAATCTGTGATGTGTTCTAGCCTTGACTATGCTGGTTTGCCAGATCTGTCCCTTATCCAGCAAGAAGTGGATGCCCTAGAAGAATTGAGCCGGCAGCTTTTTCTGGAAACTGCTGACTTGCATGCAACAAAGGTACACAGCAAAAAACTGCCCAGATGGGTGTTGAGAGGTCAGGGTAGTTTGAAAGAGAATGTGTGTTACAAGAAATTGAAATCTGTTCAACAGGTAAATGTTATAGTGCAGTGGAGTGAGGATCTGATTCTTTAACTTGAGGTGTAGATGAGAGTTTCCTTACAGTTCAGATACATCCTGGAATCTGTCCCTACAGCCATTCAGAAGCTTCTGAATTAGCACTTAGGAGTTTAGAAACATTTGAATTAAAAGGTGTAGAAAGGGCTGTCTCTGCTACTGTTGGTGCTCCATTAGAATTTTATATTGTGGGTGATTGTAGAAATGACTTATTTTTTTGTGTTCTACTCCCTCTCCCTCATTTTGTATTTCCAGGAGAGAATAGAGTATTCCAAAACTTTCCAGGGAAAATACTTTAACTTTTTGGGCTACTTTTTCTCCATCTATTGTGTCTGGAAAATCTTCATGGTATGTAAACGTTTTATTGCATTTTATGTGGATGTATGCAAATGTCATGCCCTACATAGATTATGCTACATATGCAGTTTATTAAGTAACACTCTAATTTGCTTAAAATTTGGCTTCTGGAAATTCTGAAAGAAACTGGTCCTTGGCTGAAATAAAGCTCTGGATCTTTTTGTACAGACATTTTGCATTTGACAAGCAATTCTTACAAGTGTGCATTTTGCATCTTCTTAGACAATCTGACCACCCCCTGCCCCTTTCCTTAGTGATACAGTCCAAGTCATTCATGTGTCTTGCGTGTGACAGTGAGAAATGCTTTTGTCTTTTTGTTTTAATGTAAATCCACCTGTTTCTCACAGGCAACCATCAATATTGTATTTGACCGTGTGGGGAAGACTGATCCAGTCACAAGAGGAATTGAGATCACTGTAAATTACCTGGGAATCCAGTTTGATGTGAGCCTTTATTATTAATTCTTTCAGCCTTTTCAGCAATTCCTGTCTTATCTAAATAAAATCATACTGCTGATAGGGAGAAAGTGATGGACTCTGAGAATGTGTCTTTGGCTCTTGACTTACTGAGGAGGAAGGAAAATGCACCATGAACGTTGCTTTCACACTGATTTTATGCTGAAATGATGATGTGGTCTTGCCAGAGAGGCAGGGATTTGCTTTTGTTTTGGGGAAGTGGGAGCACATCAGACAACTTGCTTATATTGATATATTCAGCTACAGAGTAATTTTGATTGCTTATGCAAATGGACGTTCTGTCATCTACACTTCGTAAATATATCCTTGTGAAAACGGGGTTCTTTGTCATTAGTGTAGGCTAAACCTGGGGATTTTTTGTATATTTGGAGTAAACAGTTGCTAATATATTTGTGAGAATGTCTGTTCTATAAAGCTGTCTAAAATGGGTATCTGTACAATTGGGAAATACAAAGACCCTGAAGAATTGGCAGGTATACAATGTGCTGTAAAAGTGGTTAGCTATAAAGTTTTAACTGTATTCTTCTTGTTGATACAGGTCAAATTCTGGTCTCAGCACATTTCTTTTATTCTTGTTGGAATAATCATTGTTACCTCTATTAGAGGGTTGTTAATCACACTTACAAAGGTAAGAAACAAGACTCTTTAAGTGGTTTTAAATCTGCAGATCCATTATAAAATCTTTACCTTTAGATGGTACAAATACTGTGTAAACTTTCAAATACATTTATGTTTAAATATCTGAATATAAATACCTGCAGAGGGAGGAGGGGAGGAAAAATATGTTATGCAGGATATTTCCTCACTCAGTCTCAGTTATTACTGTCAGGAAGAGATGTAGGTATTAAATGAGATGTTAAATATAAAGAAGAGTTAAAAATGATGCTGTAGCCAAGGCTTATTAGTAAAGTTGATGAGATCCAAAAGAATTTGGATTGCTTCATTTGATCTGCTGCTAGGACTGGAAAGGTGTTGACTCAAGAGACATGTGACTCATTGACCTGGCCTTTGGTACCCGTGCTTAAACTTTTCTCTCTATTGTTTTGTGACTTTTACTACAGGCCACAACTGGCTTTGAGACATTCATGTTTAAGATTAAGACTGCAGGTTTATGAAAGTAGGGTACAGGTAGCCCTCTAGAATGTATATGTGGGTTTTGTTTTATTAAATGAAAAGATATGGAGTGTTGTGTAACTTTCATGCTGCCCTAAGGCATGTCAGATTTATCTGACTGCTTTTTTTTTTTTCCTAGTTCTTCTATGCCATTTCCAGCAGCAAATCCTCCAACGTTATTGTTCTGCTTTTAGCACAGATAATGGTGAGTACGTGGAGCCGTGGGCACACCTGTATACATTTATGTACAAATACATATTTATGCTTGAAAGGCACCGCAAAGTCTTTGTGTGCTGACCCCCACTAGCCACAGAGCCTGTTGTGAAACAATGACTGCTTTCCCTGTTCTGCCTTGCAGGGTATGTACTTTGTGTCCTCAGTGCTCCTGATCCGGATGAGCATGCCTTTGGAGTATCGCACCATTATTACAGAAGTCCTGGGGGAGCTCCAGTTCAACTTCTATCATCGTTGGTTTGATGTGATATTCCTAGTTAGTGCACTGTCCAGTATCCTCTTCCTCTATTTAGCACACAAACAAGCCCCAGAAAAGCACATGGCCCTCTGAGTCAGGACTGCAGTCAGGCACTGCTTTCTGTCCTTTCAGCCGCACTGCTGCAACTCCTGTGGACGGCAACACTTGGAGAGCCTGGACTGTTCTGTGTGTTCTGGCAGCAGAACTGGCTCTTTGAACTTTCGTACATGTCATCATCAAGCTCTGTGGCTCATTTTGTTAAGGTGCCACAGCTGGAAGGGAAGAGGGTGCACGTATTAAACGTGAGACAGTTCATTGCCAAGCAATAAGGGCACTTCTTGGTGCATCACTATCCAGGGACATCAGACTTGCATGATAGGCTGTCTAAGGGAACACCTCTTAGTGTTAGAACAACATCTTCGTAGAAGGCACCAGGGAAATGTGATTTTTCTTTTGAAAATTAACTCATAATTGGGATTCAGAAAATGGCAATTCTGGAATTGAATGTTTGTGTCTGTGGAATTAAATAAGCTTTTGTAATATCTCATGCAAGCATCGCAGTTGTTTTTTGTCAGTGCCAAAGATTTGGTTGGATGCAAGCTAGAAAGTAGTTAGGATTTGCTGTCTGACAGAAGTGGAGTGGAGAGAATTCCGCTCCATTTCAGTCTGGAGTGTGTGCTAGTGTGTATCACTAGTACCTACTGTCCTTAGAAGCTGGAGATTTGCTTTTTTTTGCTGATTCTCAACTTCCTTTCTCTCCCTGCATAAATGTAACTGAGGTTTTGCATTCCTCTTTGCTAGAGTTCATTGTGAAGTCCAAGACTACTGCCATGCCTTGTTTATGTTGTATGTTAAAAATGTTATTCATGTGACTTAAACTTGTAGGTTCCTATAGTCACTCTCCCAGGCTTGCTTTGTTTTATAATTGTTCTGGAACATAAATCATAGGTGGTATGAGTAAGATCTGGGGAGGAAAAAATTAGCCACTCTAAACAATTTATTTCTGTATTGTTTGGTGTACAACAAAGAGGTGAAGTATAACAGCAGGAGTATTACAGAGCCATTTGTGTCACATCCAAGACAATGTGGTGTCGACTTGGGATTAGACAAACCTGCCCAACTGAATTATATTATGCTGTTCTAACCACTATGATACACAACTGTATGCAGAGAAGATTGTGCTTAAATACCTTGCTATGAATTATGAAGTGATCTTGGTGTTTGAAAGAAATTTCTGCAATGTTAGCAGGAAAAAGGAGCCTAATGCACAGAGTAGGTTGGCTTATGCCATTTCATAGCACTTGTACTGTCTTTAAGTATAGCAAAGGGTTGCCACTGAGATGGAGTTGATGGACTTTGATTAGGGGGAGAGCTGCCTCTCCTTGGAGATGGGGAGAAATCAGTTGCTCTTTATTAAGAGCTTGTCCTTAAAAGGCTAAGATGCTTACAGATCTATAAAATGTTTCCATCTTCTGCTGCAGTACACTTAATTCTATGCTTGTAGTTATTTAAGCCTTTTCAGAAGTAAGTGACTCTGCCTGCTTTACAAGGCAGAAAGCCAATGAAGTACAATTGCAGGGTGTTAAATGGGTGCAAGTTACACTGAACTGTTTATTTCAGGAAGAGATTGCAGTCCTTTACAGGCATGGCACTCCTTGGAATAGACGATTTCTGGGAGGTGTAGTAGCAAAGAATTACTGAAGAAGGGTTTAGTTGGTTTCTTCTTTGTTGTTCTTGTCTCCTTACAACTTTGTGTCATCATCGCTGTAATCGTCAGCTCTTGTGGAGGCAGCTGATTGTGAAGAGGAGGATGAGTCTGCCTGCAGAGGAGTAATTTTCAATTTGTAAACATACTTGATAGTCTGTAATGTTATGAAGGACTCCTGTTTTCATTTGCACTAATCAATCCTTGTTTAGATGGCAGAATGAACCAACAAATTATAATTTTTGTTGTCGAAGGGCTTTTTTGGTTAAGTACATTTAGAGAGAAATTTGTTCAATCGAGGGTTCCTGTTGCTGAGTTCCCTAACCTGCTGAATAGGAACACAAAAGTGGTGCTAACTTTGGATCTGCAAAATGCTGAATTGCATCTTTGGGACAAAGAAATTCTTGAAAAAACTTGTAGCTGGACATTTGTAGGCAAGGCTAATGAAAAATGAATGGGTAACGGTATTGGTCTTATTCTTCCTTGTCTGTCTCTTTTCCATGATGAGAAAATAAGCATTTAAGTAAGACTGACCACACAGAGGGTTAAAACTTACTGTTTCAAGAAGAAATACTTTCCTGCTTTTTCTGACTTCTGTCATGTTTCAGATTCTTTCTAATGGCATGAAGTGAGTAAAATAATTCCAAATAAGCACATTTCCTAGAAATTGTCATCATAACCTATCAGTTGCTGTTACTTCTTCAAAAATGATCCATTTTGAAATATTTCACCTGATTTTCACAAAAGTTGTGTATGTTCTCGGTGTATTTAAGCTCTTTTTCCTGTACTTCCACAACTGTATTGCCTGTTTCCCATCCTCATTAAGGATTACCATATTTGGATTATCGTGTTCCATAATATCTCTTGTATGTGCATTCTTTGTGTGATTTAATCTTGCATTAAAGATACTCACCTGTATTATGTTTGGAGAAAGGAAGAGTTGTTTATGATAATTAGAGATTTCTCCTTTAATAACTTGCAAAAATCCAGGCTCAAGTTAAAAATCCAGGCTCAGGAAAACATACTACCTGAAAACATGTTCTTTTCCTATCCCCTGTATGATCCCTCAGCATCTGCTTAATGCAGTATTACTCACCTTTTCCCTTGGTTCAGGTGAGTTTCTCTCTGGCTCTGATGGATGGTTTTCTGTATGAGCAGGAGGTTCAGAAGTGTCATGGACTGGATCTGCCATTGAGGCTGTGATGGGAATATTCTGGCCTTGGAAGTATCTGTAAGCATCTTTGCTGCACACCAGTAGTGTTAGTCTGTCACCACTGTTTTGGATTCTTGCCACCACTTTGTCATAGGATTCATTGCTCACATTTACCCCGTTCACTTCCACCAAAAAGTCGTTGTTTTCCACGCCTGCCCTGTCAGCTGGTCCATGGTTTTGTACCTGCAGAGGCAAGTTCAAAGCATAAAACTTGGAAAGTTGCATTAACAACTGAGGGTTAGCTGGACTACTGTGTTACTGCTTTCTTTACAGGGTGGTAAAAAGATTGGTGGGGCAGGAATGATCTGGGAGAGGCAATGGGCCTGGACAAACACGAAGCCCTCAGTTTGAGATTTAAGATGCATCTGGATTTTGATAGGGTTACATTACAGAAATGTGGCGTGGTAGAACCATGAAGACAGGTAGAAAACCAAATTTGCCGGTCTTTGTCCAATAACTAAAATTAACTTTACTACATTTCACAGATTCCTCAGTAATAAGTGGAACCGCTCCTGTCAAGAAAGTTGAAGTCACAGATGTAATTCAATACAGCAGCATTTTGACTTTTACTAGCTGTGGAATTCAGAGGAGTAGAGGGGGGCAAAGGTGTTTCTCCTATAATGTTCTACAGTCAGAAAATCTATTTAAAATACTAATTTTAGTGTGCCAGCCACATAAATTAAAGCACAGATTATGCAAAAGCTGGATTCCCCCTCCCTTTTGATGTCTAACAGAATGAAGAATGTTTTCTGGTACTTATTTTTTATCTTGGCCCAACAATGTCAGTCTGCCTTAAGGGAGTATAGCTCCTATCTGAGAGCACTGGAGAAGAGACACTTGTGCCTTGTATTTATTTACAGGGTGGAAGGGAGGGAGCTGTCTGACAGACTTCTTGAGGCTTTCCTTGCTCATTCTTCATTAGTACCTCACTGATGAACAGTCCAGGCTTGTTCTTGATCATATTTAAACTGAAGCCAAATCCACTGGACCCTTTCACCATCTTGCAGATTCTTGGCTTGTGATTCACTTCCTGCTCAGTGTGCAGCTCCATTCTTTCCTCCACTTTGGTTCCACTTGACTCTTGGGCTTTGTAGTAGTATGAGAAGGGGGAAATTTGAGCCTGAAAAGAGTGACAAAATTATGTTAACATGAAAACTTCTGTTGTGAAATCTGTTTCAGGCTCTGATGCTCAATATGTTTTGTTTGAAACTTTGTTCATGACTCAGATTTGAGCTGCAATGAAGAACTCTATTAATTTCTGGCTGAGTGGAAAAGTACAGTGTTGAATTTTGTTAGTCATTCATAAATGTTTACACAGGTACATAGTTCTGAATTTACTGTTTAATAGCAAACTTTAAACTTTTTAATAGCAAACTTTAACCTTTCTTATGGTGTGTTTGAATCTAGAATTGTTCCAACAGTGTCTGTAAAAATTGGGAAGAGGCCAAAAATTTGTGTGTTTAGTGACTTTCTGTACAAGTAAAAGGAGAGTTGCTGAAATATGAGCTCAATATGCATCTTAGGCATTTTCTGCAGGTTGAAGAAGTGTCTGTCAGAGCAGATTGGCTGTTTCGTTGCTGCATCTGTCTCTTCATAATGATAAATTATCAATTCTTAGCTGTAGTTTGCATTTTCTTACCAGTTTATACATGGTGTCAGTTTCCTTGTCCACTACCAACAGTGTGATTTTTGCCTCAGATTGCTTAATTTTTCCCACTATACTTTCATGATCCAGACCATCCACTTGCTCGCCATTGACAGCTACTAAGATGTCATTGTCTTTGAGACCCGCCGTGGCTGCTGGGCTCCCAGAATTAACATCCTTGATCATGTGATCTAAGATCAGAAGGGAAGAAAGATTGATGTGAAGGTGTAACTTGATAAGATTAAAGACATTAAAATGCACGGCAAAGGCAAATTATCAAAATGGCACTTGAGATTGAGACCGATCCCCCAATGTAGTCCTGTGCAACACATCTGTAGAGGACTTTGGGTGACCAGTTAGAAGCCAAAGAAAACAAAACCTGCAAATATCATACAGGAAGGAACTGCATATGAAATGTCGTGGTCTGTGTGTTAACTTGGTCCTTACCACCAGTATTTTGTTCCAAGCGTAGAAAAAATCCATAACCGCTTTCTCCTTTCTGGATCTCAACGAGTCGTGGTTTGAGGGGAAGCAATCTTAGGCTGGCACTCTCTTTGCTTAGTACCATCTTCTGGCTTGTGAAATAGCGGTCTGTTTCTTCATTTGAAAGTAGAAACATAACATGATTTTCAGACTTCTTTACCTGTGATGGTACATGTACAGTCTCAGATGTCACCCCTTCAACAGCATATGGAAATTGCAGGTGCTTTGGTCACTGGTGCACTGATATTTAGTGGGGTGTGGGTGCTGCTGATGAACGAGCCATAAGGTGTAGGCTGTGCTTCTAGAAGTTGATTTTTTTTTTTCCTCCCTCTAGGCAGAAATTTGGGCCATGACAAGATCATGGGCATGTAATGTGTGAGGAAATTTTCTGGTTTTCATACTGTGTTCCTCCTCTATAATGGAATTAGCTGTTAGAGGGTGCAGTGCTGCACAGTGCTGCACAGTGCTGCAGAATCCAGTGAGCCTCAGAAGATAGTACTTGGCTTGTCTAGATGCGGAACTCAACAATATAGACGTATCATGGCACCTGTACCACCATTTTAGATTAGAGTGACAAAGAGTCAAGTTTCCATCACTTTTGGTCCTTTTCTATCTTCCTGTATTTCTGATTCTGAGGTTTGGAGTGGGTTTTTTTTGTCTGTTCAACCTCTCCAAGTACATTCTTCTCTTAAACCTTTCTAGTCTAATGAGTCCCCTTCTTACTTATCTTAACCAATGTCACTCTGCTGCTGATGTTGCAGTAGCTCAACAAAACATGGGTGTTGCAGGGCTCCATAGTTAGTCCTGTGCACTGAATGCTGCTGGAATGCCAGAGTATGTAGTGCCTGTCTCATGGCTCTCTGAAATCTCTTCAGCACCAGCTGTGTTTTGCAGTGCCCATAATGGAAAGCTGGAAGCCTCATTAACAATGTTCTTTGCAGCTGAGGCTGGTGAGTGAAAACACTTGCACAGTAATTTGCACTAGTTTTGGACTACTTAACAGAAGAAAGGAACTACTGTCTAAAATCATGAATTGTCCCTGTTCTATGCTGACTGTATCATCAGAGAGTTCCCCTCTTCCTGCCCTGAAAACCACATTTGATGACTTGCCCTCTTGCCATTAGGAGCATTTCCAGGACTTCTAGAAACAGAGCATGATTTATTTAATAGGGTTCCTGGCAGCAGTATGGTTCTGTTATTTAAAATTCTTTGGCCTGTCTTGATGGCAGGATTCATTCAGAGGCAGTTCAAGAGGCTGCTTGATAACAGAGCCAAAGGCAGGGCTATACTGCTGCTGATACATGAACAGCAGCTCCCAGGATTTACTGTGAAGCGTTCAAATTGGCCAGACCTGCCTCCTCAGTCACCCTGATAGGTTGCTGTGAAAGTAGGCCAGAACAGAAGATGAATCAATACCTTTTCCACCACTTCCTCGTGTGTGTCATTTTCCACATTTTGTCCATTGATTTCAATCAGGCGATCGTTATTTTGGACACCAGCCTTTGCAGCTGCTCCTTGTGATGAAAGCTCTACTATGAACAACCCCTTCTGTCCTAAAATAAATGAAAACTCATTACACAGGGTAAGCCACTGCAATATGCCTGAATTTAATGGTTAAGGAAACTCAGCACTGCTGTCCTCGGAGACTGTCTCTCTTTACAAGCAGATTACAGTGGCACCACAAACCTTCCACACAGACACACCTCTGTCTCTTACTCTGTCCTGGAAGAATCACTTCAGTGGTGGGAGGGAAACATTTTTTCACTATCCGCAGCTTAGTTGTTCATTTCCCTACTAAGAGTGCAAAGGGGCTGATTAAGATAGGAATCAAACCCTTTTCAGCTATCCCCCACCACCCTCATAATTTTGAAGAGGAGCTCCTTTTATTGTACACTTCATAATTTCCTGTTTTTGGAAGGCTTCTATGTTTGGTCTTTTGAGTTATATTGCATTCCAAATTATGCTCTTTAGAGGTGATGCTTTCCAGAGGACTTCCCTGTTTTGTTGACTGGCCTTGGAAGAAAGGCATATGTGGAAGAGGTTCAAAATCCTTTTCTTTCTAAATGAAATAACTTCCAAAGGAAGTTTCCAAAGGAAACTTTCCAAATAACTTTCCAAAGGAAAAGTGTTTCTTACAGCTGTCTAGAACCTTGTGTACTGATTCTTGATGTGATTTGGAGGAATGGAACAGAGCAAAGCCTGTTGAGTATATATCTGGTATTTGAGCAGGAACTGCAAACTTGGTTTTGTTAAGTGGGCTTAAATAACAAGCAGAAAATAGCTTATTTCTCTCTCCTTTTCTTCATCTTTTCTCCACTCCATAACAGACACCTTACACCCTACAGCACATGCAGTGTAAGGTCCTCAGAAAACCTTACAGCATATGCTGTACCTACATGGATCTGAACTCATCTTACTGCTTCTCCCTTACTTCCTGGTAGTAAGAACAGTTTGTGTGTCCCTGTTAACCCCCATATGTTAACTGTGGTTACCTCTGTCCCTGCTGCCAAATCTATCTCTCTCTCTCTTCTCCTCAGACTCTCACCTTCTGTGGTTTTCAGAGAGAAGCCATACCCATTCTCCTCCTTCACTAGGTAGCAGAGCCGGGGTTGTGGAACTGCAGTGATTTCTCTGTTGGCCATGGACAGTGGGGACTGCTCCTGCTGCTGTCCTGTTGATGCCTTTTGACCCAGCTCTTCCAAGTTCACTCCCTCCTTTTGTGCCTTTTGATAGGATGCATCATCCAGAACAAGAAGAACAACAGAATTCCCACTGTTTCTGACAAGCTCCACCACCTGTAGTGGACAAGGGAAATGGCAAGCAGGTGCTCAAGCGATTGAACTAAAAGCTCTCCCCAAGAAGGGCTGCAATGTTTACTGGTTTTGTTGTCTCATCCCTGTGCTTATGCACTATGGAGGCACCCCAAAGATATTTTATGCCCATAGTTGACTCAGCCCTGGGATTTCCTACGCAAAGACATCACAAAGTGGAAGAGAAAGGTTCACATAGTGGCCATGGGCCTGGGTAATGGGGGGGTGGTGTGGATCCCAGGCTAAACAGAGATGTACCTGTGTGTGTTCCTCCTTGTCTACAAACACACCATTAACCCTGAGGACTCTGTCTCCATCCTGCAAGCCAGCCTTTTCAGCCAGACTGTTCTGTTCCACGTTCCGGATGATATGCCCTGCTATGTCTTTCTCAATACGCAAGTAGAATCCGTAGCATTTCTGGGGCTTTTTGGTCACTTTACATTCTCGGGGCTGAAGAACAGCAGTCATCTCTACCAGAAAGGATGGAAAAGAGATGTGTGAGTAAAAACCAGTAAGCTTACCTATATATACCCTCTAAATACATATTGAGAGATTTTGCTTCAGATTTCTTGGGATTTTTTTCCCCCAAGAAATCCAGCTGTGCAAAGTTGAAGTAAGTTAACAAGGCTAGGGAGAACAAACCAATCCCTTTTCCTTCTCTCTTCTTGTCTCCCTATATCAAAGTTAAGCAAAGTTAAGATGCAGAACTGAAAACAAGAAGTCTGCCTGTGAAAACATAGTAAAAATTGAGGAGAGGATTTAATATCTGAATTAATTCTTACAAAGAAAAAAGAATGGCAACACAAAAACACCAGACCACTATAGAAGGAAATGGAAATTTCCAGAATTGCAGAGTGGTCAGGGTTGGAACAGAGCTCTGGAGGACATGTGGTCTGACCTCCCAGCTCAAGCAGGGCCACCTACAGCCAGTTCCCCAAAACAAAGTCCAGACAACTCTTGAATATCTCCCAAGGAGAGAGGCTCCACTACCTCTCTGAGCAGCTTATGCCAGTGTTCAGTCACTCTCACAGTAAAAGTGGTGCCCTTACATTCATTCAGATGGAGCTTCCTATGTTGCAGTTTGTGCCCATTGCCTCTTGTCCTCAGCAAAACTGAAAAGATCCCAGCTCCATAATCTTTGCACCCTCCTTTCAGGTATTTTTATGCATTAGTAAGTTTCCCCTTAGCCTTCGCTTCTCCAGGCTGAACAGGACCAGCTCTCAGCTTTTGTAGGTCTTCAGGAGTGGACACTCTACAACTTCTCCAGGCAATCCCTGCCTAAATGGATGAGCAGGTGGGATTAAGGAAGTGCCTCCATTTCCTAACCAGGCTTTCCTGTTCTTAGTTATGCTAGCTAAACAAAATGGAAGTTTCAGAAAAAGGCATTGTAACTGGAGTGTTATTGTTAATGAGTGCAGGGTTTGCATTGGAGGGTGGATGTACTGATTTTTATGACACTGATGAATGCGATATCTTTACTTGAGGAGTGGACTGACTCTGTGACAGGCAAAAAAAAAAAAATCAATCTGTATCTAGACCATGCACAGCTGTCTGCCCACAAGCAGCTGGCTGTGTACTGGCTGGCCAGAAGGCAGCACTGCTGGACAGCACCCAAGTGCCCAAGTTGGATGTGAGTTGATGGTGAACTTTGAAGATGGTCATCTCTGTACTGGATGGTGTCAGAATGCAGCCAGGAGGTCAGTGGAAGGGATTGTTCCCCTCTCTTTGGCACTTGAATACTGTCTCCAGTTGTGATCTCCTCAAGTAATGGGAGTTAGTCCACTGCAGGGGGGTTAGGTTTCAGAACACCTAATGTTCAAGGAGACTGAGACAGCTGAACAACAGTCATGGGAAGAGAAAGCAAAGGGAAGATATTGATCTTCCAACTGCCTAACTGGATCGTGTAGAGAACACAGCCAGACTTCTTTAAAGTTAACAGTGGTAGGATGAGAGGCAATAGACACAAGATGCAGCATGGAAAATTGCAACTAGGCTGCCACAAGGACAGCTTTTCCTCTGGGGGGCTGCCAGATATTATTAGAACAAGTGCCCAGAGAGTCTGTGAAATCTTTGTCCTTGGAGATACCTGGATTGGCCCTGAGCAACCTGATCTAAGGTGGTCCTGTTTTCTGTGGGGCGTTGGACCAGACAACCTCCAAAGGTCGCTTCCCACCTAAACTCTTTTATGGTTTTATGATGTAATGAAATTCTGCTTCGGACGAAGCATATCTTGCAGGAATGCCACGTACTGAAAGTAAACAACAGGAAAGATCTTCAGAGATAGTTGTCTTAGAAACTCCTGCTAAAGATCCATGAGGATAGGGGAATGAGGCAAATGAAGACAACCTCTTCCATTTGGAAAGTCCAAGTAATTAGCAAAATTGGTTCATACTTTACTGGAAAGATTTTTTTTCTTCCTCTCTTTACTGACAGAAGTCAGTTTTTTAGACATACTGACAGTCAAACCCTTCTGTAATAGCAATTTACTGCAGAGCCAACTCTGTGGCTGCCCATGATGCAGACTGTTTGTTATTGAAGCTGAAACTGCATTGTTGAGGCTGGTTGGGCAGCACATAGAACAGTGTGGACGTGCAGTGTGGGTTTGGCACAGATGTCACTGGAGCTGGAGATTACAGGAGTTTGAGCTTGCAGAGACAGGAAGCCAGCAGATATTCACTTGTAGTCTTTGGTCACATGCCTTGAGTTTTTTCGAGTCTCCGTGTATTGTACTAAGACTAACTCCATCAAGGGATGAACTGCCCTATTATTTGGACATTGTTTGGAACACATCAGACTGTATTGATTGTAAGTACAATTCAAAGCAGTTTTTCTTGACAAACACTGGGAATCTCTGCTAATTCCTGAATTAACATGCAAAATCAGTGCTGAAGAAACAGTAGGCTCTTATGGGAAAGATTATTTCTTCATATTTAGAAAGGGAGAGAAGGTTACAGTGCACTGCATGCTACATCTTTTAATCCATGAAAATTTTACATGCAAAGTTATTTGGATAGAAGAATGAGTTTTCTAAGGGAAAAGGGATTGGGTAAAAAGGAATTTCTTACCTGTATGTCTATGTAGAGCAGCCTTCACAGGAATTATCTGTTTTTTCTCTGGCTGTACCTATAAGTAAGTCTGGACTTTGATTGGGCAAAGGTTGATTTAAAAGATTATCTATTTAACGAAGTTTTACTGAATGTCTTCAACATCTTGATAGGCTGTCTTGTTCTTGTGGGCAGAAGTGTTAATCACGTGCATTTCTCAGGAGCTTTGCATTTTGTTCTACTGACTTCATGCTCAGAATCTCGGTCAAGAGGTCATCTGAGGCATGTCTGACCTTTGCTCCTGGCAAAAGCCTTCTGCAGCTCTGAGAAATGTCTTAAAGGGAGCAGGTTGGGATTGTGCTGGATTGACCTGGGCCAGCAGCATTTGGCTGCAGATTAGGAAATTACTGGTCAAAATCTATATACCCCAGTTGGGTGTCAAAAAAAGGACTGAGGTGGGTTAACTTTGGCCAGCAGCCAGATGCCTGCTGAGCCATTTTCACCTCCCTCCTCTACAGGACATGGGGAGAAAATACGATGAAAATGCTTGAAGAATTCAAGATAAGGACCATAACTGGGAGAGTTACAATGAAAAAAATGGGCTTGTGATTGATGGGTGGGCCCCATGTGTTAAGGTCATCACATATGTGAAACAAGCATTGCAGTCAAGTGGCCTGAGTGAGTAAAGTTTCCCTGGAACAGAGCTGTCTGGGATACCAATATGGTGAAGCCAGGGAAATGGGCTATACTGGACCATGGCTCTGAACCTGCCAAGGCAAGTGCTGTGTCCACTGTGGTGGAAGCACCTATTGGGTGACTGGAGACATACCCGGTAAACCATTCCATTGCTTCTAATGCCATCATGAGGCTTGAAAGTTCTGTGTCATGGTAGTCCAGAAAGAATCAAGTCTGTACTCCTGGGCCAAGAAACATGGCACTGACTTGGTATAACATGTATCTTCTCACCCACAAGCCTTTGGAAAGATTGAGTGATACAGGGGGCTGCTGTAGGCTGTGCTTGAAGTGTAAGGGCACTGGGGAACAGAAGCAGTGAAACTTAAATTTATGACCAAATGATCCACTAACTTGCCTTGTCCTGCCCAAACTAGGCCCCTACGCACTCTGGGTAGAGATGAGTTCCCCAAAGAACATATAGGTAAGTGACTGGGAAAGGCAGTGTGGTTTCCTGGAAAAAGGAAAGTGCATTTTTGGGATTGCCTTTGCTCAGGGACCCAGGTACCCTATGTGGGTAGTGCAGGAGAAAGTGGAAATCTGCTTTGTACCTTGAGGAGATTTGTCCCTGGGGCAATATAATCCATTATCTGACTTGTATGGTATAGGAAGTAATACAGCAGGAATCATCTGAACCAACAGAGAGTGAGCCCCACAAGGAGCCATGTGAGTGCAGCACTGACCCACCCGAAGTGGTCTTGGTGCTCAGTAATCCAGCATGCTACTTCTTCTGTCCTGAGTGATATCCTTAACAGACAGGATCAAAGTCTTCAACTGTTCTTATGGAAATTTGGGGGAGGAGGAGCATGGAATGGGGGGTAGTATCTTTATATATGTCAAGGGACAAGGTATAGTTTTCATAGAGGGTGCATAAACATGACTATTAGATGTAAAGATGGTTTAAGTATGTAATGTAAGTTGTGTCAGTAAGAAGGAATTTCAGGGAAGAGAAACAGATAAAATGAAAAGGTTTGAGTAGGATATAGAAATTAAATAATGTATGAATGGAACAGGGAATACTTTGATATATCAGATCATGCTCAGGTCACACAATGTGAATGCTATGGAATAAGAGATTGTACTGGTTTCAGCTGGGAAGGATTCAGCTTTCTTCAGGGCAGCCCTCATGATGCTGTGCTTTGCATCTGTGGGTAAGATGATGTTGATGACATGTCAGTCTTTTGTTGTTGAACAGTGTTTGCTTTCTCCCAAGGCTTTTCTCTCCCTCATACCTTCCTAGATGACTAGGCTGGGGATGAGCAGGATGTTGGAAGGGGACAGAGTAGAGACTGCTAGCCTGAACTGGCCATTTGATTGTTGTGCTCAGCATTAAAACTTGGTGAAAGCAGGAGGAAGGGCAGTTGTTCGTGGTTATGAGAGTCCTCCCAAGCACCTGTTGTACATGTTGACGTGTAGCTTCCCACAAAGGTAGCTAAAGATCTGCCTGCTGATGAGAACTAGGGAATGAATTCCAATGTTTCTTTGCTTGCATGCAGAGCTTTCCTACTCCTATCCAGCTATCAATATATCAATCCATAAGTCTTGCCTTCCTTTCACTTTTTCCCCATACTGCAGAAGAGGAGTGAGAGGAGGGCAAGGTGGGTATTTGGCTGTTGGTTGGGGTCAGCCTGTTGCAAGGGAATACTTTATCCACTATCCATAAGCATGTGCAGGATTTGCTTATGGACATGGACTGACCTGGGGGATTGGGAACCTTCCAAATCTGAGATCTCAGAGTACCAAGGTAATTAATGAATTGACTGTGTGAAGTTCTTGTTAAAAAATCCAATTAAATTTTAAAAATCTTTAAAACTACTTATTTCTTTCATTAACATGCTGTGGAATTGGATTATTAGAAATAACACCTGTGTTTTCCTTGGCTGTCTGCTCCAACTGTTTAATTCAAAGGAAAGGTAATAGAAATAAGCATAACCTAAATGTGCTGCAACAGAACAGCCATCGATGTTATAAAAGCCTTACTGTAATCCACTTACTCTAAGTGGATTTGCAAGCCCGTTGACTAGGAGTTGTTCCTTTTTGTATAACATACAAAGAAAACCTAACTAAGTGAGCCACCATGTTGTAAGCACCAGAGAATTATGGAATAGAATCACGGAATGATTTGGGTTGGAAGAGACCTTAAAGATCATTTAGTCCCACTCCCTCTGCCACGGGCAGGGACACCATGAAGTCAGACCTTGCTCTGTCTTCAGCTTGTAATCCTTCAGACAAGTAAGACAAAGACTGGACGAGGAGAGACATCACAGTGGCTCACAGTTTTTCAGCCAAGCACAGTGCAGATGGGTACTCATACAAGGATCTCTAGTCAGCAATCAAGGAAACAAGATATATTTTTAAATTGTAGTGCCACTGTGATAGTCACTTGAGGTAGTTTTGGGTACCGACAAGATTTCAAGAATAAGTTCTACATGTAAATGTTAGTGAAACATCGAAACATTCTGTGTTTCTAGAAGGGANTTTACCTTTCAAGAACTGGCAGAAAGTGATAAAACCTGAAAAACCTCTAATTTCCTGGTATTCTTATGTTGCAGGAGTTGGCCATGGTGACTAACTCATGTTAGCACAGGAACTAGTCTTAAGGGAGCCTGGTTTCTCCGAAATGTATTCCTTTTGATCTATAGTCTGATTGTAGTAATATATGGACTTTCGTTCCTGTTGTCATTGCATTCTCCTGTGGGTTGACATTTACAAAATACTTCCTGTAATTCTTTTTGGCAAAGCCGTCTTGATTTTTAGTTAGTAAATTTTTGTGAAACTCACCCACGTTAACAAAAATGGTCAGGAATAAACATTTTCTGGTAGTAGTAAGTTTTCATATAGTTTCCTCAGCATGTTGGGTGAATGGAGGGAAGTGCCTGTGTTTTTAATTTTGCTACTTGCTAGGATCTCTGACTTTAGTAAATCCATAGGTTTTGGTAAGTCCTTGCCTCCTTCTCCCAGAGCAAAAACTTCTCCTTTTCTAATGTTTCAAGCAGGCAGCCTGGAAAAATAGAACTGCCTATAGAGTTGTTTTGGTGTTGTCTGTCTGAGCACCTTATTTTAATTCTCTGGAAGGCTTGCAAAGAAGTTGACATGAGACACAGCAGCAACAGAAAGTGCCTCAGCATCCTTGTCTGCACATTATTCCTAACAACCTGAAGAGCTGCTTAACTTCAAGGAAGGCTAAATGTGTCTTCTGCTGGCAAATGGGCAATGGTGACAGTAAAGGTAATGATGTTTCTCCTACTTAGCTGTACTGCACACGTTCTAGTACCCTGAACCTGGGGGTAAGTGTGTCCTATTCTAGAGCTTCACAGTGCTGGGAAAGTGCTGCAGAGGGGAGAGAGCCAGACCTGGCACAGTTGGTGTTGTGCCAGGGCATAGTTTCAGTAAGTGCTGTTAACCAAATTCTCTCTCTGTACCAGGAATTATGTGGCTCAGGTCAGATCCTGGCCCTGTTTGGGACACATTTGGACACATTTGGAGTGTGTGCTCATTGGTGCCAGGATGATGGCCCTTATTTAACTGACTTATTCATATCTGAAAAGTTAATACAGCTTCATGTTTGTTTGGTTTTTTACATTAGTGTTTTTTTTACAAAATTGTTGCTCACCAAGATGGTGTTAAGAAATGGTGAAGAAAATGATTTCATGGCCATTCCACTGGATCAGAGGAGTAGAAAACACATTGGTAAAGTATATCTTTCATGTTTTTAATACAAGTGTAAAGTTACAAAGTTCAGTCAACTAAAAGGTGCCTTTTGTTATTAACACAGTTGTACAAGGAACCCAACCCTAAAATTAAATTAATATAGTTCATATATTTGATTCTGAAAATGAGCTTGTGCTCAAATAATCTGTAACGCTGCCAGCATTGTTCTATAGACAAAAGGTTCGTGTGGCTATTTTGGTGTAAAAATGTTCCTTCCTTATGATGATGACTAACTTTCTTGCCTGGGAGCAAGTACATCCCTTCACAACTGATGTAATGAGGATTTCTAAATAGTTCTTGTTTACCTGTATTGCCTACTGTATACCTGCTCACAAGCTCACTACTCTCCTTGCAGGGCCATCCTTTTCTTGAATTCATAATACACCAGTTAATGAAAATTCATTTTCAGATGCAGCATGCTGGGGGATACAGGCTTATTCATGTCCTCTGCTGACTGCAGCTGGGACAACTGTAAAGCTGTCCCCGAGTGCCTGCAGGAAATGATGCCCCTGCAGCTGAGTTCTGGAAAGGTGGTGCACCTGAGCCAAGCTGCTGAAAACTGTTGTATTCACATGAAGCCACATCACTTTCAATTTATATTAATGTGCAAGGCTATGAACGGTGATGGCTGAAGGCTGTGGTTTGCAGCCCTGTCAGGTAGAGATATGCTCCCTGAAGGAGTTGCTGTTCCCATTCCAGGGGTAGCAGCCTTTTCAGCCAAGTCTTTCCCTCCGCAGCCAAGTCTGACAGGGATTGTGAGTCAGAGCCTTGGACTGTTTAAAAGTCTCCTTTAGTAAAGTAATGTGAAAGTATATTTTATTTGTTCTTGTATTTAAGCTGTTCAAAAGCAGTACAGCCCTTTCCCTTTGCCCCTTCTTCTGCAAGTGATGGTTTTTCCACTCTACTTTGGCAAGTGTTATATAAAGTACCATGTGAGTTGGTAATGGGAATATTTGGTTCACTGAAGTCCTCCTTATTCATGAGGCAAAGTCCATTTGAGCTACCAAATGAATATTCATCAGTTATCCTGCACAATGCCTACTGGTAATTAATTCTTTCTGTTCTGGTGACCACATGCTCCTGACATGGCAAAGGGAGAGAAAAAATTAATGGGAAAGCAAACAGGAATGACATGGCAATCCTGGTGGTTTTCAGGCTTCCAGAGGTAGGGGAGAATACCCCTCCTTCTAGCATTTTGGGCTTAGTTCTTCCTAAAAAACGAGGGAGGGAAAGAAATCATTGGCTGTTCTTGTGTTTGCAGCAAAGAAAGATATTCTGTCCTCTGGACCTGTCAGTAAGGAATTATAGTGCCAGTCCTCTTGCCCCAGGCTTTAAATATTGAATTGTCTTCCCTAATGACCTTTTTACAGAATACAAACTATAAACAATGCTTTCTTCTTTATCTACTCAGCAAATATTCCACATTGGTCAAGAATTTGGGCTTGTAGGTGCAGAATTTTTCACTAATTATGAGGTGTGTCTGTGCAGCTTCTTTTGCTGTCACGTGAGCTAAGAAGACTTTTGGTGGAGCTACGTGTTTGTTCATAGTGTGTGGCTGTATCCATGTGTATATATTCATATATTCATTTGCATGCACAGCAATCAGGCTGCCTGCAGGACTGTTTGGATAAATGCAGCTGATGTTGGTTTGATTAATGCTTCTCAAATGGCAATGCTTTTGGAATTCTTGCCTTCCCTCTGGCACTGGTTACATGTGGGAAAGCTTTTCATTCCAGCTCACCTTGCTGGGCATTTTCTGGACATGTATTTTTTCAGTTCTACCTTTCAATTGCTATATCATTCGCTACTCTTCGGATATGTAAGATGCTGACACATAAAAAATAGTCTAATAAATCTACAAGTCTGGCTTTTTCCATCCAGCACACGGAGCTTTCTTTTTACTAGGGTATGTACCCTTATAAAACTGTTTTTTCCTCTTGATCTGTGAAAGAACAGAGTAAGTTACTTACATCTTGGTTGCATGTGCATTTCTTGCCCTCTGGAGATAGACTTCTGAATTTGACAGTAGACCATGTTCCTTTTCTTTTGTGCTTTTGAAATGTATAAGTAGTAACTACTATGTCTACTTCATTATTTTCCTTAAGGATTAGGATAAAAAGATGCTTATACAATCACCAGAGAAAGCATATACTCTTCCTCCAAAAAGTACAGCTCAGTGAGACAGGAAGTATCCAGGCCTAAGGCTTTGGCAGTAGCAAGAATGAAACTCTTTCTCTTCGCATCTTCCATTTCTCTTCCTGCTGCCTGTATCCCATCTTCTCCCACCCCCTCAAGTCTGTAATCCATTCAGGAAATGTCCCTAAATTCTGAATTAACATTTATATTATTGAGTTTTTAATTGGACTTTGTTAGTAAAGACACCATTCTGAAATTTTCTTACTCTAAGATGAGACTGAACTGATGTTTGGGAGGGTTATATGCATTATCCTAATTAGGACCTAACTTTTGCTTCAGATTTTTTACTGGATGCATCCACTCTTCCTGCAAGAGGGATTTAAATTGGAATAGTAAACATTTACCTTTCTACCTGAGATCAGTGAACATAGTGGAAAGTCTGAATGTCGCCTTGAAGGCAAAGAGAAATACAAACTTCCTGTAGAAGTTTCCGTCTTCTTGGTCACTGTATATTTGCTTTTGTGATGGGGAAACTATTGTGTTCTGCTCTGATGAGGCTTATGTGGTGCTTATAGAACTTTTATTAGAAACGTGATGGTGGATAATGCCTGGTCTTTATTAGTTCTTGTCACATTGTGGCTTTGAAAGGCTTGTTATCTGTTATCACAAAAAGGAAACGGCTGCTGCTATGTTTGGCACTGCACAAATGCAGAATGCAGCCCTTTCCTGCATAACTATTGAAAACCATTATTATAACCCTTGGGGAGGATATAAATCTAGATCCTATTTGAACCCAAGGTTGCTTTAATATGAGGAAAAAATAGTATAAAATTAAATTATTTCAATATAACGTAAAAACCAGTAGAGTTTGTGTGAGCTTATATTTAGTCTTTTAAAATTCCCTCCAAACAGGCAACAGATCCTACCAGGAAACCTAAGGACAGGATAAATCCTAAAATGCAAACTTGGAAATAAGGTTGATTTTGTTGTAAGAATAAAAGTGGTTTTGGTGACAGCAGAACTTGTGCCCTTGATTTAACTGGAAGATGACACAAACTTTCTAGAAAATATACACCTACATTTGAGTTTATTGTTTGTCTTGAAAATCGTCCTGATCATCCTGACATAACTGTATCTAGGCTTAAAAAACTGAATTATCCTGAAATGCTGAAATGGATCCAGAGCTGGAATGAGTGGGACATGCCTTTCAAGAAGTAAAAACCAGAGAAGGAATAAGAAAGAAGGAATAAGAAAAATCCTGTTATCCACAGACACAGCTGAAATTACATTAAGCTGTTTTCTTGGGCAGGTCATCCAGCAGCAGAAGAATTTAAAGATCTGTGTAACTGGGGAAGCCAGCATAAGCCTGAATGAAACTCCTCTGTGTGGCAGTAAGTTTCACAGTGTTAAAGTCCATATAACCAGTGACAAGATCCCAAGAAGTTAAGCAGTAAGTAATTTATCCTACTGTCTTGGGGTTTTTTTTTGTTTTGTCTTTGCAGGAGGGAGTTACACTGTTATCTCTTGGTTTTAATTTGTCTGTGCACATGAGAGATTCCCAACAGAGTCCTTTAATGATTTTCTACACTTAAACCACAATTTCTCACTGAGTCAGGTTCTCTCATGTTAATGGTTGTATTTTAAGTTGCTGCTATGTGATTTAACTATCATACCTTCTCTGATGCCCACTGTGTCCTTTTGAAGAAGAGAATGGTAGAATACACACCCTCCACAATTGTGTTTAGTGACACTAAGGTGTAAGGAAAAAGTAGCTAGTGGACATCTATATTAAGTAAGGAAATGGCATCTGAAGGTTATTGACATTGTCTTAAATTCTTCTAGGGTTAACTTAGTGAGTGGCAGGAATATATTCTATTAGTTTAAGATTTTGATTACTTGACTATGTTAATCTATTGATTCACTGTAATACTGTGAAGTCGTACATTTAATCATCTTGGATAACAGTGGAGTGTTGATTTCTCAAGGTTTGCTTGCTCTTGTGTTATTTGATTGACATTATTAATTTTATTTTATTGATCAAAAAAAAAAAAAGAGTGAATCTTTTCAGTAATTGATACCTGGACCTATTCTCTTTAGAGTTACAGAATACATATATCCTGAGGTACAAAATTTGCAAGCTCTTTGTGTTCTCTTCAAAATTATTTCTACATTGCTTCACAGCATGGTTAATAAAACAGTGATCACTATGGAAAAAAGCCTTATGTTCTAATTCAATATAGAATTCTTGGGGTTTGATGTTACTTTTTAATTTTTAATTTTTTTGGATTTTTTATTCCTGATATAAGAAAGTAAAACTAACAGCCTTGTCATTTATAGAATCCAGCGTGCAAGATATATAATAATGAATTGGTATTCTATAAAAGAAACCCCAGCAAACCAGGCCTTCATCTAAGGTAAGGTGGGGGGTAAAAGTGTGCCTTTTTGTCATCATTGAGTTGTGAACCAATGCATCCAAACCACAGTTCTGCCATATGATCAGAGCAAAGTGTCTAGTACAGGTTACAAGCAGGACTATTGGAGATCCAAAGCATCTGGCACACAGCTGTGTAATGCCTTTTCCTGGTGTACTTGTGTCCAAAGTGGTGAACAAGAAGTTCCAGACAACCTAGAGGATGCATCCTTCTTCACAGACTTGATGAGAACCAGGCTTTCCCACCACTTCATTTACAGAGCTGAGAGCTGGAGCTGTCAGGATTTGGTTCTGGGAAAACCTGGTAGGTCCTCTGACATGCATTTTTTGAATCTCTGTTGCAAATACAGAATATGGTGTTGGATTTACTAAAGCTGAGCCAACTGAGGAGATCTCACTTGCCTGTATTTAGATTTACACAGCAAGAGGGACTTTGCTACTTGCCTTTATTTATTTATTTATTTTTGGTATGGTTGAAATGGGAGCTTCTTCCTTCCTCTTAGCCCTATTATAAGAAACACAGTGGGTGTGCTGGGGTGTTCCTCTCCACTCTCAATGTTTTTCCGTGTTACTCAGCTCCGATGCCTTTTGAGAATGTATGTGCAGCTCCTGGTGCTGCCTTCAAGCCTCTCTAGGCCATTCTCAGATGAAAAGGCTTTTCATTGCCCTATTTCTGAGGAAGAAACCTCAGAGATACATCCAGTCTCCTTTGCTTGTGATTCTGTATCCAGAGGCTTCACTGTGAAGGCTGAGTAACTGGGATTAACACTCCATAGACAGACACAATGCTCAATGGACTTCAAAGAACACGTTGCTTGTTCTGCAGAAGAAGTGGTTGCTTTGGGATTGGTATGAGATACGAGGAAGTAGAAGAAGAAGGGAAAAAAGAAATCTTGCTTTGCAGTGTGATTTGTGCATACTTCGTGAATGGCTGATGTATGTGTCTGAGCTCTCAAGCCAGCACCTTTCACAGATGCAGTGTCTTCTTAAGGAAGTTTGAAAGCAGCTCTGGAAACTGATGTCTTTTCTCACACCGAGACTATACATTTTCATTATATATATCTGGGACACTGAACTGTGTTTTGCTAATAGTAAGGATTTCGGTTGCTTCAATGAGTTGTGGAGACCAAACTGGCAGCTCCGATTACTCCCCTTACATGAACCACTGTGACCTACACACCTCTGAAGCTGTTAAAAGAGCCACTAACTCATGCTTGCTGTCTGCACTCTGAAAATGAAACCTCTTCTGAGTCTTCTGTGTCTGAAAATTACTGGGTCATCAGGAGAGGAAATGTTAGCTAAGCTGGCCTTAGTTAGAAAAAGCCAATAAAATCTCCTGGTCCTGGGTAGCTGACCCATAACTGAAAGTCCGACACCAGAAAATATATGTGGATCTTTTTAGGACACACATAAAGAGTTGGAAGATAAGAATAAGTGAAGACTAGATATTGTAGTTAACACAGAAACCAACCAGACATTCAACTTCTTGCAAGTATAGCCTACACAGGAATTTCTATGCAGTATAGAAAAGTGCAAATAAATGCTATTTTCAAATCCAACCATTTTCAAATAAATGTCATTTTCAAACCTACCATTTTGCTGTCCTTCCCTGCCAGCAAGCAGATCAGATCATACCCAAAAGAACTGATTTAGCTCACACAAGTACACAGGACACAGGCACACAGGTTACAAGCACTGGGCAATGTGGAACAACCAGAAGTCCTGCCATGGCTAAATTGAGAGGGGAAAAAAATNCGACAGTTGTTCAATTCCCTGTAGACTGTGGCAGTAAGTGTGTGATTGTGGTTCAAGTCCTAACCTTCAGCTGTGTTAGCTGGTGCCCTCTGAGCCTTAATAACCCTGTTGCTGTGACGTGAGTTTACCCACAGTATGCGTGTGTGGGTGTTCTGGTTTGTGACATCTGTTGTCT
>WEIV01018578.1:1205701-1245827 GCA_013390005.1 Calyptomena viridis
GGTGCCCTCTTGAGGAGGAGAAACAATTACAAAGGAATTTTGATAGCTTTTAGGAATTCGTCGACAGTTGTTCAATTCCCTGTAGACTGTGGCAGTAAGTGTGTGATTGTGGTTCAAGTCCTAACCTTCAGCTGTGTTAGCTGGTGCCCTCTGAGCCTTAATAACCCTGTTGCTGCAACATGAGTTTACCCACAGTATGCATGTGTGGGTGTTCTGGTTTATGACATCTGTTGTCTTGTTCATTCGTTGTTTCTTTCTTTGGTTTTTGGTGGTTTTTTTAAGGACCTGTGCACTTTCCTGTCTCTGTCTTGTCTAAGTGCAGTGGGTTACTTTGAAGCTCATCACTTCAGGGGAGGCTCTGTCTGTTTCACTGCTCTGTAAATGCTTGGGTAGGCTTGCAGGACCAGGATAAGTGATATTGGCTCTCCTCTGTTCCATGACAAGAACCCACAGGTAACAGCCTATGTGTTTTTCTTCTCTTTCCATTTTTAGTGCAGAAGATGACTCTGATCACAGGGTTGCTTTCCAGCATGGTGTTCCAAATGGCAGCTCTGGCAATGGTGGTATCAGGTAAGAAGGAGCTCTGGCAAGGAAAAGCATACTGTTGGCATTTTTTTAGTCCAGTTTAGGAGTTACTTGGTGTGGCTGAGAGATGCTGACTGGGTTATGGGAAAGAAAGAACATCTGCAATAAGCTTTCACTGAGCCATGCTCTGCCTGATGTCTTTTGTTTTTTCTATGCTGATTTTTGCCCAGGGAGATAGGAGGTGAAACCTGATCCCAAAAGAACACTATTTTGAGTCAATCAGTATCTTTCCATGGAACAGTTCAATATTTGATGAAAGCAAAAACCTTTAAGTTGAAGAGGTAAAAACGAATAGTCCACCGAAATATCCCTCTCCCCTGATGCTTTCACTTTTTTTTTTTTTTTAAAGAGAGGATGCTCTTCTCATCACCTGTCTTTATGAAAACAGCAAAGCTTATAGATAATATTCTGTTTGCATAATGCCTTTGCTGCAAGATCCATGATAGAAAGCAGATTTTTCTTCCTCTCATATTGGGAAAAAAGTGTTGTTTTCATTGTGGTACCTCTTATCCTTGGTGCTCTGTGCACATCTGGAAGATAGCCCCTGTTTTCAGAGTGCATAAACAAGTGGAGAAGTATGGGGAGGAGAGGTTGGCTGGCACAAAAGTTAGTTCAGTTAATGTGTGCTCTCTCCCACCACAGAACACAGCATGCTGGAAATCATTTATCCATCTACTATGGAATATCTGGAAGAAGGAAAGAACCTGAATTTGAAATGCCTTATCAGACATCAACAGAATCAATCATCACAAATCGAGGCTCACTGGTATAAAAGAGCAAATGACCAAAATGAGACTGGCTTTGGGAAGGAGGTGGAAAGCTTACACCTCTCACAAAACCCAGACCCCACAGCGAAAGTCATGTCCTCGTTGCTTCTGCATATTCAGAAAGTCAACCAGTCAGACAGTGGTCGCTATCAATGCAGGGCCAAAATAAAGAATACTGTCCTAATTGCTGTGAGCCACTTCATTAGGGTGAATGTAACAGGTAAGATCTGTGTGTCCAGGAGCTTGTTTACAGAGGGAGTGGGTAAATTACATGCTTGTGTCTCAAGCAAAATTTCTGCATGATAAAAACTGTGTTCATGAAGATGTATCCTCTCCTCCTAGGGTGTGAAACTAAAACTCATTGCTGCCATGCTGTGATATGTGGAATAAGTTTCCTCTGGCTCTTCATCTATGCAGGCTAAATGCAAGACTGACATGTGAAAAATGTTGGGGATTTGTTTTAGTTTGGCTGTGGATCTCTCTGAGCTGATGGAAATAGTTTCCTATGGGATTTTTACTCCAAGCACTGTTTGTAGAGCTGAAAGGAATTGGGTGGAAAAAGCAGCGTGGGAAAATGTATGTTAGTCTTGGGTTAGATGCAGGTCTGTCCAGTTCACCTAGCATCTGTTTTGGGCTTATAGTCATAGCTGCGTTCACAGGCAGCAACAATATTTTCTCTAAAATGGTAATCAATGTATTTCCTTAAATGGAGACTTGTTTATGCAAACAGTCTGGCCTTATTGCCTCTTGAATCCACTATAGTGTAGGTAGGCCTCTGGGAGGATTGGTGCTTAGAGGGAATGGGACTTGAGGTACAGCAGCCACCACTGTGAACTACTTTGTTTTTATTGAGATGAATTTTATTCTCTTGCTTCATTACTTAGAAGAGTAAAAATATTGAGCAGAAAGACTGGGAAAGCTGGAACTTACAGTGGCAGTGCCCCTGTGCAGTCATTTCTATGCAGGTTTTAACTGTGTGTCCTCCAGCTGTGCCAAGTGACTTCATCTCCACACCTCCAGCAGCACAGAATATCTATTGGGCCTAACTAGCTTCTAGTGAGCTTCTAGAGCTTTTAGGTTGGTTCTGATCTGGGGTAGGCTGAGAAACCAGTTCATATTCTTTCCAAGCTGTTCCCCATCTTTGTTAAAATATAGAGATTATATTCATATTTTGCCTTCTTTTTCTCAAAAATATTTTGACTAAAAAATAAAATAAAAATTATACCTTTAGCCACCTTTTTGACAGCAATTTTTAGATATGGAAAGATGCAGTTCTGCAGATTTCTATTTGCATGTTGTTCATAGTTATATCAGGTGTGAGCGCTGTCAATTCCACAGAGAGGACAGAGGTTGACCCGGAAGAGAACAAAGCTCTGAGAGTGGATTCTGGGCTGGAGAAGATGTGGGCTGTGGTCATGATACCTTGGATAATTGTGTATGTCAAAGGTAAGAATATTTTTTTGTGTGTGTGTGAAAATAGGGTTTATGACTGATTTTATAAAATTACAAGTCTCTGGTGGATTTCTGGCATGGTCCTTATATTTAATAACATCCCTTTCCCATTGTAATAATTCCATAGAGGTTAACAGGCTAAAACTCCCCAGGCAGGAAGGTGAAGTGATCCCAACTAACTTGTGTTGGTGTTAGTTTTGAGTGATTTTGCAGAAGCTGCAGCTGAGCAGGATTCCAGCCAACATCCACAGAAGTCACCTGGCTCTGTGTCCGGTTCTTGGTCGTGCCAAAACAGAGTGCACTGAATGAGTGCAGAACCATTGTTTTCTGGGCTTCAGATGCCTCCTGTATGTCCTTTGGGGAATACAGAGTTGTGTGCTGATTTGACCTAAGGTATCTTGCAAATTAAATACTGAGTCTCTGGGCAGTCAGTTGATTGAGATGTGTGAAAATCTTCCTTTTTGGCCAGATGACCCCCTCAATATGAACTGTGAGATGTGCTCTTGCATTAGTGGTTTTCTGAACAAGCTTGGGCTTTATTAATTTGGATTGGTACATTTTGCTCCTGAACACCAGTATTTTTTTTTCATCGTCCTGTGTGTGTATGTGTAGCGAGAAACCCACATATATGTGTGTCTTTTTTTCCACCCAAGGTCTCCTACTGTGAAGACACTGTGAAGTCCCACCTGCTTTGCTTAAACAAGCTAATATTCCTGAGATGCTGTAAGAACAATTTCATTGTATTGTACATGATTTGTCTGGGATTCACATGGTGTTTCACGCCACGCTTCAAAGTGTTGGAGCACTTATTTCTGGACTTCCTGGCACTGGCTCATTGGGATTGTTCATTTTTCCTGTTAACCCTGTCTACCTCCTAGGTAGAGAAGAATAATGACTTTTCAAGTCCTAGAATTGAAATGTTCTGATATCAGTGTCAGTTCTTCCAGGTTCTGCCTTCATTGAGGCAACAGATTTCTCAGCATTGTACACTTTGAAATGAAAAGATGGTTTCTTTCCAGCTATACTTCCTGGGACCTGCCTTCCATGCAAGGAGGTTTTTCATTTCTTCTACAGCTCTCCGTGCAAATAAGGATTTCCTGCTTTCTTCTCTCCTTTGAAACACCTCCTGACATCTTTCTAGTCCATCCTCTGTGCTCCTCAGTTTGCTCTGAGAAAAATGCAGTTATTCTCAGAGGTATGAGCTTAAGGAGGGGGAGCAGAAATGAATTCAGTGCCAAACTTACTGTTCTGAAAACAGAAACCGAAATCAGTTGTGATGTTTTACCCTCACTCTGGGAGGTTTTGAAAGGTTATTTTACCTACAACCTTTTAGCAGTGCTGTGTCCCTCTTCTCTTTTCCAAGTATTTATGTAAATTTGCCTTTTGTGAAAGGACTTCTCTCTCAGAACTTAAAATTTGTTACCAAATGACAAAGGGAAGATCATTACATCTGTATCTGTTTCTCTGGTGAGTAAAGCTTGTCTGATGAGCACTTCTGATCTCTGCCATGTTTTTCATACTTGGACATGTGTGTAACATTTTTGAATGTCAAAGCAGACACATATCTTCTAAATAAATAGATCAAGTGAAGATTTATCTCCTCATCACTTTGCCAGGTATCTGATTGTTTATCAGTTCTGAAGGGCTGCAATGGCTGCTGCTGCATGAGCCTTTCCATCAAAGACAGCCTGATTTTGGATTCTTGTAGAAATAAATGTGTATGTCACATCTGACAGAAGCAGCTGCTTAAAGGGCATCTGTAATGAGCAGTTAAGATGTCTTAGTAGATGGGGGAAGTGGGACATGGAGGGGCTCAGGAAGAGCATTCTGTGATTGTATGCTTTGGGCTCCAACGAGACAATTCAGACTGCAGGTATTTTTAGCACTATTCAGCGGGCAGCATGCTGTACAATTACACATCAACATGATGCTTCTCCTGTAGGTCGGTGTAGCTATGTTTCCACCTCCTGGAGACTATAAGGAATAGCAGAGAAGAGACTAAGGAGAATTTTTGGTTTTGCAAGGCACAAGAATGTGAAGTTGGAATTTTAAAGAGGCATTTCTCTTGAGCTCAAAAGATTTTTAACTCTTTGGAATTCGATATTCTATGCTATGTATAAGCGTAGAAGCTGTTTCCAAATAGCTTGCTTTCCAATTACTGTGAAAATGAGTGCTTGAGCTGAAAGGTGCTTGCAGCAGGTCTGTAAGTCATAAAACACTAGAGAGACATTTTACATTGAGGGAGGGAGCATCAGTGTATATCCATGGTAACTGGGAACATGAACACACCTAGTGAAATTCCAGCTCAAAATACCTATGCATTCTGTCTATTAAGGACAAGTGCTGTTATAGATGTACATACAGTTATGGAGGATACCTAGTCAAGACTAGGCATTCTGTGAGGTAAGTGCCCTTCAGTAATGAGAAAATACTAATTTTCTGTCATGAATGAGTGTTTTATGTTGCTCAAAGAATCACCAGCAAAGGAATCAGCAAAAGCAGGTTTAATATTAAAGTGAAAGTGTGACAAAATTCATTGGCAAGGCTCACTTTACTACTTAGGAGATGGTTAAAGCACATAGAGAAAAAATCATACTAAAATGTAAAATCAATGAGTCTAAAACTACAAATTATCTACATTGAGATGGGGATGGAAAAAGGTTAGGGATAAAAAGGAATAAGGATGATGCTCCCATTGAGTCACGAGGTTTGGAGTGGACCCTCTTGCCACACTTAGCCCCAGACTTATCCAACAGGCCTCAAGGTTTAAACAGCACTTAAACTTAACAGCATTAAATTGATAACCTAATTTAAATAATTGAACTAAAGATTGTATAGAATTTACTGTAAGCACAACTGTAACTCACAGGCTTACCTTACCTATGAATCTAATGTACTTAAGAATCTAAGAGAGCAACATTCATAGTATATTTCCTATAGGATGTCCACACCTGCATGCACACAGACCTAAAGGAACATGTATAAGGGATGTATTTGTGAAAAATTTCCCTTAAGTTCAGTGAAATACTGACGTGGGATGTCTTTGCATCTTCTCAATGGGCGAAGGGTGGAGCCTTGAGGAGGGGGGGGCATCAGCCCAGGTTCCATTGTTTGTGTTTGTTGTCAGTCCTCCAAGTACAGCAAACTTGAGTTCACTTAAGAGTTCTAAGAGGTGTCCCATTCAGAGGGAGATGCTGGTCACCGCCTGCTGTTGTCCAGGAGAGCTCAAAGGGTCTCACTTAGGGCCACTGTTTATAGTGTAACAAGAAAATTTGCCTTAGTCATAGTAATTTTCCACGCTGCCTGCAATTTGGGACAGTGACTTTCTTTGAAAGTCCAATAACAAAAACGTAGTTCTACTTGGGTTGTTATTCGGGCAAGAAAAAACAGGTTTTTTAAAAAACAGAAGCTTGTTAGACAGCACTAGTTCTTGGGAGAAGATAGTGTTTCTGATAATTTCAAAAGAATCAGAGAATATGCCAAGTTGGAAGTGACCCACAAGGCTCATCCTGTCCAACTCCTGGCCTTGCACAGGACCATCCCCAAGAGTCACACCATGTGCCTGGGAGTATCGTCCAAACACTTCTTGAACTCTGTCAGGCTTGGTGCTGTGACCTGGGGAGGCTGTTCCAGTGCAGAACCACTCTCTGAGTGAAGAACCGTTTTCTAATATCCAACCTAAACCTCCCCTGACACAACTTCAGGCCATTCCCTTGGGTCCTGTCACTGGTCACCACAGAGAAGAGATCAGTGCCTGCCCCTCTTCTTCCCCTCACAAGGAAGTTGTCACTGCAATGAGGTCTCCCCTCAGTCTCCTCCAGCTGAACAGGCCAAGTAACCTCAGCAGCTCCTCATACAGCTTCCCCTCGAGGCCATTCACCATCTTCATTGCCCTCCTTTGGATGTTCCCCAAAAGCTTAATAGCTTAGCTCAGCTGCTGTTCCAAGGCCAAGGCCTAACAAGCATTTCTGGTATCATAACGTGGCCCAAGGAAGTGGGGGGTAGGCATTCTGTGTGTCCTTCAGTAATAAAAAAAAAGCTAATTTTCCCAAATAAAAATCTCTTTCACAAGTCAGGATTGACCTCTCCCTGTCTTTGACTACAGTGTAGCCCAAGCTGGGTTTCCTTTCAGGACTGCTCAGAAACCTATGGTGCCCATTTCTTGCACTTTGCCAGGTCAATGCCATCTCCCTGTTTTGCAGGGAAGAACAAAAGTTCTGTTGGTAGTCATCTCAGAACTGCCCCTGTGTGAGCAGACAAAAGACAAGTTTGAGTAGATTGTGAAATGACGTTTCTAGAACCTATAAAGGAATATAGACTGCTAGTTCAAAGCTTCCAGATCAAAATGTCTTTTTCATTGAAAATGGATTTTCAAGCTAATTGTCAAGGTATGAATTCAGCCAGGATCCCTTATGGGTAGCGTGAGATCACTGTTCCCTATGCCCTTGTTAACTGCATCAAAGGTAGTTTAGAGAAGTTTTGTAGCATGTGTACATAACCCTGGTTCAGTAGAGGTGCTGGGCTTTGGATAAAATTGTTTTCCTCACTGTTCATTTGCAGGTACCCCCCACATAAACTGTAGTCAGTGTCCACAGCTTATCTTCTTTTACATAAGGAAAAATTTACCATTTTGCCTTAGCTGGGAAAATCATTCTGTTCAAAGGGGCTTGTTGGAAGCTTATGTAGTTCAAAGGTGCCTCTGGCGTATGCCTGTGGATGCACTTTTAAAATCCTTTAGCCAGAGTCTCTTTATCATTACAGAAGTCATAAACTAGCTCTGACAACAAACCATGTGGAAACAATGTGGAACTCGGATTTCTAGGGATGGAGACTTTGGAAACAGGCCAAACAACTTTTCCTGCTGTGTAAGAGGGCCAAAAGGTTACACAGCTCTTGGCTCTCCATGCAGGGAGCTGAGGAGGAAAAGAGGAGAGGAAAACTAGTGAAGCAGCACTGCCAGTATGGTCTTGCTCTCCTATCTCCATTTTTAAGTTAGCTGCTTGACTCTGGGCTTCAGAGCTGGAAGCATCCCCTGTCCCAGAGGGGAGGAAGGCATTGGCAGGGCTGAGTCTGTGCTGGATGCTCTGCTGAGGGCTGAGCTTTAATTGCTGCCTGCTGAGGCTGCCAGTGGTGAGGGAAGGCTCTATCTGACTGAGCAAGATGGGCTTTGGAACACCCCTGGCAGCTGCTCTACTGGAATGGTCCACTTTAATATGGAAAATGATATGTAAATGATGATGCAACCTCATTAGCTCAGCATCCCTACATACCCTGTCACTTAAATGCAGCGGCTCTAAAAGTGGGTGCATAATATTGTGCCTCTATACAACAATTTTTAAAAATATTTATATATGTAGCAACGTGCACACATAGACATGGCCACAGCACAGGCACTTTTAGCCAGGTAAGATGCTTTACATGTATTTTAAGTGTGTCCTTAGCTGTGCACAGACATAGCTATGTATCTATAGCCACATGTACACATCCTGTACAGGTCTGAAGGCAGGGAGTGAGAAGAAGGCTGTGGTCCGTGGCATGAATGCATTCTGCAAAGTCCTTGTGGTGTGGAGCTGGAGGCTTCCTGTGTCCCCTCCTGACACTTCTGCATACTCTGTGCTAGTTGACTTTTTTTTTTGCATTTTACTTCTTTTTCTCTCATTTATTTTGTAGTGCTGTGCCTCAACTTTTCCCGCAGCATTTTTGGACATTGAATAAGAAGACAAAAGTCCTGATGTGTGTGTTCTTTCAGGCTGAAGAAGCTCTGCCACCACATGCTCAGGAGATTCCCTGCTGGGCTGTATTTTAAGCCACTCTGAGGAATGAGAAAATAGAGACTTTTCATAAGCAAGCCCACAGTTGCATGACAATATTAACTTTTGTGGGAGATGACCTGAATTCATGTTGTATTTTCTACCTGCAGACCACTGGTCTACAGAAAGCGGGGGCAGTTTTGGCAGCACAAACCTCAATAAGGACATGCAACTCCACTCTTCTGTATCTTACTCCCTCGCATCGAGCATAAAATCTGCCAGAAGTGCTGGTAACCAGGAGAGAAATGGAGAAGTTTTACTGGAAACCACTGTGGAGAATATTTCTAAACCACTGACTGACGCAGAGCTATAGGTGTGAACTGGCTCATGACAAAGGGAACTTATGACAGCAAAGAAGCCTGTATGGTGAGGAAGGAAACAGGTAAAGCACAAGCATCCTCTTTGTATTTTTATTACAGTGTACCAAGAGTGTAGGCAGTGATAAATGGCACCCTGGCTCTGGTGTCATGACTTTAGTTTGCATTTGAGAGGTGGGATGTGTGGATTTTTCCAATATAGATATGTGTTTCTATTTCAGGTATGCTTTGTTCACAACCAATTTGTTCCACTTGTTAAAAAAAAAAAGAATCACAGAAATGGAAGCCACTGAAAGAAAAATATTGATGGAGCCTTGTCTTTTGCCGTATGATAACAGTATAAATTTTATACTTGGAAGTGTTGGTCTAGGTGTTCAATAAACACAGGAGACAAACTTTTCATTTCATTACATATGTAAATAAATATATCTTCTAAGATGACTGAGGAGGGCTGAGTATGCAGCTCCTTGAGGCTGGAGTAGCTGACTCCCAGCTGAGTCTGTTCGATATTCCTGGGACTTCTTGCAGGATGTTCCCAGCTCGCCATGGGAGAAGGAAGCTGTAGGTTTCAGAGAACATTAGCTTCCCTGGGGTGTGAAGAAGGAGGAGCAGAGAAGAGCTGAAGAAGAGAGGCCTGGTGGTCCTGTGTCTCTCCTCCTGCTTGGCACTGCCTAAACCATGGCTAGTAAGATTGTAGGATTGACTGATGGGGGAGGGAGAACCAACAGGGGTTTTATTTATGCTATACACTGGTTCTTCTGCTATTTCTGTTCTTTTTAAAGTTGAAATTATTTGAAGTTTCTTTACATGCAGTTTGGGATGTATGGTGCCATTTCATCATGTTTGGCAGTGGAGTGGAAGGCCAACACCTCTGACTGAAAAATGGAAAGGAAGCTTTCATCTGGGGAGCATGAGATATGTACTGGTTCTTACCAGAGTGTTTTGGGAGTTAAAAGTCCAGTTATAAGCCATCTTGTCCCTGTTCATCTTTGAATACTTCTGTAGAAGTATTTCTTGGGTTATCCACAGCCCTGAAGGCCATAATTGTACTTCTAGGTTGATAGGTTCCAGTTTTTTTTCCTGGGAAATCAGCAACAAGGAGCAGTAGGCCTTCAAGGGGCAGGAATTAAAGTAGTTAAGGTCACAGACATCTATGTGGTAGATAAATTTGGCTGCTGGAGTACTGGGATCTGGTGAGAAGCCCCTGATGTTAATGATCCACAAGTGGTAAGGGGATTCTCTAGGGCCAGGAGCAGAAGTTGTTGAGCAAGGCCATGTTGGCCCAGTGACTGTGCAATCAGGGGAAAATCAGCTACAGTTAAAAAAGAAATATTTTTTCTAAACCTCTGAAATCTATAATCTCTGAAAAAAAGCTCTGAAATCTATCTTTGCAGTATAATTGTCTCTGGATATTTTAACCTGGAAGCGTCAGGTTTTAAAGGATTCATTATCAGCAGGATTTCCCCTATCTGTTTGCTGACGTTGGTGAGAACCACAGATGTTTATACCTGGGAAAGTCAAGCTGTTAGGTACAAGGACTACTTTTTTTTCCCCAGATAATGGAAAATATAAAGCAAATGTCTTCTCTCTTTCTGAAAGGAAGAAAACAGGCTACCAGGGGTGGTGTTGTTCTCAGTCATCATTTGCTCGCACTCCCCATTCCCAACACTGGGTATAATACTTTTGAGGGGGCTGACTGCAAGGCAGCTACAGATGTGAGGTGTACACCTTGGCTCATGCAATAACTTCATGGGACTAAGCTATTTTCTAAATGGACTAGTGATAGAAAGGTAAATATTTCTGAGCACAGAGGAGATGTCTACCTGTTTTCTTGAATCTACTAAAGATAAGGGAAAAAAAAGCAGAACAAAGGACTTATCCTGCTGTACAGCAAATTTTTTTCCCCTGGGAAAAAATTCTGCACTTTGTAATGTTAATATTGGTATTATTCTAAATATTGATATCTTGATGAATCCAATAGACAAACACCACAAACCTCTGCCTTGCTGTGAGCAAAATTTCAAACCTATTTACCTTCAGGTACATGTTACCAAAACACTGTAATTTTACAGTTGTTTTGTAGAATTTGTTTGTAATCGTTTTGAGACCTTCTTCTATTAGGCTAATTCTCTTTCAGAAAGTCATTAACCCTCTATTTCCCAGGTTGTCAGAAAGCTTTAGAGTTTTACATATTTGGAAGTGAATGAAACTAGCTCACAAATTAGATGGGTTGAATTTCACAGATACAAATCATCTCTGGCTTCCACAGATGCCAGCAAGTATAAGACAAGCAAGGACTCTGAGAAGAAAATGCACTATGGATGTACCACTTCTCTGAGCACTGACAGCACTGACAGTCTGCTGCTGTGTTAGTACAGAACTTCATGGATCCATTTCAGGGCCAGGATAGCTCTGAGAATAAAAATACCAGGAGGCTCTAAAGTCAAAGCAAAGGTCCATTACCCGGCTGCAGGTGGTTCAGAGAGACGGCTAAAACCAGAGCAAGAACACAGCCTCTCCTCCCCGCAAAACTTTTCAGTTTCTGAGAAAGAACAGCTTTGGGAATAACTGCTGCCCTTTCTGATACGATTTGTCTTCCTCTCAGGGTGTTCAAAGAGTTTCTGTATTTTGTTGTTTCATTTCCAGTGGAGGAATTTGAGGAATTCCCAGCAGAGATCCATTGCTTGGGAAAAACTGGAGCAGCAGTGAAAGTTGGCCTGGGGATATTGAAAACCCAGCATAACCAGCATCTCTCACTTCAGAAAAGCTGCAGGCTTTCTGAGCTGGTTGCTGTGTGGTTGGCAAGTATTCAGTGTAAGGGTTCCTGGTGATGACAGCCACTCTGTGTAGGACTCATGCCTGCAGGAAACCTGCCCCCCTCCAAGAGCTGAGGGATGGAGAAACATGGCTTTGAAAAGAGAGGTCTTACGGATGAGGTGGAATCATAAAATGCCTCATAGAAAATGCTGCTGCTGTTCTGACTGCCAGAAGTGTGGGTTTGGATTTCAAATAACATAGCCTTGCTTTGCAGAGTAGTTACTTTACCCTTGTAGAAGAAGTGAGAGAGCTGACAGAGATTCTGCCACTGCTTCCTCTTGCTGACCTTTCCAGCCTCTCCTTGCCCAAAGACACAGATTTAACAGAGAACAGACTTCTGAGGCAGGGTCTTCTCTACCCTCTAAAATGTACTTCCACTGCGAAACAGAACCATCTTTTGCTGAGTTAATCACGGGAATGGCTATGTGACATACTGGTTGTTCTTTAGAAAGTTGTGGTGGTGTCTGATGCACTGATTGATACCTGACTTTCTCCTCTTTCAGACTGCGTTAACATGTATTTTAATCATGTTGGACTTTGCTTTTACTTGTCTGATTTTAAGTTGGTGCTTTGCGTAGCTCAAGGCTTGTAGGCTTGTTTGATGAGTAACAGCAGACAGCTGAGGTTGTGATGTGTTCTTTGTGTCAGAAAGCAGTTCGTTTCCCTCAATTTAACTGTGCCACATCCTCTTTAGGGGAGTGTACAACCAGAAGGTTTGTTTTAACTCAGCTCTTTAGGAGGGGTGGAGGCTATGTCTGTCTGTGAGACAAACCAGCTGCATGTTAAGATCTCAGAAGTAACAATGAAAAGAAATTAAAGAACTCTACAGCTGAGAACAGGGACTACCTAGGATGGATGGTCCTAAACTGAGATAGTTCTCACTTTGCAATTATATCCGGGCCTCTCATGAGGATGAAGAAGGAGGGGAGCTCCAGGAACTTCTCTGCAATTCCCTGGTGTCCAGGAGCTGCCTCGTAAGCAGCCATTGGAACTGGTATCCACGTTGGACTGGCATCCATGGTGCATGTGCTGACATCTCTCCACTCATCCCCAAAACGGAGAGCATTGGAAGACCGGAGCACACGGGCACTGCTGCTGTTGATCTCCCATGTTCCCGGGGCCAGAGGGCTCCTCTCCAGGCTGATAACCGGGTAACTTTCCTCCAGCCTCAGCACTCATTGGGATGAATCCGAGTGTGAGTGGTGCCTCCCCAGCTGGAAGGCTGAGGCTGATGGAAGAGTGATGCACATATTGCACGGTCTTGTGCCAACCACCACCATCAAGGCTGAGTAAAAATTTTAATTTATTTTGATGCAGTTATTGAGGCATTTTAATTCCATCAAAGGAAACAACACAGGGCAAGCTACAAATATTAATTTGCTACTTTAAAATGAATTTGATTCAGCTGTCTTTGGTTTTTTTCCTTTTTGGGTTTTACTTTGAGCCTTCCTTCTTGCTTACAGGCACAAATATTCAAGGATTGTGAACCTTAAAAATTGCAGACTAAATTCTGTTTCACACATGAATATTTAACCAGAGTAATATACTCTGTTCATTCCATAAGGTCCCATTTTTAATCATTAATTCCAGTTTTTTCAGCAAGCAAACCTCATATGTATGAGACTTGTATGCATTTAAAAAAAAGACAGTTCTCTGGGATGAGTTCCAATGTGACAATATACTGTTATGAATATTTATAGATCTATCAAAGTTGGTAAATGCTGAATTTGCTGATAAAAACATTGTGGAGGGTTTGGGCTTTTTTTACTTTACTTTTGAAAAAGACTGAGAAATTATTTACAAATTGGGTCAAATTCAGTCCATAATTCTGGGCAAAATATGGGGTTTTTTTTTTTTGGTTAAAAAATTTCAACTTTCAAAATTTCAAACTTTTTCGATTGAAAGCTACTTTGGCATGCATAAGGTCTCCAAAATACAAAAGAAAAAAAAAATCCTAAAACTTCTGACAGCATTGAATAAAATGAAAGAAATCAAAATATTTTCTTAGTGAGAAAGATTTTGTGTGGAGAAAAAAAAAATGGAAGTTTTTTAATGTAAGAGTTACATTGTTTATTGTACATTAGTAGCAGAATACAGATCAATGTGGTGGTATTAGCATTTTTTCCAGGATGTAATGAGAGCCTTTCATCCAGTTGTATCACTTTTTTATTGGAATTGTGAGCGAAACAATTCTTTGAGGAAAACAATTCTATTGAAGGTGGTGAGTTGCTGGCACAGGTTGCCCAGAGAAGCTGTGGATGTTCCAATCCTGGAAGTGTCCAAGGTCAGGTTGGATGGGGCTTTGAGCAACCTGGTCTAGTGAAAGGTGTCCCTGCCCATGGCAGGGAGGTCGGAACTAGATGATCTTTAAGGTCCCTTCCAACCCAAACCATTCTGTGATTCTACATCTGAATGTGCATATGTATCACATTGTATTTAAGAAATTATCTCTTTTGTTTGGGTCGTGACTGTGGCAGCGTTTGTTCTTCCTTTGCTGCAAGCGTGGCAGGGTTGTGGTTCTTCTTCTGTATACCAGGCATTATCCTCATTTGATATGTTTCACCTTTAAAATGAAACTGTTAATGCTCCATAATCAAAGCTGGTTACTTTTATGGCAATTGATACCAGATGAGGATTTAGATCTTTGTGTGCACAGTGATCCTTGGCTGCCTTTCTTTTTCCTCTCAGCACATGCTGAGAAGCATCTTTGTGTTTGAGTACAGGTGTGAACAGTGCGTGGTCTAGATAACCTAGAAAGTCCTGTGGTGACACATGTGACATTTCTGAATCAGCCATTGCACAAAGATATTTGCTTGTCTGGTGCATATTGGGTTTTGACTTGGGAATGAAAACAACGTATCAGTATTTCCCTTGGGATGGAAACACAATTTTCCAATCATCTCTAGCTGCGGGTGACTGATTCAAAAGTAAAATATTAAAGAGAGAGAAATGGCAGCATAAAGGGGAGAATGACAAATGATCTACCAAGAAGACAATTAGAGGGAACGCAGAGGCAAGTGAGGGAAAATGAGACAGCTTTATGGGCAGGCTGCAGGGAGCCCCCAGACAAAAGTGCAGCCACTGATTTTTGACAGTAACATCAGAAAACTGTAGTCAGGCTATGGCTACTGTAGCTCTGTGGGCATGGGCACACAACTCCCAAGGCTGGGCTTTATCCCCCAGCTGGCTGGGGCACAGCAGTGCACTGGTTTTGGGCCTTTCTGCTGTGACAGAACCAGCAGGATGATCTACTGTGCAGGGTGCTCGTCCTTGAGACCCAGCAGAAGAGGTTGGGAGCTGGACTGTGGGAATGCAGTACAGCCTTGTGCAACTTTGCCATGCCAGATTTGGACTGAGAACCCTATACATTTTGTCTGGAAAGCTTTGGATAGATAGAGCTCTGCTTTTTTGTCTGATTTGGAAAACACAGTGTTGGGATGACAACACTGTGTCAGTCTTACCAAGGAACCACCGCCCTTCTGCCAAAAAGGAGCTGGTAACTTATAAGATACAGTTTAATGAAAGGTGTATGGGATTGCAGAATAGGACGAGTTACTAGATGCCTCTTTAGTTCACTGTGTCTCTGAAAGCTGGAAAAAAACCTCACATGGTTTTTATCTCTTGCAATAGGAGGGCTACTCTTTTTTGTTCTACTACAGAAGTGGAGTTATCTTTCAAGAAATTAAAAACCATGCAAGGGTTAGGAATAATTTTTTTGCCAAACAGTTGATGAAGTCTAGATTGTGAGTGGTACCAGAGACCGTGGACTTTAAAAAATTGTTTGTAAACAGTAGTGGGTGCCTTGTTTTTTTTTTATTTTCAACCCCCTTTTTGCTTTACTTTCATGGGGTCTTATTCAGAATGTCTGTTTTCAAAGGAAACAGAGGTTTTACTACATGTACTCTTTGAAGAGATTTGCACAACCGTTTGTGGCTACATGTAATTTTCTTTGCCTTCACTTTCTGCAGTGCTGATTCCTTTTGCTAAGGATGGCTCAGAAATGGGCAGTTCTGGCTCCATTCCTTTTCTTGCTAATCAATCTGGTTGAAGGTAAGTAAGAAAGATCCAAAACTACATGTAGCACTGTTTGGTACTCTGTGTTTCCAGTTTGCAAGTACACTGAAACTTCATAGTTCACCAGAGCAAATTTTGCCTATTGCTTAAAGTGAATGCGAAGAGTGATGTCATCTCAGCTGGCAAAATAATTGTGTGCCTTAGAGACACAGGAGAATGTATGTGATAGGGATCCAACACAAATCCTCTGAAGACACGTCTCCTGTTTAACTGGGACAATAACAGGAGAGCTATGACTTCTGGTAGAAAAGGGATCTACATGTGCTCTTTACTAAACTACTTCACCAAGTTGTCATGGGTGTATGTTTCACAGCTATTCCTAGTTTTGCTTGCACTTTAAGCAAGGCACCTAATTCAGTAACACAATAATTTTTTTAAAAAGTAGTTTCCTTTCCCTTCCCTTAAGAGTGAATTTTGCCCTCCTTATCAGTTTTTGAAAGCCCACGTTAAAGTGATAGAAATTTGTTGCTTAAAAAGAGATGGAGGAACTGCAGCTCATTACCATGCATCACATACCTGCAGTGTCCACAGCAGCATCTCCACTGCATTTCCAGACTTCAGGAAGCTGGACCTGGAAACTGAATATTAATATGTGCCTGCACAGAGCAATTTGTTCCCAGGGCTGACTGTACAGTAAGGAAGTAGAAAATTTTAAGTGTGATGAAGCCAAGAGTTTCCTGTGCTTTTTTAAATCCTTTTAATGTCTTTTTAATTCTTATGTAGCTTACAACGTGGTGAGTGTGGAGGCTGGTCATGAGGCTGTGCTGAGCTGCCCTTACATCTTCAAGGTGTCTTTGCTGATGGTGACATGGAAGATGAAATGCAGTAGTTGCTGCACGGTGGCCTATAGAAGTGATCACAATGAGACCAGGAAGCGAAACTGCAGTGAGAGGATCATGTGGAAATATTCCCCTGACAGTGACCCTGCACTTCGTATTTACCCTGTGAACCTTAGTGACGAGGGAAATTACAGCTGTGAAATTACCAACAGTGAAGGGAATTTTCATTTTTTGTCTTCTCTGATTGTGATAGGTAAGACTGAATCACTAAAATAAAAATTAAATTAGTCTATTTTCAATATAGGCAGGAACAAAAAATGTTAGGAAACATAATGAATATATCAAAACATCTTTTTCAGATAATCAAGTGAACTAGCTCTAGGTTTCCATAAATTAAGAAAAATCCATCAGATAAGATTTTGTGTTCTGGACATACTAGTTAAGCCTTCTGAATATAACTAGAAATTATGGGAAATGAATTGCAGAACTCTATCATTGCTACTATTAATTTTAGTCACTTGATTTATTTTTGTCTTTTTTGGTTGGTTGGAGGTTCCTCATTATTTTGTTCTGGTTTTGATTTTATTTTGTTCTTCCCTGCAGACTTTTGCCTTTCTGAAAAAGGCAGAAGGTGTTGTGTGAGCCTTTCCCTGTTTTGTCAAATGCAGAATTCGAATTGGACTTCAAGCAGAACAATTTTGTCCAATTCCTCTATTTTTTCCCTGCTGTCAAATTTTTTAATGCTACATATCCAGTCTCCTAAATATTTTACCTGGAGCTTCAGTAAGCTGTGTTTTCTTCAGAATGTTCACTGCTGTACTTATAAATCTTGATTTAATCCACCCCTCTGTGTCATCTCATCTCCTGTTAGTCTATAATGACCTTTTGGAAAACAGGAGGAAGCAGTATTTTAGATACAGTTAGCTAGATTTTGAGGTATTCACCTTGAACTTTTTCAATGTATTTTTTTCCCTTAAAGGTAGCTCGTGATAATATTTCAAATTATTTTAAAACCTCACAAATTGATCATGCAAACTAAATAACACCTATTTTTCAGTCTCTCAGTTGGTGATTTTATACTGAACTAGAAATAATGGTTGTGGCTTTTTTCTTTTTTATTTCTTCTGTAGTCCCTCCTACAGTGACTCTGACCTACGACGAGAGCAGGGGGGCAGTCTGTCAAGCGTCTGCAGGAAAGCCAGCTGCTGACATCTTCTGGATTCCTGCAAGCAATCACAGCACTGAGGAAGAAATCCATCACCCCAATGGAACAGTGACCAGAGTGAGCCGGGTCAACAGCATGCTTCCCACTGTCACCTGCCTGGTCACCCACCCAGCCACAAACCAGACTCTGTCCATAGACTCGACAAGTAAATAACATTATAAATGCTTTTCATCATGCCCTTGGGCTTCTCTGTGCTGTTCCGTGCAGCTGCTCCCACTGAATGCCAGGGCTCTGTAGTTTGGTTACTGCAGTTATAAGCCAAAGTCCCAGTGCATGTTGGTAGAGAAATTAATAATTTTGAGTTAGTTGAAGCCAAATGTTTTGTGGTGCTGTATGGAGAAACTTTCAGTGCGTGTTTCTTTCTATTCCTGTTCTGTTTTACAAGAATTCCTCGTTCTGCTTTTAGTGGGCTGACCTTGGCTGGCCGCCAGGTGTCCACCAAGCTGCTCTATCGCTCCCCCTCCTCAGCAAGACGGGAGAAAAAAAAATACAATGAAAAGCTCAGGGGTCAAGATAAGGACAGGGAGAGATCACTCACCAATTACTGTCACAGGCAAAACAGGCTTGAGGGAAATTATTTTAATTAAGTGATAATCAGATCAGAGTAGGAAAGTGAAAAACAAGAACAAATCTAAAAGCACTTTCCTCACAACCTACCCCTCCTTTCTTGCAGGCTCAGCCTCACTTCCAACTTCTCTGTCTCCTTCCCCTGAGCTGTACAGGGGAAGGGAGGTTGTAGTCAATTTGTGACACTCTGCTGCTCCTTCCTCCTCCCTTGTGCTTCTCCCCTGCTCCCCCATGGGGTCCCACCCACAGGAGACAGCCCATGAAGTACTCCAACATTGATGTACTCCAACAAGAGTTCTTCCCACAGGCAGTTCTTCCCAAACTGCTCCAGCGTGGGGCCCTTCCAAGGGCTGCAGTCCTTCAGGAACAGACTGCTCCACTGTGAGCCCCCTGCAGGGCCACATATGATGCCAGAAATCCTGCTCCAGCTCCTCTCCATGGGGTCACAGGTCCTGCCAGCAGCCTCCTGCAGTGTGTGGGCTCTCCACTGGGTCACAGCTTCCTTCGGGGCACATCCATCTGCTCCGGCATGGACCTCCCTGCTCTGCAGGTGGATCTCTGCTCCGCCGTGCTCTGCACCACAGGCTGCAGGGGAATCACCTCCTCCACCTCCTTCTTTGCCTACCTGGGTGTCTGTAGAATTGATCCTCTCACATATTCTCTCACTCTTTCAGCTGCTGTTGCACAGCAGTTTTTACCCTTCTTAAATGTGTTACTGCAGAGGCGCTACCAGCATTTCTGACTGGCTCAGCCTTGGCCAGCAGCTGATCTGTCTTGGAGCCGACTGGCATTAGCTCTGTTGGACATGGGGCAGCTTCTGGCAGCCCCTTATAGAAGCCACCTCTGCAGCCCCCCACTACCAAACCCTTGTCACCAAACCCAATCAGCACCATTTTTAATCACCAGTTACAGAAAACCTGCTTTCAGCAGCCGCTGTGACACAGCTCACTAATTTTTTATCTGAAATTTTGAACCCCGGAAGTGGAATTTTGTCCAACTTCCCACAGTGGTGATGGTCTGGAGAAAATTTCCCCGGAGAATATCTATCTGTGACTTTCAAGTGTTTTTTCTGAGGGCCAAAGGTAGTAAAAAGTAAAATTCAGCTTTTCAGCTGGCCATGCTGGACCTATTAGATGTTTATTGCAGTAGGATTTGTAAGAACAGCTGAATAAGTGCTCATATCACCAAAATATCCCAGTAGAGGCATGAAGGACAGAACTCAGCATAGATCAATCATTAATAACAGCATTTTGCAGATATGGCTGTTCAGTTCTGTTGTTACAGGGCTAATAATATTTGAGGGAAAGGAGATGGTGATGAGTTGAAAATGAAAATGTGTTTGTATGCACAAATGACTGGGTGGGTGAGGAAGCTTCCTACTGCTGGTTGGCATCCAGACATCTCATCTGTTTCTCTTTGCTCATTTGAGCTGCATATTAGCTTTTTCCTCTGGTTAAGGTAGGTAGTAACATAGTGTAATCAGTGGATACTGACGTCTAGCTCTGTAACTTGCTTTCTGTTCTCATCTCTCAGATGCTTCCTCCAGCCTTCTCTATCTCCTGATAGGAGGAGCTGCAAGTGTTGTTGCTGTCAGTGGTGTGGCTTTATGCTTGATTGTCAGGTGCAGAGGTAAGTCCTTTGATGAACCTGAAATGTATTAAAATTCCATTGATGACTATGTGACTATGTGCAGGTACAAGGACATGTAATTTATTGCTGAGAGTGAGGTGGGAGGCAAGGGATGAAAATGTCCTTTTGGAAAAGTTCTAATAAAATAAGGGCTGGAACTTTAAAACAAATCAGGAGTTGTGTAAGAGCCACAGGTATTATGATATTAAAGCATTACATGTATGTCAGAGTCACCCAGGATGAAAAGAGTTCTTTCTGAAAGTAGGGTAGGTTTTGAGTTTTTAGAATTATTTTGATTGTTCTGCATTTACGGGCATAAAGTTCTATACTTAAGAATGACAGTTCACAAACTAGCCTAATGACTACACACAAACATGCTCTGTTTCCATCAGCAGTCATAAGTTTTCCCTTGAGCAAGTGTAGGAATAGGCCAAATGTACCTGCTTCAATATCTTTCAGATGCAGAGGGCATATTACACAGATGATTTATTTCATGGACCAGGTCTGAACAAATATGGTGAAAGAGGGTTGGCAAGAGAGGACAGTGAGTGGGGGTGTTCACTAGAAGAGAAAAGAAAGCAAGGTGAGGAAAACAAAGGAGAAGAAAACAGAGGGACAGTTGTCATTGGCAGTGGAGCCACTGATCAGTGCTTGCAGCACTTTGACAGGAGCCTGTCCCTGCCACGGGACATGTGCCTTTGGGGCAGATGAGGGGAGGAGAAAACATGCTCAGACAGGTTCCCCAGCCCAGTGCATCTCTGCAGAGCTGAGGAAAAGTGCACCTAACCAAGTCAAATCAGTCATGTCTCCTGCACTGTGGTTTAAAACCAGCCAACAACTATCTACTGTGCGGCCTCTTACTCACTCCATTCCAACCCCCCCACGGTTGAGAGGAGAATCAGAAGAGGAAAAGTTAGCCCCATGCATTGAGATAAGAACAGTTAAAAATAAAATATAATAGTAGAACTAGTAATACTAACGATAACAATAATGATAATAATAGCAGTATTAATAAAAACTGTGGTGAAAAGGAGAGAAAGAGAAGGAAAGAAAACATGAGAGAAACAAGTGATGCACAATAGAGAGTCTTGCCAGTCCATCCTTGCCCAGTCCATCCTTGAGCAGTGATCAGTGGCTCCTGGCCAACTCTCCCCAGTTTACATGCTGAGCATGACTTTCCATTTGTGGTATATCCCTTTGGCCAGTTTGAGCCAGCTGTCCTGGCCACATTCCCTGCCAGCTTTTTGCACCTCTCCTCACTGGCAGAGCATGGGAAACTGAAAAGTCCTTGATGTAAGCACTACTTAGTAACAAATAAAACATCAGCGTCTCATCAACATATTCCTCATACTGAATGCACAACACAGCACCTTACCAGCTACTAAGAAGAAAATGAACTCTATCCTAGTAGAAACCAGGACACCCAGCATGATCAAAAGTTTCAATGAAGGGAAAAATAAAACAATAGTTTGTTCAAGAGCAGGACATAAAAAATAAGAGCTTAACCTATGAGTGTTACTGTATTTTTAAGAAAGTCTTCCAACAGCTGAGACAGCCAGAGAACTCTAAATACAGCATCTATGCACCTTGCACCATCAAGCCATTTTAATTTCCTGACATCCTACTTTCAGCTCTCTGGTTACGTAAATTCGCGCAGGGGCCGGCAGAACCATTTACAGTAAGTGGGCTTGTGTGTGAGTGTGGGGTTTGCTGTTTTTGGCGTATTCTTCACTGAAATGTGTAATTTAATTGCAATGTGTCTACTCTGACAAAACTCTGTTTATCTCTGTGTGCACTTGGAGAGGGGACTGAGGAACAATGTGTCTGGGAGCATGTCTGTTGCTTGGATGGCCCTCTCTTCATGTATAATCAGAGTATGTGAGTAATTGTTTAAGCCCTAGGTGTAGTGCATTTCCTGCTTCCAAATTACTCTTTCAATGCTGAATTTTAACTGCCTCAAAACTTAATGTTTTCATATTTCTGTTTCACAGAGTAATCTTAACTCTGATGTTTTGCTTAAGAATGTGTACTCTTGATGGCAGAGCCCTGCTTGATTAAAGATCAGATGAAACCAGACGTGTTTTACAATGAGGGAAAAGGGTCTACTTTTTCTTTCTGTATTAAACACAAACACAGCTATGAAACTTTTACATTTTTAAGTTGCAGTTCAAATACCTAGAAGCTAGGAAACAGCAGCAGTAAATTTACCACTGCAACTTTTACTTCCTCTCTAATTCTACTGTGTCTTGATACACATTTAACAGAATATGCTGCTCTTCCTCAGGGCTTCTGCCTCACTTAATGCACATTGAAAGAGCAATTATTTAGTATTTTGTTTTCTGGTCATGGTTTAATTAATGGTCGTGTGCCTTGTTTGTTGCAAATGAGTCGGAATGCTCTGAAGTTAGAATTAATTTTCTGATATGCTCCTCTGTGGCATTCAGGACAATTTGACTGATGGGAGTGGGAGTTGCAGAGATCAAAGTCAAAGGCTTACAGTAATTTTAGTTGCCTAAATTGGATTGCTTCTGGTCTGCCTGTTTGTTGTTTTGTTTTTGGTTTGTTTCTTTGTTTTTGTGGGATTTTGTTTGTTTGTTTTCAGAGAAGCTGGCATTGTTCATTATAATCTATTTTGGTGAAGATACCAAAATTTGTTTTCAAACATATTAAGAAAAAATTTTCAAAGGCTGTCCTCTTTAGGCTTTTTGAAGGCTGTTCTGGCATCTCTCTGCCAGTTCAGCTTTCACCCTCTGTTCCCTACCCTTTTTCTCAGAGAGCTCAGAGAAATAACTTCACAATTCTTTTGCAAAAGTGATGTTACCTACCAGGTTTCTTCTGCTCTTGTTTATGGTTGGACTCTATAAGAATGATGGTTCCACTAAATCCTACAATGTAATATAATGGTACATGTTTTTCTTGCTGTTGCAGACTAAGAACTCCAAGTTCACACTCTTTTGTGGAAAAAGAGAAGCAGTCCAGCCTCCTGTCTTACCAGAGAGTATCTATGAGAATTACAATCCAAGAATTATAAATAAGAATGCATACTAGTGTACACATAAGCAGTCTGATATCAGCACAGTTACTAATAATAGTTACTTGAACCTGTACTTCAACTAATAAACCTCAGACTTTACCCACAAAAAGCCTTTGTCTTTCCTGATGTGATGAGGGTGGGGGAGAAAACCTCATTTTAGTACATTGTTTTCCTCTATATATCACTACAGCTCTTGAAACAGTTGAAATTTTTAAAGACTGACTTGAGAAAATATCTACCTGAATTTTGTTTGAAAATTGGCTCTGAGGCACATGATGCCTTTCCTTGAAACAATAATTGATGTATTTCTGTACCAGGATAACTGACTGATGGTGAAAATATAGCATTTTTTTTCCATTTTAGCAGTTGGATTATCTTTGTAACTTCATGCTGGAAACTAGAAAGTGACATGAGAGACCCCCAAAATATAGAATGTCAAAGAAACACATCCAACAGAAGCACAGAAATAACAGAGTTTTGGGTTTGGTGGGCTTTTTGTTTTGGTGGGGATTTTTTTTTGTTTGTGTTTCTGTTGTTTTTGGTTTTGTTTGGGGTTTTTTGTTTGTTTGTTTTTTCTGGGCAGATAGTTGCATGTGGCAGATGACAATCTGGTATTTGTCGTCTCTGTTTATATTTTAAATTTTTTAATGAATTTCTTTTTCAATTAGGCTTTCTGTCTGCATCATTAATTGATGGGAAAAAAACAATTTGAAACTACACTGGATATGGAAATGAGAAATAACAATGGTCAGTTTTCAAGGATTCTTTTTAAAGTAAATATGCAGATATGTAAACACTTACCTAAAGGATTTCTGCTGCTATTTGGGTAAACATTTGTTGACCAGTTTTTGAGAAACTGAGGTCACGATATGGTTTTAATGAGACCAGAAGTGTTAAGCTGTATAAAATGCAGTTGGTGTGCTTGCTTAAAACAAAAGAAAAAACCCCAAACCTAGCCACACCATTTATTTCTTCTCATCCTCATGTCCCCAAGCTGAAAAAAACCACAGAGACTTTTTTTTTTTATTTCAGTTTTCATTGATCAGATTTGTCAAACTGTCCAAACACTAATGCAGCAGTAACTATACTCAAATGAGTGTTTTGAATGGCCTTTGCTTGCTCGTTGCTGCAGGAAATCTCATCTCTGCTCATCTTTGTCCTTTTAATTGCACTTCACTGTATGACCTCTAAATAGCCATGGGTGGGCACCTACTGACATCACTCCAGCCTTTCACTGTCGTCAGAAAGGCATGAAGAATGACTCTCTTTAAGGAAAAGGGCCTGCAGAAGGCAGGCTGGTTACCATGCCTGGGAACCAAGGCAAACCCTTCTTGTGGTGTTAACTGTCCATGATGGGTCACTCTGTCAGTGCTGTACAGCTTCATCATGTCTCCTGTGGGGAAGGAGAAGCACCTTTTCATGCATAAAACCTCTGGGAGAAATAAGTGACACATGGCTTGGAATTAGTGAAAACAAGTTTTCAGTGAGTCTAGCTAGGAAAAGTGTTTTGTTGCCCTAATGAAGTCCACAGCAGTGCCTTAGTCCAAGGAAGTGGTTTCCCAGTTCTGCTGGCCCACAGCTGACTGCATCATGGGCATGATCCAGTGTCCTTCTTTGTTCTCCCTGTCATCTGGGACCTCTCACAGTCAAGGTGCTGTCAAAGGGTTGGTTGTGATGCAAAGCTTCTGAAATAGGGGTAAGAACTCTTGTTGCTCAGGGATCTGTCTAGCTGGGTCTGAACCTGGGCTCCTGGGCTGGTGTTGCTCGGTGTGGTAAGCGAGCCAGGATTGCTCTTGTGGACAATTACAGCAATTTGCATCTGTCTCATTCCAGAATCTGGACCTTTTCAGCCAGACTGAAGGATGACAGGACTGTTAAAATTAAGAGCTGGGCTGTGGAGCAATCTGCTTTTGGCAATCACTGCACATGTGCTGTGATTCCTAGGGTGTAACGTAAGAATTTTTCATAATTCCTTTGCATCAAGTGGAATGTTGAAGAGTGAGATCTAATGGAGACAGCAAAAATAAAATTAGGCAGGGAGATGATGGTGTGGGAGGGGGAAAGCTCTCTGGAGAAGTATCACAGTGATTATTAGCCCTGGCTGAAAATCATGGTTTTCATGCTCGTGACTTTATTTTCCCCTTCAATTTGTGTTTGGTGGAATTGGTCCAGTCACGTGTCAGCATTTCCATTAACCTAGAAATTCTGAGCAGACTTTGTGCTGAAATGAGGTGCTTTGGCAATGAGGTAGGTCCATTTGTGCTGCAGAGACTCAGCAAAATGGGCTCTGCTGGTGCTTCCACAGCTCTTAGCTCTGAGGAATATAGTTTGCCTACTTTCTTATTTCTGGGAAGGCCCAAGAGCCAGTCTTGCTGCAACCTTTCAGAAAATTAGCTTACAGCATTGTAGTCAGGCTTTGATCATAACCCATTTACTGCCAAAAAAAGCTCGAGTTATCAACTCACAGCTCAGGCAAACACACACATCACAGGCATTAAAAGGTCTCAGATGCCTAATTGTTGTATCTTCCTTGTGCAATAAAAATTGGCCCTCATGCTTTCAAGCTTGTTGTGTATGATTAATAAAACTTTATTAGGCCAAAGAGAGTAATGTGGCTAGTGAGGGCTTTGTAAGAAAGGCTGGGACATGAATAATGCTTCTTGGCAGAGAGTTATAATTGAACAAGCTCACTTAATTTTCTGCTCACCTTTTGTATGTGTTATAATACCCACACAAGTGGCAGTAGATTCAGATACAAAGTTGGCTTCTTTTTCAGCTGTCTGTGATTCACTGGAGCTGCAGACCACAGGAGTAGGTATTACATTGAAGCTGCAAACAGGTGATAACAGTTCTAGTCAGCCCTGCTGTGTCTTTGGAAGGAGGAAGATTGGATTAGCTGTGCAAGGGCCCACATACATACTTGGAAAGGAAGCCCTTGATACTCAGGATAAGACATAGAGATCTGCAAGTTGAATAATTTTGTATGGAAGCAGAGAGAGGAACATGGGAGAAACTGGCAAAGGGAGTTGGTGGAGAGAACAGCAAGACTAAGAGAACAAGCATGATGTTGGGTTATTGCAGCTTAATACTTACTAGTGCAACTAATGATGTTTTCCATTCTCTACTGTCAGTCAGTACCTCTGCTGTGGGTCATGACTGGTGAAGGACAGGCTTTTGTCACACAGGGAGCTCTCGGCGTGGGCTTGGGTGGTTTCCTCTGCCTGCCATCACCAGAGCAGTGATGTCCTGCTTCTTGGTCTGACGAGCAGCACATCCAGGGCTAAAGTCATGCAAGACATCTTGGTGTAACACAAAGAACAATTCAAATTGTATGTTTGGTCTTGTATAGGAATTTGGTCTGGAAAACAAGTAACTTGAGGATCTTTTTATGAGTATATTTACCAAGCTTTTATTTTCCTTAATTTGCAAGAACACTTTTGGTGACCCCACACTGTTTTTATTTGCACTGAAAGCAAATAAAAATAAGGAAAGTGTTTTAGACTATAAACTTCCCCATATTCTTTTGTGGCCTTGTCAAAATGTCTAGAAAAATGCTGACTGTTTGTTGAATAATCATTGTGAGAGAACTACTAAAAGGGAATGGGAATTGGAGTGAGCTATTTGCACATTGTCCCCCTCCCAAAAAAAAAAGCCTGGGAGCATGACACTGCTGTTTCAGATTGACTGTTTAGTCAAATGCACAGTTGACTGAATGTCACTTGAGCTTTTTAGCACCAGATGTGATTATAGATGAAAATGCTCCTGTTTATTGTGTGGACTTCCACTCACAATGTTCATAGGGCACTCTTTGTTATAATGATGATGTCTGCTTTCTGATTAATCTATGAACAATTTATCTTCTGGAAATAGCAGGTGTTGTGATGCCACTGAACAATTCTTTATTCTCTTTCCCTTCACTGAATATGGAAAAAAAAGGTGACAAATAGTTTTGTTTAGAGCCTCATAAATTGGAATGTAACTTCAGATTATGAACAATATTTGTTTAAAATCCAAAATTTCAACACTGGGATTGAAATGAAGAAGGTAAACAATTTTACTATAGACTTTGGAAATGGGGCAAATGTCCAGAGGGTATTTGCCACTTCAGTGGAAAGCTTGGTTTCCTAAGTTGGAAATTGCAGCTGTAATTTTTGGTCTAGTCTAAATTTTGGTCTTGTCATCAATTTGTCACAGCTTTTCTTCTCTGATGAGAAAATAATGCTTTCCTTGGTTCTCCTCTAATAACTGTAACACCTGTGATGTCTTTGTGACTTGCTCTTTCTGACTTTGTGAAGTCTTTGATGTTAATGATAACATTCCTCAACTACTTGACTTGGTATCCACAATCTGTGTGCTCCTGTCATGTGCTGGAGGCAGTGAAGACCTCACGATTTAACCAAGTCGGACACATACTACATTTCCTATCGCTTCTCTGTCCTGCAATAGTTTGTGTTGTGCTCTCAATGGTGCTTCTTTAAGCAATATCCATTTTTCTTTTCTCTTTTTCCTTAAATGTTGTCTCCTCAATCCTCTTATGCATTAGTTTTCTGTTTATTGATTTTTATCTTCTCTAAATATTTTATTATCCAGTTCTCTTTCTTTCTCATTTTAGCATCAAATATAATTTTATTCTTCATTCAGTTGTCTTATTTTATTGTTTTGGGTTTTTGTGTGTGTGTGTAACAATAGGTTTTGAGTTGTGACTTGTTTTGGAATTTTTTAGTGCTTTTCACTGCGCTTCTCCTTAGAGGCATATTTACTTCAGGTCCTCACTTTTTTTTTTTTTGTCTGTTTTTGCCAATACATAATAGAAAATTAATCACTCTTCATTAAAAACCTCTTCTGTGCTTCAGCTTCACAAATTTAAGCTCACTTACCAAATCCTAATGCATAATACGCAGATTTTTTTTTGTTCTTGGGTGACATCTGTCTTACAGAATCATAGAATTGTTAAGATTGGAAAAGTCTTCTAAGATCATCAGGTCTGACTATTAACCCAGCACCATTATGTTCACCACTAAACCATGTCCATAAGTGCCATATTTAAATGTTTTTTTTAACATTTCCAGGCATGGTGATTCCTTCATTTTCCTGGGCAGCCTGTTTCAATGCCTGACCACCCTTTCAGTGAAGACATTTTTCTGAATATCTATTGTAAAACTCCCCTGAAAAGGACCCACGCTGGAGCAGTTTGTGAAGAAGTGCAGTTTGGGAAGGACTGTATCCCATGGGAAAGAACTGACCAGAGCAGGGGAACAGTGTGAAGAAGTAGCAGAAGAGATGGAGTGTTATGAACTGACTCCCATTCTCCATACCATACCCCTGCACCACTGGGGGTGGGGAGTATGAGGTAAATCTGGGAAGAACAGGGAGTGGGGGAAAAGTTGTTTTGAATTTTGTTTTTATTTCTCACCATCCTACTCTGTTATTAATTGGTAATAAATTAAATCATTTTCCCCAGTCAAGTGTGCTTTGCCCATTACACTAACTGGTGAGTGATCACCCTGTCATTATCTCAACCCATGAGCTTTTCCATCATATTTTCTCCCCTTGTCCTGCTGAGGAGAGGCAGTGAGTGTCTGGCTGGGCAAGTGGCTGCCAGCCAAGGTCAGTGCACCACAAAAGTCTTAGTCACTAGCAGAGCTATAATAGGAAAGAGGATGCTGTAAACATCAGATTCTAAACTATTAAGGCATTTTATGTTGATGGTACATCTCTGGGTCTTCTGACTTCAATCTTATTGCTGTATACAGAGCTCTGAAAATTTCATTTCCACTCATTCTATTCTCTCAGCTGTCAATAAGTACTGCCAAACAAACAAAGGTAAGTGCTTTTTGGATTGATTTTTGTCTCACTTCTGCCACAGTGCAACAGAGTTTATATTGTCATAGCATAATATTTGTATCCAGTTGTGTTTGTATTTTAGATTTCCATGTGTAAGTCTGAAAAAGAAACCATGGACAACCCCCTTGAAATCCTTTTTGTGTTGGATTTATGATCTCTGAAGAATATCACTCCCTCTTCTGTGCAAAACAAGTGGCCACATGCAGAACAACGTGCTTAGTACATAAATGTCTTCTTGTACTCACTTCTCTTGTGTGAGAGGAGTGTTGTGTGGAAAAAACAGATGAGTGAGCCAACTACTGAAAAGCTCTGGCCTGGCTCCTCGACTTTTCCTTCAACTTCCTTGAAATATTCAAATTGAGAAGATTAGAATTGAACACCACCAGTTAGTGTATTGTTAAGGCTGTCTCCTTAATCAGGCAAGTTAGAGCCTATGATACCTCCAGGAGCACTGCCTGCCCCCAGGTCTGAATATCTACCAGCTGTTCTTAGCATCACATTCTTTATTATTATCATTCTTGTGTAATCAACAGTGGCTGCCAATTTCATGGTGCTATAGATAGCAAAAATAAAAATGTACACACATATGCAAACATCTTGATGCATATGTACATTGCCCTGTGTGTGTGTGAAGCTGTGAATATATACAGAAAATGTTATGTGGGTTTTTTCCTTGAGAAATTAATTTCTTAATAATTTCCCATCAACAGAACATCTCATTATATATAAATGTTGTGAAAGACCTTATAAGATAGATAGACACATGAGGAATAAAATGAAAGTTGCTGTGGAAACCATAACCTGAAATAAATCTTTCTTTTGTGTACTCAAAATCCCAGTCTTTGTCCTCTATTAGAATATTGTTTGCATATCATTTCTCTCTTGTAGAAAGAATCTGAATTGCTGATATACAAATGGAAATCCCATCTTGACTGTGACTGTAAAGTGCATATCAGAGTAATGGATTTTTTTTTTCCTTTCCCATAAGTATTTTAAGCCTCTCTCTTGTCCTGGTATCAGTCCGGTATAAGGCAGAAAAAAATGTAATCCCTGGTGATCAGTACTGCCCATCTATGGGCAGCTGCAGCAATTTGGAGCTGATTATATTATTGCCTGCACTGGAGCTAATTTTGATGTAGGGAACAGCTTGGGGTGGGGCATAGAGGAGAGAATAAGGAAGACTAAAGAAGACGCTAAGGCATAGAGGGAATGTTTTTCTAAACACAAAACATTCTTTAGCTCTCAGCTGCAGCTGTCATCATCCCTCTGTAGAACATTTCAGAAAAACACATTTCAAATACGGCTTGTCAAACGAGCAAAAAGAGACTTGAGCTCTGTATGTACCAACCTCTTTGGTACCGATCCCACGAAAGCATCCATGTTCCATCCTTGGGACTCCTCTGTAGCTGTTATTTTCTGTAGTCATCTGTTGGCCTGGGTGAGGAATGTGCTTTTGAAAAGAAACTTCTCTTGGAGGAGTGGAGGAGTCACCATGTGTCTGTTTGTAAAGCAGCCTCGGAATGCACAGCAATCACTACATCTTTTCTTATGGAGTCGAAACACAACGTACGCACAACCCAGGAGTTCACCTAATGCTCTCCAGCTGCTAACAGGCATCCAGTTCACAGGATCAGACTAGATCTAGCCCAAAATAAAATCCCTCAACCCATGCTGTGCTTTGTCAAATCACTCCTGCTGAGCTACATAGCTGATGAGATAAACTTAGCTTTTGTTAAGCAAGCTCTTCCTGCAGTGTGATTTTTTTTAATCTGTTTTATATGCAAGAAATAACTTGAGCATCAGCTTCAAGAAGGTACTGAAAAATGCCAATTTGCAGTGCTCATGCATTGAAGATGTCTCTTAATGATTACACATAGGAAGTACATGGAAAGATGGGTCCAAATATTGAGTATGTTCCTGTTATGTGATTTTTGGCTAGACCAAAGGTCATTAGAGACTGATTCTTCTGGTGACCTGCTAAAACTGGATTGCTTGGCAAGAAAATATAGGAACTGCATGAAGGCATTATTACTGGCTAAGCATTATGTTTTCTTCAGAAATGCTGAAATACCACAAAGAAGGATGTAAGATCAACATGCACAATTATTTTCAGATGCATGAGTCCCATTTCATTTATTCAGTAGTTATAGATATGATTTTTATATATATATATAAATCTGGCACAGAATTTCTACTGTTATTGCACAACAGCTTGCATTTAAAAAGCCATTGTGCTTAAGTGCAAATTGAGAATTAGCATATCTGGAGTGAAAAAATAAAGTAGGGGGTGTGTTAAAAAAAAGCGCAAAAAGCCAAATGCTTAGAATACATCTACTAAGTAAAATGTCAAGGCCAGTCCCAGCTCTGGAGTTCACTCTCAGCAAACATTTTAGGTACAGGCAGTTTTTTTAACCCTTCCAGTTTTAGTGCCATCAATGCTCAGCCCTCAAGCAGTTTGCTTGAATTTGCTCTGAACCAGTACTTGAATGCCTCTGTGTTGCCTTATGCCCCACCTCATGGCAGGGGGGCTGGAACCAGATGATCTTCAAGGTCCCCTTCCAACCCAAACCCTTCTATGACCTTATGATTTGAATAAGGAACTGGCTGTGAAACAAGCTAGCCCAGACATTGTGAAACCCATCTTTCAGGAATACAGAAGTGACATCCTGGTGATGGCTCAAGAATGTTTTAACTTCCTATAATATTTTACAGAATGGCAATACTAGAAAAGGACATTTTTATTTCAAAGAAAAAGATTGGGTGATTATTTACAAGCTTCACCTCAATTTGTTTAAGAAGGCTTATGGACTCCTGAGGAAATTCTGATTAGACACAAGGGGAACATTTTTCACAATGAGAACAGTCAGCCACTGGAATAATCTCCCTAGGGAAGTAGTGGATTCCCCATTGGACACTTTCAAGATCCATCTGGACAGGGTGCTGCCCACCTTGTCTAGACCATGCTACTGTCAAGAAAGGTTGGACCAGATGTTCCTCGAGGTCCCTTCCAACATGGTATTCTGGGATTCTAAGAACTGTTCTTCTCTGCTAACGTGGCTGGCCTGTGTTGAATGAGCCATACATTCCTAGTGGAACTGTGTTCTTGCCATAGAGAACATTGGCATCTTTGCAGAGGCGAGTAATGAATGGGCACAGAGGAATCTACTGCATTTCCCTGCCATGTAGCTTGTGCTAAACTGAGGCAAGTCACCTGTACCCACGATCTTGGCAATACATATGACAGTTCCTATTTGCAGGCCTCTTGATTCAGTCTCTTTCCATGGGACTTTTTTTTTAAAGAAAAAAGTCCCCAACATCCACATTGGGTTAGGGGAAATATAAATAAAGTCTACAAACAATTTATGTTGAGAAGGACTTCTAGAATTTATCTGAACCAAATGCTGCTCAAAGAAGGGCTACCATTACTTTTATATGGCTAGAAAGCATGTGGTCAATAGGAGACCACAGACATATCTATGTGCTCATTCCAAGCAAGTGAATTGCAAGTGATGTGCAAAGCATGAAACTGAATATGACATTGACTGCATTAAAGTGGAAGAGCAACAGTGATTATTACGTGACAGGAGCAATCATGTTGGAAATGCACTGCACAGAAGTGATAGAATAACAATTTAAAGGTATTGGAGGAGTAGAAACATATTTTAAAGATCTTAAGAAAAAAATGTGATAATGTGGATAATATAGATTAGTTTCGATAAAAATTATTCCAGAAAAAGATGTCAAAGGAGGCCCTTCTGGGATAGATTGGGGAGCTAAATTTGGATATGCATTATTGAATGCTGTTAGAGAGAGAAATACTCCAGAGATTTGTATCACAGGAAATTTTCTTAGTCATCGAGACTGAAAATCATTAACAATCATATCTCATGGATGTGACAACAGAAGATCTGTTTAACTTCACAGTCAATGAACCTGAGAGGGGTATGACTTCTGTGACTTAAAACTTATTGGAGACAATTGTGGAAAAAAACCTAAAAGAGCAAGTGAGGCTGATATACTTGATGTGACCTAGAATATGGGTTTGTGACTCTTATTCTTAGTTTAAAAAGGGAAATGTATGCAAAATTGGAGTGAATTAAATGGTGAAGAATGGGCCAAGAAGCTCAAGATTTAATTTTAAATGAAAACAGAAATTTCTTTGTGTTAAAATGTAAAGGTGTTAGGGACTTCAGTTGTAAAGCAAATGAAACAACAGGCCAGACAACTCTGGAAATAAGGGTAAAATCTCTCAAAATGAACATTAGGAACACAGGGAGACCCTCCAAGGACAGGGAAAGATGATTGCCCTGCAAAAAGACCTTTCTTAAGGATCAAGAAGCTCAGGGAGAAAATGGGAATTGCCAACAGCTGTGCAATTGCACAGCTGGTCTTGCAAAATACCTTTAAATGCTGAGCAGTGGGCTCTCTCAGGTTAGTGTGAGGAGGAGAGCTGTGGTGAGAACAGTCCTTTGCTCTGAAGTCCTTATCACATCCCTGTGGTTTGGGAGACCTGGGAGGTCTTGTGGGGCTGGTGTTTAGAGTCACGCACGCTCTGTGGTCTGTAATTAGGAAAAAAATGTGTGTGTGCTTAAGAATCGCTACATAGAAACATTTGGAGGGGCTTGGGTGTTTTAAAAGGGGAGAATTTTGGTCCAAGTTTGCTTTCAATACCTGTCAAGGTGGGCCAGGCCAGGCTCACATTTTGGCCCAGCCACCTCTGTGCCCTGAGGTGCCTGACTGAGGCAGAAGTGTCAGTCTGGGCAGTGAAAAGATTAAAGAAGTAAAGCCAACATAGTCTTTTAGTGCAAAGCGTTAGGAAATTTTAACAATCAGTCTCATCACTAGCTAAAATCAATTCACATCAGAGGATTCAGCAGGTGCTTGGGTAGAGATGGAAACTAAAGAATCTGTCTTGACCCAAGGTAGACATTCAAGATGAGTCCTGTGAGGTTTTTTTGTCCCAGTTCCTTGAGAATGGAAGGGATAAATTGTCAAAGATGCCTAAGGAGGATGTGCCCCTCCTCAGATTCTATGGTGGCTGTATGTGGATCAGAAAGCTGCTGGCTGTGATGATGTGGTGAGAGTTAACTCTCATGCAGGGTGCCTCTGCTTGACCATTGTTTAGAAGATCACATCCCTTCCTCACAATATCGGGTAAATACTGAATGGACAGAGTGGAAATTACTTCCACAGAAACATACTTAACATATTTTCTACTGGCTTCATACAAAATTTCCTCATGTAAAGTAATTTTTCAGTTCCCAATATCTTTGACAACACAAGCTGACTACAGCCTTGCTTGTTCTCACTGATTATTCACAGAGCCTCTCTCTGATGTTTTTGTGCTTTAGTTTTACCTTAAAATCCCACCTGTTTGAGTCTCAGTTTCTGTGTTTGGCTTACTCTGTGATGGTAGAAGAAGTCTGATGTTCCTGGGTCTTAAAATGATTGAAATCTCAGTGGATCTAGACACAACAGCTGTCAAAGGCAAATTAAGAGTCCCAGCTGTACTACTTTCTGAAGCCTTAGCCACAATTTTGAACAGTAGGGGTTTGAAATAAACACTGGCTGAAAAAAACCCAAATACCTCTATATTCTTTCAGCAGATCTCTACTCTAGATTCTGCACTTTTATGTCAAAAGGGCTCCCTTGCTTGTTTCCTGACTTCAACATTTACAGACTTTTCAAAATGCTACAATGAAGCCTAAGAAGAGAATCAAACAATGTTATGGTAAGTGAAGAGACTTAGGTTTAATTCTTTGCTGTTGTCTTTTGTGACCTTGTCCTCTCTTGCCCTCACCAACAGGAAAAAAGGATTTTTCTTGTTTTTCCTGGAGATGTGGTATTTTAATTACTGTAAAAGACAATGAAGAGCTCACACAGTACAGGAAGTGGGATTATGTTAAATACAACAGCTCAATTGAAGAAGAAAACCAAAACAACTCTGAGGCTCCTGATGTTTAAGGCTGGATTGTTTAAATAATTCTGTCAGTTTATTGTGCCTTCTTTGAACATAAGAGGTGAAGATACCAATAACATCTGCATCTTACTGGGTTAGAGATATGAACCCCTGCCAACTCAAACCACAGTCTTTTACAAATGTCTTTTCAACTGTTGATCTCTGATCTTGAAAAAGACTGTAGAAAATATACCTGCAAAATGGAAGTGTAGGATGAACTTGCTTACTGTTGGTCTTGCTTGAGTTTTGTGGCTAGATTGTTACAACTTGGGCTTATTAATACATTTAACCAGCTTAGAAAAAGAGATGAGTAGATCAGCAAGGAGGTGACTCATCACATTGATCTCCCACAATCCTCAAGACTGTCCACAAATGGTGCTGGCTGATACCTTTGGATCTGATGAACTTCAGGCAGAAGCAGCATAGAAGGAAAGAATTTCTCTGCAACCTCTGAAAAAACAGCCACCTGGCAGGAAAAACTGCTGGCTGATAGTGCTGTCCCTCAGAAGAATGTCTGGTTTATTTCCAGTTTCTTTTTTTTTTTAATCCCCATTTGTTTGAGGATCACTCTTTAGCCTTTTAGGGACAAGGTAATATCTGTATTTCTGTACTTTACTGGTTTGTGCTTGAAAAAACTCTGTGTGCTTGACTTTGCTCTCTTGAGTTTGCACACTTGCAAATGTGCAAATGGAAAAACTCATGAATTTGTGGGCAGTAAGTCTGCAAATAGAAGCTACGGATCACACCCTGGCAGTCTTGTGGTCTGTGAAGCCTCTCTGAGTACAGCAGTGGGCCACCTGTGAAAGTGTGTTGTGCTGATGTGAGAGGAGAGAAGATGATGCTGATAGGGTTAGAGCAAGGAGATTGTCACAGTGTGTGGGACATAGTATGAGAGGTGGAAATAGAAATACATCTTTAAAAGACCAGGGAGGAAACGGTAGCAGATGTGTCAGTCTTTTGCTGGATTAGTAAAGGATTATTTTGTATTTGCATTTTGGGGAACTTAACAATGCTTTAAATGTATTACAGCCAGACCAGAAAATGCATTGCTGAGGGAAGTGATACTCATCATGCCTCTTCCTGGCCACGAAGACCAGAATCATCTGGGGTGTATCCATGCTGGCCTGCTCTGCATTGTTTCTGCAGCATGATGTCAAGCAAATAGCAAGCTGTACTAATTGGTCAGCAGGGGATTTCCTTGTATAAAAAAGGGCCCTCAAAAGGCTCAAAAGTGACCATATGTTAATGCATCTTAATGACAGCAGCCTATATAGCAAGAGGTGTTTGTATTTAAGTGGAAGTGCTAAAGGGGTACAGCCCATCATTTTCCTTGGGGGTGTGTGTGGGCCACCCTTTCCCTGCCTGCAGTGACCCAGCCCTGTGGGCCAGCATGTTCCTGCATTGTCCTTCTGCAGTTGCAGGCAGAGGGGATGGATAGCAGCTCAGTCAAACAGAGGGAGACTCTTGGGAAGGTGCTCTCCCTGGGTGCTGGATTGTGGATTTCACTCCTTTTGGCTCTTTCACAGACTGGCTCTCCATTGATCTTCATTTCCTTTACCAGGGCCTGGGGAAATTCCTATCCTTGGCTGTTTTAGGTCATTAACTTGCTTAATTTTCTTAGGGCATCTGACAGATACCTTGTGTAATGTAGAGAAGATTGTTCACTTGGTGATCTCCTGCAATATTGATGACAACATTTGAACTTCCCTGCTACAGCAATGAAACTCCAGGAGTTATATTTGAGCAAGGAGACCTCCTACACTAGAACGTTTGTCAGGATATGCCATGTAGTGACAGAAAGAAATAAATAGAGATAAGGGAACAAGGGAAGGAGTTTACTTCATACTTGCTTATTATATGGTGAACTGCTGCAGGTAGGAATAGTACCTGTGGTATTTCTGCATCAAATAAATGTTGAATATTGTGAGTGTGCTATCTGGCAAGCAATCCTACCCATGCTTTCCTGGGCAATTGAATAGGAGGACATGGTTTGCACCACCTTATGACCGTAGTAAATGTAAAGTCACTGTTTGTACATCTTCCTAAACAACCAGAAAATGTGAGTTTTCTACTACTTAAAACTAGCTTGTCTTTAGGGTGTCTGAATATTTGTAATTACCCAAGTCCTACTTCCTTTATAGCAACATATTCAGCAACAACCATGAATAAGATGGGATTATACTGCCACTGTATTCCCTTGGAAATGCAGGATCCATAACTCTAAGTGGCCTCACACTTCTTATTAAAGATGTGGATTGATTTTTTGATTTTGGCTCGATTTTTTTATCTTTGGCTTGATTTTTTTTCCCCTTAGAATTCAAAAAACTTAGAAGGAAATTGCCAGGGATGGTGGGTTTTTTTCATTTTTATTTTATTTTTTGTCTGTATGACAGTGAAAGAAAACATATAGGACAGAAAAAAGGAAGAGATGTTGACAGAAGCACAGGAATCAGAAAATCTATTAGAACTTTTATTTCTGCCCTGCAAAGCATTTCAAGAGGCTTCTTTATTGCCTATATTAAAAAGAAAAATAAAAAAATTAACCTGCAAGTGAGTTGCATAAACAGTTCTAGATTCACTTTTCCAGAAACAGAAATGGAATTGGACAGCTGACAACTGAAGCACTTTGGTATAAACCAATGGTTAGGCAATGCAAGAGAGACAATTTCTTAGGATGAAAAATGCCAGGGGAATTAGAAAGAGTCCTTCTAGCTCCCAATTTATCCTCTTGCTCAGAAAAAATCTGCCATCACGAATCCCTTATATTTGGATCTGAAAGCTCTGAAAAGGACTGCTTGTGACTCTTGCTCTATGCCTGTGTACCTGTTTGTTTGGCCTATACGTGCTTCTCTTTCTACTTGTTCTGGTCTCAGTTGGGACTTTAAAGGTTCTCTACTCAGTACCTGGAGTTTGCATTGATATTACATCCAAATCACACCTCAGATGCTCCCAAAGATTTTTCTTTTCATTGTCATAATCTTCTTTTCTCTCCTGTTCCCTAGTGTGATCTTATGACAGGAACACAGCAAAGACTTCTTTCTCTCAATTTAAACACATTCTCCTTACTGCTTCTATGTTGTTACTGTCTTTTAATGCCTTTCTTCTCCATATTTCCATCCTTCTTCTCCATCTGCTTCTCTCTCTGTTGAGACCAGCCATATGAAGCTGTTGCTGTCTGAGTTTCAGGCAGTTAGACAATATTTATTGATGGAGTACACCTCCTGGACAGTAATCACACATCCACTGCTACAGTCAGCTCTGAAATGGGTACTCCAGATGCAGTCCAGTAAAGAGGGAAGACAAGGAGTCAAGTTCCTGGGCTGCTGCTCTTGCAGATGTGTCTGTCTTATGTACTCACTGCTCTATGAACCTGGATGACTTGTAACCTGCTGCCCAGCATGCCACTGAATCCAGACATGCTGTTAGTAAAATTTAACAGAAAATGTATGAAGACAGTTAAGACTAAAATAACATGGAGGAGTGAATATTTTTTCTTTCTTAGAACGAGATTCCAGTCATTGACCAGTCCATAATTTCAGAGCACAATTCCCTGCTGCCCTGTGCCTTGCTTTGTCCATTACACCACTGCACTATAAAAGAGGCTACAGCTTCTGGAAATAAGGACGTTTTGGCCACTTCACACATTGCTTTTTGCAATAGCAAAAGATGGTGAAGAGCAACTGTGAACAAGACCTCTAGTCTGGTAGCTGCAAGCAAGTCCAAATCACAAATAGTTATTATAATTAACATAATTACTTTATATAGAGAGGTGAGTGACCATTTCCTCAGTGCTTGGTATTGCTCATGACTCTTTAGAATTTAATCCTGAAATAAACCCAACAACATACCAAGAAAGCTTTCCTAGAAACATTCTAGAAGCTTTTACCTGCCACTGAGGCCTGTATTACTAGGTGTTATCAGCTTCTATGATCCCTGGTGATTTCTAATTTTTTCCCCCATGTACATTTTCAAAGCACATAGGTGTCCCTGCACACCATTTTAAATGACAGTCCTTTCTGACTTTTGCTTGGGAGGTTGCACAAACATTGCTGAACTCTCTAGATTTGTCAACTTTAATTGAAATTCCCTGGGCTCTCATTCATCTAACAAAATGTTACATAAACTACTTCAATTTTGAATCAGCCATGAGAGGGAGGAAATGTCACATTCCTTTCTCCTTCGTAGGAAGCCCCCATTGCTGCTGGCAGCTGATTGTCCCAGGAGACTCATACTGCAGAATTGAGTATTAACCCTAAGGAAAGCTGGATCATAACTCTGTTCCCTTATCCCACAGACCCAGCCTTCAACCTGCTGTGTGCTCGGTGGCTCTCTTGGGTCATTATCCTAGTACTGATTCCTTATGTTAATCAACCTTTCTCCTTCCTGTCACACATGTGGGTCTGTGTGTACCTATTGCATTGTCTCTAAATCCCCAGACATCAGGGGCATCAGCCACAGCATCACTGGCTGGTCGTGGAAGATGATGGTCCCACTCTGCTCTGGTGCAGCCTCACCTCAAGTCCCATGTGCAGTTTTGGGTGTCACAATATAAGAAGGATATAAAACTATTAAAGAATGTCCAAAGGAGAATTACGAAGATGGTGAAGGGCCTAGAAGTGAAGCCTTATGAGGAGTGGCTGAGGTAACTTTGCTTGTTCAGCCTAGAGGAGACCAAGGGGCGATCTCAGCAGTCTACAACTTCCTCATAATCTTCCTCATAATAGAAGCAGAGGGGCAACCACTGACCTCTTCTCTCTGGTGATAAGTGACAGGACCTGAGGGAATGGCATGAAGCTGTGTCAGGGGAGGTTTAGGCCTGGATATTAGGAAAAGAGTCTTCACCCGGATGGTGGTTGGGCATTGGAACAGGCTTCCCAGGGAAGTGGTCACAACACCAAGCCTGACAGAGTTCTGGAAGAGTTTGGATATTCTCTGGCACATGATGTGTGCTGTCCTGTGCAGGGCCAGGAGTTGGACTCGATGATCCTTGTGGGTCACTTCCAACTCAACATATTCCATGACTCCATGATAAGCCCTAATGAAGGGGGGTTGCAGGATGTGGCCCGAGAACCTTTCTGGGAAGCAGAGGGATCCCATGCTGATGGTTGTGTTTCTTCTCCCGGGCACTACCCCACCCCAGGGCGCACCCGGGGGCCCGTCACCGGGCAGCGCGGCATGCCATGCCGGGGACAGCTGGGACCGCGGCTGTGCAGCCAGCCGGGCTCACGAGAAGGGGGGGCAGCCGAGCTGGCAAGGGGGGACGGCCC
>WEIV01018578.1:1245902-1304267 GCA_013390005.1 Calyptomena viridis
GGGGGCCGAGGGCCGGGGCCGGGCGGGCGCGGAGGCCGCTAGAGGGAACCGCCCGCCCGGGAAACGGCTCCGCGCCCCGCAGAGAGGGCGGGACCCAACCCCTGACCCAAAAACCCGACCCTGCAGCGGGTCTTCAGCAGCACGGATGGCCTGGGAGGGCGGGGAGAACCCCAGATCGCCTCCCGTTCCCCCTATTTCCATCCCGCTGTCCGCGGACTCGGGATCGCTTGCCCGCAGCCCGGGGAGCGGGGCTGGGGTGCCCTGTCACCGAGTGTCCAGGGGCTGAGCAGGCAAAGCTGCTCTGTCCTGTGAGAATCCAGCACTTGCTGACAGCCTGCTCCTTCCTCCTTCTCCCTGACACCCCTTTCATCTGTGCTGTCTTTCCTTCTCTGCACTTCGGTCAATAATCCATCGGTCCTCTTGTGGTTTTCCTTGTACAGCTGAGGATGAGAGCATGCTATCATTTCATAGCCTTCCTCATTCCCCTGCAGGATCTTTAAACGGAGACTTTTCTGCCCAGTTATACAAAATAAGTCAAGTCTTCTACTGAAATAACTCTTACCCTTCACTCGTGGTGTGCAGTGTGCTGTGGGTGAGAACTGTCAGAGTGTGGAGTGGGGTGAGTAAAAGTGGTTCAGAGGAGTGTTACTGGATTTATCTTCTGTTAAATCTAGACTGCTTCCTTCTATTTCTATTTTATGTCTAGTTTGCAGGTTTAGAGTTTGGAGGGTGTTTCAGTTGCTTTTTTGTTACTCTTCTCCAGTCAAATAAAAGAGAGTAGTGATGGAGTAAATTGAAGTGCTTTAATGCCATGTTCAGTGAGCTGGAGACAGGCGAAGGCCAGGCTGGCAGGTGCTGGGGAGGGTTGGCACACACCAGGGTATTTAATAAGGAGAAGCAGAAAATGTGATAGTGGTTCGACTGTGTATCTTGTATTTCTGAAATATAAGGCAAGCTGAGCACATATCCCTGCCATGTCTAAAGCAAGGTACAAAGACTCCTGCACTCCATGAACTTAGGCTGGCTTTTGAGAGGGTGACAGGGCAACACTGGAATGTAGATAAGATTTTAAAAGGTGTCCTTTTATACTACTCTTTTTTTTTTTTTTCATCTACTGCTCGTAGCCTTTAAACTCTCTGTACTTGCAGTCCCCCAGTGTCACTGGCTGTCTGTGCCTGGTGCTGACCAGTATTGTCACACTAGTCTTCAGGAAGGATCATGTGTGCTCAGCTACACAGTGCTGTACTGACCCTGTGTGGGATGGAGATGGCAAAACAACCTCCTCTCTGTCTCTCAGCTTCTGGGAAGTGCCAGGCAGCTTCAAACTGAACTGGCACTCTTGTTAGTTGGATCTGAGCTGTGATGAATTCAGGCAAGTTTACTTCAAGGCTGCCTGGCTCTATAATGAGAAAAGGGCTCAGTCTTTGTCTCTCACTGTTCTCCTTCCCCTTTTCTGATTTGCTTTGCTCCATAGCTCTCATTTCCATCTCTCAGACTGTAGCATGTGATTCCTTATGCAGTTCAACAAAGGGATGTTCATAATCCTGCACCTGGGAAGGAACAGCCCCATGCACTAGTGCATGTGCTGGGGGTTAACTAGCTGGGAAGCAGCTTGGCACAAAAGAACCCAGGGGCATCCTTGTGGGCAGAAAGCTGAAAAGGAGTTGAAATTGCGCACTTATGGCAAAGAAGGACAATTGTGTTCTGGCCTGCACTGGGAGGAGTGATGAGCAGGTGAAGGAAGGTGAACCTTCCCCTCTGCTCAGCACTGGTGAGGCCACACTGGGAGTGCTGGGTACAGATCTGGTCTCTTCAGTGCATGAGAGACATGGACATACTGGAAAGAGTCCAGTGAGGGGCCACTAAGATGTTGAAGGGGATGGAGCAATTTCTCTGTGGGGGAAGGCTGAGAGACCTGGCACTGTTCAGCCTGGAGAAGAGAAGGGAAAAGTTATCACTGTATAAAAATACCTGAAAGGAGGGTGCAACGGAGATGTAGCTGGGCTCTCTTCAGTGGAGCCTAGTGACAGAACAAAGGCAATAGGCCTGAAACACAGGAGGTTCCATCTGAATGTGAGGAACTCTCTCTTACTGTGGGAGTGGCTGAGCACCGCCACAGGTTGCTCAGAGAGGTGGTGGAGTCTATGGTTGGAGATATTAAAAAGCCATCTGGACACAGCCCTAGACAGCCTTTTCCAGGTGGCCCTGCTTGAACAAAGGGATTGGACATGATGAACTCCAGAGGTCCCTGCCAAGCTCAACTGTTTTGTGATTCTCACACTAGTTTTGAAAATACCCTTTGTTCTCTTCTTTTGTATGCTGAATAGCACCCCAGGACCTCAGTTTGAGTTGTTGACTGTCTACTTCCCTTGGCTTTTTGCTTTCTAACTGTAAAAATGAGATAAGACCTCCTATCTACCTCAGATAATTAGTTAATTAATATTTCTTCCATACTTTGAAAACAAGATGAAAGAAATACTTGTCAAAATGCAAAAGACCATAAATGACTGAAACAGTCCAATGGTAATATAACTTATATTTATGACTGCGAAAAACAAAACCATGCTTACCTGTTATAGATATATCTTACTTGGAAAACGGTTTTGGCTTAAAAACAACAGCAGATATGTCAGAGTAGATATGGGAAAAAAATCCACAACCTGAACACTCTTAATTTGAATTTTTATCATTTTAAATTCCAATATTTTTCCACACATACAAGATTGAGATTAACTTTATGAAGACAGGGAATGCAAGCCTTTTTCTGACCAGCATAGAGCTGTTGAGGTAGTTCAACACTGATTTGCTAAATATGCCAAAAGGACTGAAAGACCCCATCTCAGGATAGACAGTAAGCTGCAGGAGCAGGTACTAAGGGACTGTTAATTTCTGTTTAAACTCCCCTTGACGGGGAAGATGGGCCAGATGTTGATATGCCCTTTGTTTTGTTGGTGGTTAGTACTGACTAAACTTGATGCTGGTGGCATTCTCCTTGAAGGGATCTTTTTTTGCATCTGTTTGGGGACCAGTGCTCGTGAGTCACTTCAGGCTGCCTCCTGGCTACCTCCAAAGTAATAGATGGATATGAAAGATTTTGACTATTTTTGCTGTGGATAAAGGCACAGCTTTGCTCCTGCTGGTTCATGGTGTGTGTTTGTGGAGCAACTATCTTCTAGTGACTGCCAGACTAGAAACAACTGGAATGAAAACTGGCTGGTTTCTTATTTCATGCCTGTGGACTATTTTATGCAGCTTTGTACTGTGAAATATGGGAAACCAGGCTTAGCCAAGAGTGAGTTGCTGAGCAGACGCTTGCTGTCATACAAATTAGCCACAGCTTTTGCATCTTGGAGTGCTGCCAGCACAGAGCTAGCTATTGCATTAGATGTCTACTACCAGTCATGATCTAAACTGAAATTGAGAAGATTAATCATTCTTCTAGCATTATCTTAGCAGTTGGTGCTTTTTGTGGTGTTAAACATGTTTTTCGTCTTTAAACCCAAACCATAATATACTGCTCTGAGTTTCAAATCAATGAATGTACAGGAAGACCAGGAAGAGGTTTAATTTAGTGAGGGAAAATATCATGCATGTATACAAGGGTATCTTGCTTTAAAGTGGAAAAGAGAGGCTAATTTTATTAGTGCTACCCATCTGGTAGCAATGAATACCTTCATAACTATATTTTAAATAAATATATGCCTATATTATATCATAGATGTAAAATACACTAGTATATTAAATATGGATACAATTGATTTGAACTGTTAGTGGATAAAAAGTAATAGCATTGAATAAGTAGCATCTTTGACTTTACATGGCCCCAACCAGGATTTTTAAATATATCATTGTACTAATGTAGTTTGACGAATGAAACATGGTATTTTATCCTTGCCTAAAAATATTTCCCTCTGAAATTTTCCTGAGTGTTAGGGTTCTTACTTAAGGAGACATCAACAACTTGCTGGTAGTTTTTGGCAGTTCTGCTGTTGGTAGTACTGTCCCTGTGCTGCAGCAGCACTTTCTGCAGGAGGAATACAAGAGCTACCAGCAGGTGCCATTTGCTGCTTGCTTGGGTGCTGGAGAGTTGTGAGTGCCTGCTGTGAGCTGTCTCCCCCTCTGATTTCAGGCATCAATGCACTTGTGTAGCTCTTATTGCTAAATGAGACAAGTGTTAAGTTTATGCTTTATCTTTACAGGGCTGGTTTCCTCTTGCTTTCTTGCAGCAGTTACTCATTAGTGTATAGAGGTTAAAAAAGCCCTTTCTTGCAGTGGCTACAGTGGTGATTTTGTGTTTCCCTTCTGCAAGGGAATCTGAAATGCAAAGGCCAAGTAGTAATGTGTACTTGCCTAGAAATAATGTGCTGAGTTTGTAACTACTGGAGAAAATAATTTGTTACATAGCTATTTCCGTGTACCTCCCTAGCACCAAGAACAATTAGGCGCCAGCTGAAGACAGTGACTGCCAAAAGCACATTTGGATGAGGTGGGTGTTTCTGGGTGGTACAGTCATGCATTAACAAGTGTGACTGCATCACTGAAACAAATGTATTTTTGTATCCCCAAGCTCTTTGTAGGGATGTGGCATCCTCAGGAGGAAAGGGCACCGATAAAGCATCTGTCAGGGAGGAAAGGCAAAGAAATGAGTACTGGATAACGAGGTGTGTCTAACTGCTTGTTGTCAGCAAAAGCCATCCACCTGAACTGGGTATCCTTTGTATCACAACTGCTTCAGGAATCATTCCCTGTGAAAGCTGAAGTGGGAGTGGGTCAGATGCTACAAATCCAGTTCTCTGGGTGTTGGAAGAGATCTACACTGATGAGTGGATGGGTGGGCAGCAAACAGCAATGAGGAGGGCAGCTGCAGCAGGGATAGGGATCCAGGATGCTTTGTGCAATCTCTGGAGAAGATATTTTTTCTCTTTGCTGAGAGTGAACTGTCACAGGACATTGAGCTGCTTGCAAACAATTTTAGCTCCAGTGCATAAAATCTTGCTCCTTCTTGCTCCTTGAATCTGATGCTAAGGTCCAGTGGATGCCTGAGGAGGGGAGGCACATCCTGCAGAAATCTTAACCTTTATGCATTTTAAAAGAGGAATTCATGTTTTTTTTGGACAATCACATGTATGGGTAAATGCTAGAGCTGAAATGATACTGAGTGGTGGTGTTGTGTGATAAAGTGTTTGGCACAGTGGATCTGTTAGGGAACAAGTGATGAGCCTCAGTCAGACACCAAGAAATGATGGTCCACAAGCTGCAAGTGCTTTTAATAGAATAACTGCCCACTCGTTTAATTAGATTTCTTGTAGTTGTCTCTTCCACACTGGGTGTTGAAGGGTGAGCAGATACAGCTCAGTGAAAATGATACAAAAGAAACCACCCTGCATCTTGAGAAATGTTTAGCAGCTTAATTAGATTCAGAGTATAATACTGTTAACAGTGCATAAATGACAGCTATTTTCTGTTTATCTACATATGGTTCCATTCTTTGAGCTTTATCCATTATTATTTAAATGAGTATTTTAAGCATCTTTTCTCCTAAAAAGCAGCCCATATTTTTTCTTCAAGTTTGATTTCACAAGATATTGTCAAACATCTTATGTGTAAGAGGATAAACAATATACTCTGTACTCCATCAGTCACAAAGGCAGAAGCAGGGGAGGGGAATAGATGTCCCCAGATACACAATGTTTTGAGTCAGTACTCAGAAAACATGGGAGACAGAGGTCTTCAATATTAAATGTTTTAGTGGAGTTTTCTTTGCTGCCTCCTGATGATCTACTAATCCTTTCAGAAAGCTAGATTTCATGGCTCTTTCTGGAGACAACAGAGCACAGCTGATGCTTAAAGCAATTTTTTCTTTCAGCATAATGCAGCCATTGCCGAGGTCATGGGGGCTGCAGGGGCTGTGCTCTGACTGCAATGGTAGTAAAGTGCAGTAGCTTGCACTGAGCATGAGCTAATTCCATTCTGTCGCATCCTGCTACCCTCAGAATTTAGCTGTGCTACTGCTGTGCTCAAGCTAAATAATATGACAAGTGAGCTTTCCATTAGATTCCTGGCTACGTTAAAATCAATAGTAAAACAAATGCACCGTTTCTAGTAGTTCTGAATAGCATTTCATTTGGACCCTGATGTGAAAGCAGAATACAGTAAGTTGCAAGTGACAGAAACAAATTAGTTCAATATCTCAAGTTTCAAACCTCGTCATCTTGCAAGCAACTCTTCTGACAGCTGTTGTGTCAGCTGGTAGCCAGTGAGCAAAATACAAAAACTATTAAACTCCGGAGTTTGTAATACAGGAGAGGGAAAGGGGGAGAGAGAAACAACAGCGATGCCTTTTTTTTTCTAGGTTTTCTTGTCTAATGCAAACCACTGGAAGTCTCTTGGAAGAACAACTGCAAAGACTGGTGACACCTTTCCCAAACTAAGGGTGAACACAGTGGTCTCATGTCTCAGTTTCTTTGTGGTGTTCCTAAGGTGCTGGCCCAGGTGCCAAATTGTAGTGCCTTTGCAGGACATTGCTGCTGCTGACAGCTGGGTTTGTAGTTCATATAAGGAGCCTCAAGTCCCTATTCCTGTGAGGCAGCACTGAATGTCTGGGAATGAATTCGAAGCTGGGCTCTTAGTGACAAAACTGAATCTGTTTGTCCTGAAAAGTGCAGAACCTGTCCCTGGGCCCTGGTGTGGCTCTTAGCAACTCATCTGCACCCAGGGCCAAATGCTCCCTGCTCTGTTAGCACCCTCAGCTGTCAGCAAACTTGCACTGCTGGTGTTGAGGTGAGATCAGGGCTGGTCTTGCTCTGTGTTCTAGCACTGTGGCTTAGCAACTAGAGTGTGACAATTGGGATTAGCCATCTTCGAGGCCTTAGAAGGGTTCATTGAAGTTACTTTTGACTGAACAAGCTTGTCAGGGCTGTGCCTACAAGGCCCTTTTAGCTCTTCTGGGACTGGGGACATGGACTAGATGCTCTGGGAGAAGGAGGGGTTTAGATGTGCCTGCCAGTGAGCATCCCACAGGATCCCCTGCCTAGGTATGCACTGCATACTGAGGTCACTCTGTCTGCCCTGTCTGCAGAAGCTGCTGCACAGCCTTTTCCAGAGATCCATGCTGCCAGCACTGTGGTGCTTCCCCACATGCTTGGGAAGAGGGTGCACAGCCCTAGCGCTTGAGGCAGTAAAGAAAAGACTTGAGGGACATCAGGCTTCTGAGAATGCAGGGCTGAACATGCTGAACCACAGCTGTCAGCCCCAGTTCTTCACTAGGTGGCCTTCAACCAAACCTCACTAAGTCACCCTCCAGCAGCACTGCTCTGGGGGCCCTGGCACAAACTGTGTAGTTGGGTTTGGTCCTGCAAGTCACAGGTTCTGAGCCCGGCCAGGTGTGTGAGGTAGGGATGAGGACATGAAGAAAGGAGTGTCTCACGCTTCTCTCCCTTCTAATATCTCCATAAGGAGAACCAGCTGCTCTTTGTGAGTTTTCCCTCCCCAATCCCTATGGAAGCAGTGTCTCAGAGCACTGGGCATTATGTGCTCCACTCACTGGAGGTGCCCCAGATGTTTTGCCATTTCCCCTGGGGCTATTCCCATGTCTGTTGTGGGTGTGCAGTGGCAGGGAGCTCTCAACACTGGCTTGCTATGAGACTGGTAACTCATGAAAGTACTTTGCCTGCTGCTGGGGTGCTGTGGGGGCATATCACAGGGAAGTCCTCCATCTGTGGGAGAAGGCAGGGCTGCAGCTGCACTCAGCCAATCAACACAGATGAAAGATATATTTAAAGCTACTACCCTTTGCTGAGAATGGCTTGGCTCTATGCTATTGGCCTGTGCCATACTGATAAAATCGTGTTGTAATTCCATGGTGTATTTTCTATCCTATATTAGCAGGGTTTAAAACCTCTGTGTTGTTTTACCTAAAGTTCATTGATGCTTGAGGGTTACTTTTTTAAAAAAATTATCTACTTCAAGTGTATATTTCCTTCATATTTAAGGTAATACCTTATGCTTCAAGCTAGGCAGCTGTGCAAATCCCAACTGGATCAGAGGCACAATATGCTACCTCTTTTTCTAGAGCAAACCTGATCCCAGATGATCCATCTCTTTAAAACTTGGGCAATTTATACTCCCAATACTACTTATTAAAAAAGAAGTCATAATGTAAATGCAGAGTCTTGGTGCTTTTCCTTACATACAACAAATGTCATCTCAGTTATATAAATTTATACAGGTTAAAAAACAAGTATGTTCTTGTATGAACCAAAGCTCTTAAAAGTATTGCCTACACCGCACGAGCTTCTGGAAGGCTTTCTTGAAATCTTCATTAAAGATTGTGTAGATTAAAGGGTTAATAAGGGAATTTATATATCCCAGCCATGCTAGGAAATTAGACATGTCTTCTGAGATGTGACATCTTTCACAGGTATTAACAACTACTTCTTTTACAAAAAAAGGGAGCCAGCAGATCACAAATGCCCCCAAGATCAGACCCAGCGTAGTTGCTGCCTTTCGCTCTCTTGTGCTAGAGATTCTCTGTTTTTTCCAGGACTTCTCATGCTTAGATTCAGACCTGGGGCTTCGTAGAGTGATATTGATTTTGTCAGAGTTCACCAGGGGATCTGATGTCTTCTCTGCTGTGCTGGGCATTGAAGCTGATTTGGTGCTTCTTTCACCTGCATCCAAAAGGACTTGTCCATTTACCCCCTCCTCCCTTACGATCCGGCTGACACTTCTTCTGTGAAATGTCTTTGCAGCCTTGTATATCTTGTAATAAAGGATCAGAATCAAGGCCAGTGGGATATAGAAGGCGCCAAATGTGGAGTAAATGGTGAAAACAATGTGGTCATGTTTGATGATGCATTCATCATCCCTGCTGGTCGTCTGGTGCCGCCAAAACAAAGGTGGCATGGAGATAAAAATGGATATGATCCACACTACTGCTATCATGATGGCAGCATGCTTAGGTGTCCTTTTCCGTGCATATTCCACAGCATCTGTGATTGCTCTGTACCGGTCCAAAGCAATGGCAGAGAGATGCAAGATGGAACATGTGCAGCACGTGATGTCCACACTCAGCCAAACGTCACACACCACTTGCCCCATGATCCAGGTCTCCTTTACAATGTAGACAATGCTGAAGGGCATCACCAGGACTGCCACAAGGAAATCAGTCACTGCAAGGGAGCAGATTAGATAGTTGGCCGGATGGTGGAGCTTTCTTGTCACAATTATTGCAGTCATCACAAGGGAATTGATGGCTGTTGTCATTAGAGCAAGCACAGACAGGGTAATGGAAATGAGAATCTTGGATGTCACCCATTTGAATGGTTCCTCTGATGTACAGTTTGATTGTTCAGTTGAGTTTATTAAATCCATGTTCCCTTTTAAAGGTGATCTTTACCCGTAGCAGTTACCTGTTGGAAAAGTAAAAACATTCAGAAAGTGCATCCTTAATCTCTAAGAAGTCTTGAATTTTTTCATCTCAAAAGCTGTTGGCCCCAAGCTTACAAGAACTGCAGAATTACCATTGGAAATTATTCTGGCTCCAAACAGATTTTCCTGTCTAGCACCATGTGGGATGCTCTGCCTCTAGAATAGAGGCCTCCTCTTTCTCTGTGGTCACGCTGTTGGGAAGGGAATGTTTGCATGGCAGAGGAGAGGAATGTGCTGTGGTGCCTGAGAGGGCAGTGCCCTTCAAGGTGCTGCACATCGCTGCACAAGGGACCAGCCTGGTTCCTCGAGCTGGGTCACTGCATCAGTGCAGCCCCTGGGGTGCAGAGCCAGCCCTCCAGCTAAAAATACTCTAAATGTTTTACAGAGGAGTCTTGAAACTGGTTAAATGTGAATGATCTCATCCTAAAGTAGGCATTATTAGGCACTTTTAGGCTAGTACTGTCCACTCCACTAAGCCATGTAACAACATTAATCTAGCAGGCATAATGCTTATTTTATCTATATAAATTCTTTTTCCTCCCATCAGTATCTGAGCCATTCCTTATGTATAGATAAGCATGGGCTTCCTAAACTGGGACATAGTTTTCAAGAGAAGACAGAAATGTAAAACATTGCAGTACAAATAGAGGAAGAAAAAAAATCATGTTAAAAGTCTCATTTTAGAGTTTTATGTTACACAGAGAAAAATGAAACAACTAAATGTATTTTAAAGATTCAAATGGTTGACTTATTGGCTAGTTGAAATATTATACATAGGTTAGAGTCTTGTCAACATCTTTACTTTTCCTCAGGTTTTGCTATTCTGTGGTTGCTGCTGAAGAAAACTGCAGAAAACTTGGATGCTAGTTGTTCTGGTAATGAGTCACTTTTTGGAAACAGCCTAACTCCTCTAATGGCTCTGCTGGAAGAAAAAAGCAGGGAAACAGTGATGAAATAATTTCTTGATTATATTCTGAGGATGTGCACCCTGCTTTCTTATCCAGAAGAGTTTCTGAGCACTCTCTGGACTGCAGCTGAATAAGGAGTTTCCACCTTTCACTGTGAGTTACAAGCTCTACTTTAAAGAGGGTCGGATTTCATGCTCTTGTGACTTTTGACCTGCAATTTCTTGTGTAAGATCTACCTGATGAACCTGATGAAGTGGGTTTTTCTGTGACGGGTTTTGGAGTGCAGCAAGTGACTTGTACTTGTGTTGTATTGGATGTCACATGTAGGAAAACACATGAAATAAGCGCATAATTTTTCTTAGGAAGAATGAGTCTCATTAACATAATTAAAGCTTTTTGATACTATGCTGGAGTGGCTGAAAAAGAATTTCCTCTGCTGTTTATAATCTTGTACCTAGCTTACTCATTTGGTTTGATATTTTAAACTGGTCAATGCTTTATATGCTATTGACCTACTCAAAAAAGTTTTTAGCACTGTTTGACCAACTTTTAATTGAATGGAAGCACAAGGAAAGGAAATCTGTTTCATGTGGTGATATTTACAAATGCCGAGCAGATTCTTGTCCTATACATGAGCTGATTACAATGTGTGTGCTCTCTTTCTGTGGTCCCTATTCTAAACTTGAAATATACTTTACACATGTAAAAATAGATCTTTTATCATGTTGGTGTCACATTAAAACCTTCTGAATCCACAGTGATTGCTAGTGTGCAGATATTTTTGTCTATAGCAAGCTGCCTTCTAGAGAAAGAATAGGCAGATATAGTATTATCTGGTGAATGTTCAACCTCTGCTAAATCTTCTTTTTAAAGCTTGTATAAATACACGGGGAAAAAGTTTATTGAGAAAAAGTAAGACATCTGTTGATATTCAGCAGTTGATCATACATTAAAACAGTTACTCATTATGGTTAATTACCTTATAAATTTCTAACTCTTTGGGTATTAGTCCTTAATTGCAAGCAAGCAAAAAGCAATTTAGAGATAATGAAAGCAGATTAATAGCTTTTGAAGGATTATTCAGCTTGAGACTGTGGAGTAAGGAAAATAGTATGGGTAGGTTTGTAGAACTGCTGTGTAGGAATAGGTAGGTTTCCTTAGTGCTGCGATTTGGAGGCCCTTTATAAGACGAAATGACAGAAAAGTGCTTACTTGCCAAGTGCAGTGATTATGCTTCTCTGTGCGGTTTAAGATTAACAGCTGACATGTTCACCTTTCATCCAGGCTTCTTGCATGGCAGTACAGTGGTAGCAAAGACTCCCACACTGAGTTCTTAGTGTACTACTGTGAGGTAGATAATTATGCTGAGGTCTCCTGTTTGTGGGACATAACCTGTTCCTTAATGGTACTCATAAAAATATTTTTCCCTCCTGCTCCCACGTGGAGAGTTAAGAGCCTCTGCAGCTGCAGCCGTTTTCCAGGGTGGTCCCCACAGGGTGCTGTGTACACCACAGTGTGGCTCCATCCAAACTAGACAGCAGTATGGTGACAAGATCTGCTCTCCAAGTGGCTCCCTTTGAGGCCAAAGAGCCATTCAGTGGGTCACTGAATTCACTGAATTCACTTCAGTCACAAAATTTGGTGGCTTTCCTGTTTAAGTGGCATGGGGATCTTCTCACTGGTGACAATTCATGCAACTTTATTGGGTGCTCATTAATGAAAAAGCTTGTTTTATAACCGTGTGGTTGAAGCACTGGCAGCATCTAAGGATTGCTGCCTCTCTCCTTTGGTCACATCCAAGATAAACCAATTCTGGATTTTCTCTCGCAAAGCTGAACTCATTTCATTCAGTTGCCATCACTGGCTTCTGTCCTCAGTAAGCAACCAACCCACTTTTAGGAGTGTGAAGGATAATTCTGCAAACAGTGCACTGAATTAGGAATTAGGAAAGTTGGTCTCTGCCCCTCGGCTGTAGGCTTTCCTTGTCAATTTTGGAGCGAATTCATTACAGTTAATTCTCTGTAAAATAGTGACAAGAGTACTGCCCCGCTACTCTGTGTATTTGTATTGCTTTCTCTCAGCAGCCTGAATTATCTCTTGTATGCATTTAGTGCAGGAAAGATCTAATCTCAGGTCATACCCACAGGAGCTGTGGGCATCCCAGCATAGCTACACACTGTGCTTCTAGCTTGGATTTTGCTGTTATTCCTGTGAGTCCACTGTGCTCCTCCCTCACAGAGCAGGCACAGGCCCTCTGCCTTGTGGTGTGGTGTCTCCTTATGGCCACATACCTGACAGTAGACTTCAAAATACAGCATGGAAGACTTGGAGCTGTCTTCTCTGAGCATTGAATACACTTTGGTGGATGAAAACAAACCTGCAGCCATGCTGAAGAGAAGTCTGTACCTCAACAATTATAAAAAGGGTTCAGCAGTGACTATTTTCAGCATGCAACTGTGTTCAAAAGAATTATTACAGTCCAGATGTTTTTAAGGCTACTTTTGTGGAACTGGTATCTCAGTGCCCCTCTTGAAGGACTAAGCCGAATCTATCAGCTTATCACTGATAACTCAAATTCCTTGGGAGTTCTTGATGCAGGTGTAAGTGTTGTCTTTTGTCATTACCTTCTCAGTATGCAGCTCTTGTTGGAAAACATTGGAAAAACTTGAAACTTCAATCGCATTATATTGTACTGAATTTAAGATTGGTGAAAATGATGTCTGGTACTTTATCTTCATTATTTATTTATTATTATTTATGGTTGCTGAACAAGAGCTCTGTAAGCAAAGGAAGCTGCTTATCTTTCTTATCTTAGATACGTGAACATTATAATTTTTGAGGAATTCTTCTATAAATCTTTTTTCCTTCCCTTCCAAATATGGCATGTTAGTGACCAGAAGGTAAGTACATCCTTGTCTGTAAAAGCACATATATATATCATCCTACTGATCTTGTTTAGAAGGCTTGGGGGAAAATGTCTGTGCAGCCTTATCACAAAAGTAAACATTGAATTTGTCTAGTGGCCACTCAAAGAAAATGGATGTTCTTTGTGCTCCTCAGTTTTGCCTGAGCATACATACATGTTATTAAGCACATAACCACTCATTTGTGTCTGGGATTTACAAAATAGTAATAAGATTGCTCCTGTTCAATAGCATTAGTCTGTCCTTCCAGGTTTGGAAAACAATACCACTCTGCCTTTCAGTAAACCTGAAAAATAATGCGAAATACCGGTAGCTGGAGAAACATGTCTGGGAATGCCTTTGGGAAGGGCATCATCACCCTGCTGTTAGGGATTCTGAATTTAGATTGAACTACTAGATTTTTGCTTCTTTAAAAAAAAAAAAAAATATTTTTTTAATATTGGTTTAAGCACCGGCTGCAAGAAAACTTGCTGATTAGGGTTTAAGTATTGCTTTTGAATTCAGGCTTTCTGAATGTACTGGGAGGGGTGGGAGATAGTGTCTGCTTTCTTTTTTCTATGCAGTTCATTAGCAAAATGTGTTTTTAATTAAAAAACAGTAAGAGTACTGAGACAGCAAAATGAGCCACAGATTGAACTGAGTGTATTTACACTGCTACAGGCAGCAATAACAGCCTCTGTGCTTCAAGTAAACACAAAGTTGTGCTGGGGCACAGGTAGGTCCTGCTCATCCACCTCACTCAAATAGGCTTCAGCTGGCTTTGAACTTTTGAAGTGTTTCACTTGCTAGCAGGGATCAACAAGCCACCCTGATCTGCAAGCCAGATAGAAAGGCCCAGCTTTCTCGCTTCTGTGGAAAGTGATCCTATGAACCTCTTTTCCTGATGAAAGAAAGACCCTATTTGTTTGCAGCTATCCTGGTTTTATCACCTGTTGCTGTGTAGCCTAACCAGATCCTCACCAAAGGTAAGACTAAATTAGCTGTAGAAGGATTAAGTAGTTATAAGTACTCGGCTTGCTTGGGAGCTAAAATTTCTTCTGAAGCTTTATAAGCTTGTAAAAATCCTTCCTGATGTGATTGTGTGTATTTAGATACTAACCATGTGATGTACTAATGACAACTTAGTACTGATCCATCATATTAAATATGAGTAGAGGGAAATACTACTCCTTTGGATTAAACAAATCTGTTTAAGAAGGATGAGCTTGTTCTTGGATTTGATAGGGGATATGTACTTTGAGCTTCAATTCTAGTGTCCCAACAGGTGAAGAAAAGTACAGGGACACTTTCACTTGATTCTTGATGTCCTGTCCTTAAATTGTTTCCTCCAATAACTGTTGCTAAGGCTCCTAAGGCTACGGTGCATGCCCTAGGACAAGGCAGGGATAACTGGAAGGTTTGTAAGAGAAGTTACTTGCCAGCTGAAGGCTGCTTCAGCAAAACTGCCTTTCCTGGAATGCAAACTAGATGTCTGTCAGCAGATTGAATTGCAGATTGAAGCAGAAATTACAAGGTTGCCAACTTTCCTTACCCATTCTGCATTTCTGCATGCTTTAAACTAATTATTTTTCTCTCCCTCTGTATCTGCAACTTAACTAGGAGGTACAGTTCTTCCAATTCTTAATCTGTAAGCAAATATTTGTATATGCATGCTGAAGTAATGCTTTGGATTCCCTGTTTGGATGGTACTGTCTTAATCCATGCGATTTAGCACCTCCTAGACCTGAAATGTGTTGGTAACTGGAGGAATATATCAAAAGCTGCTTAGGTTTTGCTGTATGAGTCTCTACAAGCTGGAGTTTTTTATAATTTCTACTTTTTAAAGGTCACAACAGACCCATTTCTAGAAACACAGACCACAATTGTAAATTTACAAATAAATCAATTGAACTAATATCAACTAAAGATAATGTGGAATTCTGCTTCCCAAGCACCCCTCAGAGGAAGCATTATCAAATAAATAAGCTTTGCAGCATGCCCTGAATATCAGTACAATGCATGAAGGAAGCAAATCTGAAAGTCCTGGAGAATAGGTACTGACCTCCAGGTCTGAGCACAGGCTCTCTGATTTCTTACAGAATGACAAAGAAAATTCCATCTCTGCGCCTTGAATGCAAGGCACAGAAGTTGCATAGTAAACCTGGATTTGATGCTTTTCTTAGCTGTGTTGCAGTCTAAAAGTCCTTCTGTTGGCAAAACGATGTGCTGCAGTATGCTTTGTGTCAGGCACAACAAAGACTATGCTTGCTTTAATTTTCTGGATGTCTCTTTAAATTCTTTCAGCCAACAGAAATAATCCCAAATGGCTAAAATGACAAAATCTGTTAGATTTAGCCCTGAAAGTTACCACCCCATATATCTGCTCTGTCATGTTACTGCTCCTGGAACAAAATCAACAGAAGGTAGGTAGTGCTTCCACTGAAGCAGCTGAAGTGCAAAGTCTGAAGGCTTTCTCGAGCTGCCAGGGAAGGTGAATTTACCCTCTGTCACTGGATGCTGACAAGAGAGATGCAAATACCAACTCCATCAGGACTAGAATGAAGGCAGTACTCTCTGGCAAAGGGGCAGAGTGAAGCACTGAAATAGCTCTGTTCTCATTTCCCCAGTGTAATTAACTCACCTTCATGTTTGAACTGCAGCGTGCTGGCTGCGACTTCTTTGATATATCTCCCTCCAGGAGGATTTGGTCCTTGCTTCTTTACTTGATGAGCATTACCATGTGCTCTGTGTTCTCCAGTCTGCAAAATACCAGATTCTTCAGGCCCAAACATGACAATCCCACAGAACAGTGATACCCACACCTCTGTCACAGGGGGGCAGCTCCTTGCTGCTGGGACCTGGACAGGCTGGATCAATGGGATGAGACCAATAGCACAAGGTTCAACAAGACCAAGTGCTGGGTCCTACACTTTGGCCACAAAAACCCTCTGTGGTGCTACAGGCTGGGGGCAGAGTGGCTGGAAAGTGACCCAGTAGAAAAGGATCTGGCGGTGCTGGTTGGCAACAGCTGAACATGAGCCAGCGTGCTCTTGGCCCAGGTGGCCAAGAAGGCCAGTGGCATCCTGGCCTGTATCAGAAACAGTGTGGCCAGCAGGGCCAGGGCAGTGAATGTCCCCCTGTACTGGTCCCTGGTGAGGTCATACCTCGAGTGCTGTGTCCAGTTCTGGGCCCCTCAGGAAAGACACTGAGGTGCTGGAGCAGAGAAGGGCAATGGAGCTGGGGAAGGGTCTGGAACACAAGTCCTGTGAGGAGCAGCTGAGGAATCTGGGGGTGTTTAGCCTGGTGAAAAACAGGCTCAGGGATGACCTTATTACTCTCTACAACTCTCTAAAAGGAGGTTGTAGCCAGGTGGGGATGATCTCTTCTCCCAGGCAACTAAGAATAGGACAAGAGGACATAGTACTTAGCTGTGCCAAGGGAGCTTCAAGCTAGACTTTAGTAAGAATTTCTTCACAGGAAGAGTGGTTAGGTATTGGAATGGGTGGCCCAGGGAGGTGGTAGAGTCACCGTCCCTGGAGGTGTTTAAGGAAAGACTGGATGTGGCACTTAGTGCCATGGTGGTGTTTGGTCATAGGTTGAACTTGATGATCTCAGAGGTCTTTTCCAATCCTGTGATTTCAAAGGTGTCGCTGCAGTTCCTGGGGAGGTACCACTTGAGTTGGCTTTAAATTCAGCCAGGCAACCATAAGCAGGGCACTCAACAAAACCTGCCTGGAAAGCAGGGTTGCTGCATAGGTGGGGTTAGTCTGTGATGCATTCCTTGATGCCTTTGTCATTTGTACTCACATCTCCTGGACTGCAGTGTAGTCACATGCTGCTTGTCAAGCCTGCCTGGAGGATACCTCCCCTGCTTATTGTCATCATGCCTGTAGCAACACATTTGCTTCCATGGAAGAATAATGTTCAGAGAGTAATTTTCTATTCCTTGCTGCTTCTAGTGTTGTAGTTAGGGGTTTGGTTTTCTGTCTCCTTTTGAAAAATCAGTCACTTGTCTGTGTCTGCTCTTTATTTCATGTCCCTCTGCCATCTGTTTTAATCTAGCTGAGGGGAACAGGAGGGAGGCAAGCCAGCCTCTCAGCCAGCCCTCTTGGAGGGGGAAAAGGAGGAGCAGCAAGAACGGCACAGTCCACAGGATGATGGGCTTGCTTATATAAAACAACAGACATGCCTCCTAAATTCAGATTCAGTTCTTGTGCGGCCAAAGGGTGAACGTCTTATGATGTGATGATTTTGGCTGGAGAAAGGGAAAACTAATTCCCCTGAGGAGATAGTACTGATTTGTTTCTGTAATTCATTAGATGAGGGGATTCAATTTCCTGTCTCATTTGAGACTGGTTTGAATCCCTAGTCCAGACCTCTCTGGATAACAGTGGTCTGGATAGTTGCCTCTTCTGTTGTATGTGTCATGGAAGAGCCTCACAGGGCCAGGTTCTGAACAGCAGAGCCCATGGGAGCTGCTTCCTTACATCTCTTCTGCTGATGATGTTCAGAGCTGTTTAAAAAAATACCTGTGAGAAGTGAAGTAGTGTCTGGGCATCCCATACTCCTGTTTGAGCTCTATACTGAGCAAAATGGTACCTTCATGATGGCATATATTCTATAGAGACAAACAAAATCCCATGTAACAGTGTGGTCAATATCCTGTCCTTAGAGGCACGTGTCCCCGTGGATGAGTGGTTGGGATTTGAACTTGAACCCTCCATATAATAAGTGGGCCACTCACTTCCTATCCCCTCTCTTTGGGGATTTCTTTGGCATCTGTCCTTTATTTAGTCTGGATCTAATAGCCTGAAATGTTCCATTCAACCAAAAATTTGCTGTATTAGGAAAAGGTGTTTAAAATTTTTACTTTAGTTCTGCTGAAAAAAAAAAGCAAGGTTTTTGTTTGTTTTCATTTGGATTGGCAATGAATCAAAGAAGTGACTATTCACCCATCTGTGTATATAATTTGTACAAGTATTTTCATACTATGCAGGAGTGGCTTGCTTTCATGATTATCAATTAAATCTGTATAGGGGGTTGAAAATGCAGAATGGCCTTGCTTCTTTTTCAGAACACTGCCTTTTCAGCTAAGGGCTTGAAACCTGTAGGAACCACAGGGCAGTGCTGGAGCAAGGAGGTTGAGAGGCAGTTTTACTTTGACCAGTCATAAAATGCAGCCTGGTTTCTCCCACTTTTCTCTCATCCTTATGCTTTGAGGCCATGTGTTCTCTGCCAGCCCTCTGAAAACACATGCTTGTGCAGCTGTAAGTCACAAACCTTCACTGATACACCTACCTCTGAAACGTGTACAAGGAGGAGGTCAGCTTCAGTAACAAAACAATCGATATTTTCAAATATGTGCCTGGAGAAGATCTCTATTTCAATCTACAATATAAGAAAACATAATTTTCAAACCATCACCTGCTCCAACAGTAGGATATCTATTTTTTTTTTTGCTGTGTGCTTACCAGGAGAGCTTTGAAGGAGAGCTGGTCTCAGGAGAATTTGTTGGCAGAGTGAAGGCGATGTGTCACTGCTCCTCCTCTGCAGCAGGGGTTCTGTGTGACACAAGAACAGTACAAGTCTGTAGCTGATCACTTACAATTTGGAGAGATGGCAAAATTCGCAGCATCTTCAATGTCATGTCTGCCTAGTTTTTGGAGACTGATGCTTTTTTTAGATAGTATTTATCTTACTGTGTACTTCCCAGTGTTTCTCTGTATTCTTTTCACCATGTCATTTGTCTTTATTCTTATCTTCACCTGATCATCTTGTAGACTAAAAGTCTTTCCCTTGATCTTGTCATGTGTATGCAATGGGATAAGCCTATCAGATGGTAAACTCTGCACTGGGTTTGCACTAAACAGCAGTTTTCTAATATTTTCTTTATCAGGATTAACTGAGACAGTTCAGGCTATTTCCCCTGAATAATGTGAATATAGTCCTGGCCAAGAAGTACTTTAAGCAAAATAAACAAAACAGTCCTTAATGTTGATGGGTTTGGAAGTGAGAAGAACATTAAGAGCATCAACATTTTAGAGGAAGTAGATCTTAAAATGTTTTTTTCCAGTCTCCCTGGGAAAGACAGAGAGGAAAGGATATAGACACTGCCAGAAAAGCAGGAAGAATTTGTGGAAAGCTTTCTTGAAGTGATGCATCCATGGGAGAGGATTTTGTTGTGGATGAATGCTTGTTTTTTTCCTTCAGATAATCCTTTTCTGTCAGAGGGTGCCAGCCTGCCTTGCCTTGATGACTTTCACCATTGAACAAAGGTGGCTCTACCAGTATTCAGAAGAATAAATCATAGGGAAGCCTGCATGAAATCAAGTGTGTAGTGAGGAGAGAGAGGGGGGAGCACATCAGGTGGAAAAGTGAGAAGAATTTGAGGAAGTGCCATGCCTGGGAAGGAGGCACTCCTGGTGCTGGAGTTCTCCCTGTATTGTACTTGCATGTGCCTATATCCCACCCTGCTGCTGAATCGTGTTGAAGTTATACAAATACAGCAATTTCTTTGAAGAACCAGGACCACCAAAGAGCACATCTGTGCAGTGTGGTGGAAGTCAGCATGTGGCATTTCTAAGTTTTCTGGCACATTTCCTTGGATCTGTGTGTGTCTGCTGCAGTGAGGATGACAGGAAGGGAAACTGGAGCAGCTGCCACCAGCCCAGACCGGCAGCTGGTCTGGGAATGACTTGTGTGCAGTCATGACAGGGTGCCCAGCAAAATCTCTCAAGATCTCAGGATCTCATTTTGGCAGAGAATGGCTGTCTCAGTGGTCAGCTGGCATCACAGCTTGCTGAATAATTCCTGGAAACATTTAGCCTTGGGTATATTTTTAGGCCTACAAAAGTTTTTTTGAAAGCTCATAGCAGCAGGACAGTGTAAAAAGTGTCCAAACACAGAAACGAGGATTTATCTTCCTTAGGAAGCTTCCTGGATCTGTCAAGTCTCCTGTTGCAGATGCTGTGATTACTAAATCAGGTCTTAAGCTCTCTAACGCTTTGTGAACTCATTTTCATTTCTGATAGGAAAATAACAGACTGTCACACACAACTTTTTTCCTTTGCATAATTCTGATGTAGTTTTGACACTTGACATACAGAACAGATGACTGTGAATGGCTTCTTAAAATTTAAACAGATGATTCAGAATTAATTATGAAAAACAACCTTGTAGTTGTCCCAGGAATTTAGTACAGAGAGTCACTGTCTAACAAGCTTATCCAGCTTCAGTTGATCCCCAAAACTTCTCATTGATAAAACAGCTAAAGGATCTTGAATGATAAGTCTTAAGAAACTGTTTCCAAACAAAATTTCAAAGATTTTTACTGTTGCGGATTTTTTTCCCTTTGAGAATCAATTGATGTTGGCTTTCTAATAATATCTTTAAAAACATAACTCTGTGATTATGAAAGCCTTCAGCACTGTAGAGAAACTTAGGTACAACTTTATCCTAGGGATTCTTGTAGGCAGCACTTCAGCTCTTAGTTTCCTGAGTAAGAATAGCATATGCAGTTTCAAAAGAGAGTTGAGCAGAGCTAACTTTTAGATTTAGATTATAATACTAACATGAAGAGGAAATAATTCTAGCAACTGATTTCTCCTAAGTTTTATGCTGAGAAAATGAAATTTGTCTTTTTATATGATAAGAATGTTTCTCTGTAATCTTGGTGCATATTTGTAATAGATTTCAATATCTTTCATAATGACTGTTTAAAAAAACCTGTTTGACAGTACTTGCACATGATAACATGTAATGTTGTCATGTAATGTTAATGATAACATGTAATGCGCTGGCGAAGAGAAGCATTAAACAGACTGTATCTAATTTCCCAAATCTGCAGAAGGCACATCAGTACTCTGAACTGCTTTTGGAGAGTTCAGAAAACCTCCAGTGTATTCTCAGCACTTGGAGACTTTCTATGCCCTTTAGTTTCTGAGAGAGAGAAAGATTATAAGATGTGCTTTCACATAATAACATGGTAAAAAGCAAGAGCAAAGGACAGAGGCAAATGGTTAAACTACTTTAACCATTAAGATCTTCAGAGGGTGGAAGAGGCCTGGAAAAATCAAAGGCAAGCTATTGCTGCTGTATGATCTGGCTTGTTTGTTATGTATGGGAGCAGCATTGTGCTTAGCACTGTTGGAAATGCTGAATTCCTTTCCCTGGATTGCCTACAGCCCAACTGTCACATTGAGAAGCTGGAGGATTTCCCTGTGCATTATAGTAAGAGAAACTATTTTTCTACCCGGAGATTGAAGTTATAATTTGGTCTTTTCCAAAGCTGTCTGCTAAAATGCCTTTTCAATTTTAACACTTGAAATGGCTGAAATTTATAGAAAAAGCCTTTTAACATTTTAACATCAACATATTATTGACAAGTAATGAGAACTACAGTAGAGGGTCTCACATTGTATGCCCTTTGTAGCTACATAGGTACATATTGTTTTATATTTTTTCCCATAACTTCTATATTTTCTATTTTAAGAAGTCATTATTGAAAACTACATTTCCTTAGTGTTCAAAATGCGTCTTTACTCTTTGAAGCTGAAGAATGTTATAATGTTAACTCTTCTGGAAAAGAGCAATAAACAGTCAGGCAAATCCCTATGTCTATATAACCCCTTGGGTTTTTTTCTCATTTCAACTTTTTCCATTTTTAGCTGCTAAATCATGTCATTATATTCTGTGATTCTTTTAGCTCTTTGTTTCTCGATTCACAATATTTAGGATGTAACTAGGTCATATATATCAAAGATTCCCCCTAACAGGCTTTCTTAAAAAAGATACAGGTAGTTATATATACATAGATTAAGAAGATGCTCTCTCTAATCAGTTGACCTGAGTATCCACAGTTCAAGTGAGAGTACCAAGCCTGAAAAGAAACAGCCAGATCATTAGCTGGTGACATTAGCTGTTGGAACAGATAAAATGAATGTGGTTGGCAGTATCTGAAGATAGTAAATGGATTATCTTTACTTGGAAGCTCTCTCTGTTTGTAAGTTTTTAACTCTGGGAGGCAAGTATGTAGCACTGCACTCAAAGCCATAACCAGTTATTCATCAATTAATCTAAATCCAAATGTTAATAATAATAATTAAAAAAACCCACCACTACAAAAAACAGCACAGGAGCTTTCAGGGAACTTGTGATTTGAGGTAGTGCTGTAGGAGGGAAAATGCTCAAATGTACTAAAGTCCTTGTTTCCTTATTATTTTCAGCTAGTAGTGGAAAAATTGCTGCAGATGTTTAAATACCATGAGGTTTTCTCATATCTCAGCTGGAGATAAAATGGGGAAAGTGCAGAAGAATACTGAAGAAAGAAGCAAAAAGCCCCAACCCTGACAAAAAAAACCCAACCAAACAGAAAATGACAAAAGCCCCACCACAACAAACCAACCCCCAAGAATAAAATTTCACTACGTCTTATAACCATCAAATATGGTACAGGATCATTAGATTAACCTTTTGTTATGATGAAAAGCATTGCTGTAAGATGTTTTTCAGCTGTATTTAATGGGATCAGTAGGTGTATGTTCCTTATTAAGTTGAAATGGATAAAGATTTTAATTTAGATAAATGGGTACCTGACATGGTCTGTTGTGTTGGTTTTTTTGTTTGTTTTTTTTTTTTTTTGGTAACTGCTGCTTTTATGTTGGCTTCTGACTTCTGTGGTGATTAACAGATAATTGCTTTTCCTGTAGTGAGCAGTGTTGAAGCTGGGTGGCAAGAAGGAATTATGTTCTTTGTGTGGATGCTTCTTCTAGAGCAACATCCAGCAAAAATGATGGAGCCAGTGTTCCTGTGGTAATGCTGGATAAAAGCAGCTGCCTCTGCCCAAAGCAGTGGACTCAGCTGCTCTTTTTGCTGGTTTGCCTCTTCAGGCTTATGAAACAGATTAATCTGTTTAAATACTAGAGACCGTTGTTCAGTTAGGAGAAGCTGATACTTGTGCCAAAACTATTTTGGGAAGGTCCCTGTAGGATGCTAGATCAGGGCAATACAAATCAAGCAAATGTGCTAGCATGTTCATGCCTCCCTGAACTGATTTCTCTCTGCTGCACCAGGGGACCTCTTTGCCACCTTGGCATCCATCCTGCATGCCCAGGATCCCACACAGCTGGTGCCCAGCGGGGTGGTGGGATCCCTTCTGCTCCTCTGTGACTGCTGGGTAATCATTCTTCATGATGTACTAGAAGATCTTGGGTGAATGAATGACTTAATGAATGTTTCTATATGCAAAATGGATTTTCCAGTACTTGTGCTTTATAAGTATATTGAAAACTATCGGCTGTGTGAATAGTCCTGGAAGGAAGCATTGAATAAGGTGTAAAAGGCACTTATCTTAGGCTAGAAAGTATCTATATAATTCAGATAATCTGTTACAGCTTCCAATTCTTCCTTTGGTTTGAGCCATTTAATTTCATCCCAGGTTGGTCAGATGCTGTGGTGTGAAGTGCCAGTAGTGACCCCCAGGAAGTCATGCTGAGGACAACTCTGAAATAACAATGCTCAGTATTTAGAGATGTTAGCACGGTCAAATGCTTGGATGTTGTTGAGGTAACTTTAAAGATAAGGGATTACTGCAAGCTTGGGTCTGAAACAAACTTGCAGTGAATAGCTGAAACCTCGTGGAACTGCTATTAACACCACTGTGTCTGGGCAGACAAGAGATCCTTATTTCTTCTCTCATCCCCTCTTGTTTGGATAATGAAATGCAATGGGAAGTGGGTTTGTTCAGCAGATGTATCAGATCCTTTGAACACAAGGCAGTTATTTATCAGTCCTTTTCCCCCACAAATTTTGTTACAGCTAGAAAAATAGATGTACTCCAGCTAGGGCTCCTTGCTCTGTGTCACTGACAATATCATACATGTTTTTCCAAGTCTGGCTGAATGTTTGCTGGATCAAGGCTTAGGGTCTGTAAGCCTTAATAGTTTTAAGATAAGAACTGTTTGATTGTTACTTAATAGCACTTTTTTTTTCATCCTAATGTAATTAAAAATCTTTTACTGCTGTGATAGTTGTTACAGAATATCCAGAAAGCAGGATATTGACCAGTCTTCAGATTACAAGAAGGTGTTGTCTTGGTGGCTCTTCTCTTGCTCACGTGTAAGAGTAGAGAAGAGATACTTGTAACCCTTTATTCAACTGCTGTGAGTGTGCTTTCTTAAGTTTTTGTGTGGGTGAGAAGTGTGCCTGAGAAGGGAGCTGGGCTGCGTCATTGACAGTATTGTGCTAACAAAAGTCTGCAGTATAATTGTTGAGAAGAGACATCCATTTAGGAAATTGGTAGCAGGGGGCTCTTAATTTGCTTGACTCTGTGGCATGACGAAGTTATTTTCCAGTCTGGAACTGAAGGGAGCATTTGGATTTTTTGACTGCAGCTGCATGTGCCACTTTCATCTTGTAAGAACAATAATAATAACAGCAGTTATTTCAAGTTTCTTCATCTGCATGTGTTGGTTGCATTGCAGGTTGCTAAGAAAAATGGTGTTATAGATTGTAATGGCTTATGTATGGGAATAGGTCTTTTTCATATTTTCAGTTTGCCATAGATGACGAATATTGCACTTGCACTTTAAAAGCAGTTATGTAAAACCAGCAAAAGGTATGTTGGAGGAAAGGCAATTGATTTTGAAAAGTTTTCATAAGCTGTGTTATTAAGTATTTATCTGTGTGGTCCCAGAGCAGGTAGTCTAAAAAGTAAATGCCTTTAAGAATGCCACAAATTGCTTGGCACCTCTGGGAGAGCCCTATTTGGATCATTTATCTATCAAAACAAGAGACTGATGAGCACAGGAACTTTCTTCTGCCTATAGTAAAAATGTCATCTGAGCAATTCTTGCTGTTTTAAGCCTTTGCTTTTCACTTAAGAGTCTACTGCCATTTGATCAGAACATTAAAGAAATGTTCAAATCCTGTGTCCTGTTCAATCAGGTTATTTTTATTTCTGTATGTATGCTACAGATTCTAGAGGATCAACACTTTAGTTGGTAAGGGGTTAGGAATCCACATGCCTTCTTCTGGACCTAGCTTTGTGTGGTTAGAAATTATGTTTTATTGGCTATAAAGATGCTTTTAGTGCTAATGCTATAGTCATACATAGGAGAGTTGTTTCAAAAGACAACCAAGACTGCTTATATTTATTTGCTTTAGCCAAAAGACATAGATTCAACTACTTGCTTTTCCTAAAGCTTTATGACCAGAGAAAAGCTCATAAAGATCTCCTATTCTCCACGAAACAGGAAGAAGAACCTCATGTACCAATTTCTTGAGAAAGCCTTTCAACCTCTAAGTGACTTCATTCATATCTTTAAAGAGCATTTCATTTTGTTTAAATATTTAAATCACATGAGTCTCAACATTAGGAAATAAGTTATTCTTAAGTATCTAAAATTGTAGTGATTTAACAGAATTAAGTACAGTTTAATAGTATTTCCCTAGTCCTACTATATTGCAAACAGTGTCAGGGACTGTATTTATCTGTTCAATTGTATTTTCAATTCTTAGGCTTAAAGGTGCCCCTGTTCCTTTAGGCATTACTGCAATTTTCCTACCTGTACATATGGAGTTAATGAAATAAACCTTCTCTATAAAGGAGATGTAGCCCTTTTTCCAGAACATAAAATTATGATAGTAATAATGAATGGCAATGGAAAATTCACATGCTTTAATTATCCATTTTTTATGTGTTTTGACATCTGGATTGCTAACAATACGTGACACTTAAACTGGTTGTTTTTTTTTTTTTTCTTTTTTAATTAACTATTCAGATGTTTGATGATATTTGCAATGGAGTGTCTATGATTAGGGAGAGAAGTTGAATATTTCCTGGTCCCCTATTTCCTTCCTCATAGAATAGAAACACAGACAGTAGTAAAATTAAAGACAAGTTTTTGCCTTTTGCTGTACCTGCAGAGCAATATAAAAATGGATGATTTAATGCCCCAGGAGTGGTAGAATAAGTACTTTATTTTTGCTCTAGTGGCAAAAGTGTCTTAAGGAGAAGTCAAACTCCGTCCTCTGTTCCATATAGCTTTTAGAATATCTTTCTGTGCAATTTGACCAAATGCTCCCATTTGGCTGTCTTTCCCAATCCATATCAATTGGGAACAGCGAGTTGGTTGCATTCCCCTGCAAATCTGTACAATCTGCAAGTAGACTGAGCAATGAGCACTGGCCATTAGTTCTGCAGCAGAGAACCCAGCAGCAAATCAATCCTGATGCATCTCCTGTGCAGGAGATTTGCTTTTCAAGTCCGGTGCTTCTGATCCATAAGGTGGAAATCCAGCCTAAATGCCCCGAAAGGTTACAGATGACTTTGTTAGCTCTTTCCTGAACTTCTCAAAGTCTTCTTTTGATGGAGGAAGTGCAGGGTGGGCCTTATGAGGGTAAGGGAGAATACTGAAAACACTGGGTGATTTATTAAGCCTGGAGAACTGTGTGGAAATGCAATGAGCATCTAGGATGCTGAAAAGCTATTTGAGACAAAGAGCTTACCATTAAGAATGGCACACTGTTTTCAGTGGTACTTTGCATTCATAATGTTTTTGTATCTTGAAGCAGTTATGATTTCACCCTGGTGGGGAACTGGGAATGACTTTTTGAAGATGCAAGAAAAAGTTAGGGTGCAATCACTTTGCTTCCCAGCCATCTGTTTAGGCAGTTAGAAGATGCCTGCTCTCCTAAAGCACCAGTGCTTGGGAGCCTTGATGGATGCACAGGGTGAGTTGAAATCAAATGCTGAACCTGTAAATTGGTCCATCACAATCACCCTGCCAAAAGGTGTCTCCTTCCAGGAAATGCCATCTGAGTATAGTGCCTTGAACTTCCAAGAACTTGGATTCAGACATGGCAAATCAAAATGTTCATCACGACTTGTGTGAGGCTGCAGTACTTTTCTTAGTTGCTAGTGAACAAGAGAATAGAGTATAAGTAACTTAGAGACAATTTAGCTGGTCAGCAGCTGTAAACTTCTGTCCAAGTAAAGCCAGTGGAAGAATTCTTTGACTAAGTACTCATTGATGTGTTTCAAGATAGGACATAAGGAAGTTGTCTTGTAGCCAAGGCAGAAGTACAGGTTGAAGATCTTTACATAAAAAAATATAGCTCAATGATGTATCCATGAATTTTTGTAGTATTTCTCTCCAAGTCTTATTTTCTCTAGTAAGAAAGTTAATTTTTCCAGAACAAGAGTGTGGCTGAAAAGAAATGTGCTTCAAAGGGCGACACTCTCCTCCTTTTCAAGTTAACTTGGTGCTTATCTTGACAGTTGATTCCTTTTCTGTTTCTGAAGTTAAAGTGTGGCACATTGGATTTCAGTGCTCTTGGTATGAGGTATTGTTTGAAAGAGCATTTCTGCCAAGAATGGCAGTTGACCCAAGACCAGACGAGGCATCGCTAGTGTTGTTCTGGGGCAGATTATCCTTGCCACATGCTTGCATACGAGCCACAAAGAGATCTGGCATCATCCTTAGTGTAGTTGGCACCTCAGGAAGCAAACCGTGCACATTAAGTTCAGGAAGGAAAGTTGGAGCAATCTGTGTAGTTGGTAGGCTGTCTTAAATATTGTCATCTTCCTCCCTTAGGCTAAGCTTTACCTCCATGCTTTACACTGAGTAAGCTTGTCTTGGCAGAAGCTAGATGAAGGATTAAAAGTAACAGGAAGCACTTTTTTTTCCTGTTGGAGGAAGCTATCCCTAGGCCTTAGCTCCTGACAGCAGAGAAAAGTCTACAGTTAATATTTATTGTTACACAATGGTACCTTTCTCAAGTGTGTGATCAAAACCAGGACACTAAATACAGTGGGCTTGGGAAAGTCAGCTAGTTCCCAAAGCGACCTCTCTGGGAAGCTGCCATATAAAAGCTGGAGAGAAATGGCCCTAGCAGCCACCCATATTATAAATCCCAAAGGGGCAAACTTCAGCTGGCACCCTGTCTCCTTGTTTGTACAGGTCGAAAGGGTTAAACCTGAATCACTCAGGAGGTGGGTGGGAATGACACCTCTACCATGGCTGGAGGTGGTGTTTGTCTTCCCATTGCTGTTTCATCTGTAAACTGTAACTTGAAAGCTCCATAGGGAAGCTCAGAGAAGCTTTTCTCACAGGAGGGCCTTCTGCTGTGTTCAAAATTAAAAAAAATACCACTCTGGATCATTGGAAAGCAAGCTGGAAGTAAATTAAGACAAATCAATTAGCTACAAGTGCTGTTTAGAGAGTGTTTTGGATTGAAATAGGCACCTAAGAGCATGAAGTATTCTGTCAAATTATTGAACATAAGGGTGAAAAATGGAGGAAGTCCATTTTAGTACACATGTTCAGCCACTTTAATTAGAGCAAACTGATGATTTTCTTCTGCTGGGAAATGGAGTCTGTGCTCTCAAAAGAAGAGCAGCTCTTCAGAGGGCAAACTCTCTAGCATGTTATTGTGTACAGGTTCCCCTTATGACTATGTTAAGACTTCACTACCCATGTGTCATTCTCTGCTTTGGGAGCATTGGGTGAAGATAACATTTTCAAACACAAATGATGGAATTTAATTGACTAAATGCAGCCATCTAATCCTTAATTGCCACCCTAAGCAGAGAAGCAGTCATCTCTAGGGCACGGTTATTCTTATCCTGATGTACTTGTTTCAATTGAGTCAGATGAATTATGCCTGGAGGTGCTTATTTCCCCCTACTGATTACAAAAGGAGCCTAGAAAGACTAACTCAGATACAGAAGTCTGCAATGTGGACCTCTAGAGCTAAAGGAAATGAATCCTGCCCAAGATATCAATAACAGAAAGCTGACAGATTTCCAAGCAGAACATTTATCATGTCCATAGTGGTCTTACACAGTGGTCCAAGAAAGCTGTAAAAGTGCATAAAGGCCATGGCAATGTGAGACCTGCAGTGGTTCATCTATGAAGAAAACCAAGACAGCAGGGCATGCAAGGATGCTTGTAATAATGTCAACTTTGAGATCACTTCTTATGGGGAATTTATCTCATAGGGGTTCACCAGCTCTTTTTGCACTCTTTTAAAAGGGAACTCAGTGAGAAGAAATAAGGAACTTAGGCTTCACCTCATTTCAGCCTGTCTGTGTCACTCTTTGCTTATGAGTTAGGTGCCTTACTGTAATATTTTTGTCATTAAAATTCTCCTTTTCCTTCTATGTTCTAGTTGGAAAATAGCGTATGGTGCCACTTGGATTTTATCCTACTGATAATGATCAGTTTCTCATAAATGACAGTACGGAAATATCAGATGTGAGGTAATGGCTCAATTTATGGAACTCAAGAACTTTTAGTGAGTCTGCAACAATATAATTAAAAGCTCAAAGAATGGTTATGTTTTTAAAACATACCATGGACATTGGGATGTGTTGAGGATCTGTGTCTAAAACAACAAAACCTGGTTATTTCCCTGTATTAAACTATAGAAGCATTTCTAACTTCAAGGACATGGAATTGCAAGCTGCTGAATATAGTTTTTTTAAATGAATATGTGTCTCACTAAAGACAATGAATTGTGACTGCCTTCTCAGCTTGTGCAAAGAACAATAAGTCTTAGAAGGCAGAAGCTTTAAAGATTGGTAGTTTAATTAGAAAGTGCCCTCAATGAAAAGTCTCAGTGTTTTAATAAATTTCCTCGAGGATGAAAGAAGTTTCTCTCAAAGGAAATTGCAGAAGATGTGTGAGTATTTGGGATCACTAGGGAGACCTTGGCATTTGAAGGCAGAGAACTTTAGCTGTGAAGCTTTGGCCTGTAGTTTTGAAGTATTTGTCTATGTGCAAACACTGTGTATATATAACATCGAAGAATGTGTATAAACATACACATATACATGTCTACACAACAAACCCCTCAAAAGAACGGAATAGGCATCTTTCCTACTAGACTGGGTGGGAGGGGATGGGGGGCAGAGGGTGGTAGCAGGAGAAGTTGTAGGGTTTTATGAGGACACAGCACAGCCTGAAAGGAACACCTGGAGCCAAAGTTGGAATCCCTGCTGGTGGGGATGGAGGGGAGTGGTGAATCTCCTCCCAGCACCTGCTCTGTGGTCCTCTCAGACTCCACAGCTTGGTGTTCCCAGCCCATGTATTCCAGCCTGCCCAGGGCTAGGTGAGATGCAGTGATGAGGCACCTGTTCCTTCAGCACTGCTGCCAGCACCCCCTTGCCCACACTTCCCAGGATTTCACATCAGGAAGGTCTAACAAGGCAGGCTCAGACCCACCCTCACCCTGTGGATTTTGGTTACCTCACTCTTCCCACACTGATGCTATTGGGAGTAATTTCCGATAACTCTCACATCCTTCCTCCTAAGTGATTCATGAATAACTTGGAAAAGCTCCTTTGGGCCATTATTTTAAAATGGCTGTTCTAAGTGGTGCTGCTATGGGAAGCTGGTACACAGAGTTTTTCACTCTCTTTATGACCTAGCTGATCTAATATGCTGGTGCTTGCAATAGGCTTCAAGGGATTTTGGTACTTATTCTGTATTTGAAGTTATGTTTGTTCTTAGCATTGTTTGTAATTGTTCAGTTATAGAAAGTTACTTTCAGTAATATATGCTGCTAGACTGGCTTCCTGGTCATTTCAGATCAGTTAAGACTCATTTTCTTCAATCAGTGTAAAATTTATTAAGTCAGGCAATGTTTGATAAAAGTTTATTCCTCAGTTCAGCCAGAAATATTTTATAACTTTCTCTGCAGGAAATGTCCTATTGACTTGTTTTAAGTTTCTTGCCAGATTCAAGGTTACATTAACCATTTTACCAGCATAAAAGGGGATTGTTGAAGAAACATCTGCTTCAGAAAAGCTTATCAAATTTTTACCCCCTCATCATCAGATTAGGGTTGTCTTATTCATTCAGTTGCACTGCCTGACAATTTACTACAATTTTCTGCTCATTCCTTTGACCTAGAGATTGGGATTTAAAGGTTACAACTACTAGGCTAGAAGGAAGCATTGTTTTAGTAGGAGAGACATAAATATTTTCTGCATCATAGCAGTTTTGACAAGCTTGGTAAGCAAGAGACTTTTCTTCATTATCAACGAATGTTTCTATTTGATGAGAGTCCTCAAATTGCTGCTCCATACATCTTCAGGCTCCTGCATTGCAATAACAACACTGTGCATGGGGAAGGAGAACTCTGGGAGTTATTTGGGAGCCAACAATTAAGTGGGTGATTGGGGTTGTCATGCTAGTTCTCCTTAGTTTATATATGTAATTTTATAAATATATGAATATGTATGAATAAAACCTTGTCATATTAATTTTCTGTGAATTCCCTGCTGATTTTAAGAGTTAGAGGATGATGAAGGTCCTCTCTGGAGATTCTTTTCCTTGGAGAATAGTCCAAGCCTTTAGAATCCAATCTGGGATACTACAGTGCAGTGTAGATGAGCAACAATTTCTGCAATAATAATTTCAGTTCTGCAATAATGACATTAGTTCATTAATAGAGTATTAATTCTCCAATTATATCACACTCTCTATTTTGAATCCCATAAAACTCATTTGTGCAAGAAAGCTGAATAGCATAATGCTGAAGCATGAAGCAGTAACAGCACAATACATGTTTTATGCATTTTCTTAACAATGCTTTTTTGTAATAATTATAGCTATTTTTAGAACAGCAATTACATGACTTATTGGTTTAATTTTTGTGGGGAGCACTAAAGTATAAACAATTTCATTGATACAATGATATAACCTTGCATACAGCTAATGCTAAATGATTGGGGAAAGAGATTATTTGAAAGATTTTGTGTGTGTATATGTAAAGTGATCCTTAAGGGCAGATAAGGAGAGAAATTTGCTAAGCAAGCATGTTTTACTGGCTTGATGATTTTTTTAATTTGCTGGACTAATGGTTTAGGCAATCCATTAGGTATCTAATGGAAATGTTTAAAACAACTAATTTTAAATGACATTTTCGGTAATAAGGCAAATGAGTCAAGTACAAATACAGTATACAAAGCTGATAACAGAGATCATTTGGTACACAGCAAGTTGATTACAGGCACATTTTCTGTATTGAGAGTACATTTGTGGAAGATTGAGAGTTCACATCCTGACTGCACAGAGTTGCAGCAGGACCAGATAAACGTGGGCCTGCTTGCAATATAAAAGTGTTAGTCCTGCATCTCACAAAACTTCATGTTCTTAGGGCTGAGAAGAAATTTCACCTAGGAAGGACTATCAGTTTCTGCTTGGTGCAATTTTGTTCCAGACTCTTCTCGCTGATCATTTAAGGTTGTTGGGAAAGAAGGAAGTGCAGGAAAGCAAGTTCCATCCCAATGCATGTTTATGTTTGGAGCAGGTCAGTGCAGTATTTCTCAGTTTGAGCACACAGATGCTATTCAGAACTTGAACAAAAAGTGAAATAAGGCAGAAACTTGCTCATTCTTTGAAGGGTTTGTGAAAGTTCCTTAACAGAAGAAATTACGTATTTTGTGTTTTGAACAAAGAATAAAGAAATGTGGGGGTTGTGACTGACAGCTTTCAGTCTTGAAACCAGTAAAAGTTTGAACATCTTTCAAAAAAGACCTGGAAAGTAAGAATGGTTGAATCATGCTGTTTGCCCGTCTCTTCCATGATAGCCAGTTTGAGGAGCAGGGAATGAGGTATATACACATAATGCTTTTAATACTTTTATCTCTTCAGGGATAGTAAAGGGACCATTCTGGGAAGAAAAGCGAGATTTCCAGGTCTCTTCCTACTTCAGAGAACTACTTTACTGGTTAAAAATAACCATTACATTTGTTCCTCAGAAACTCTAAAATTTGAGCAGCTTTGCTCTGCATTCAGATCCTGGCAGTCTCAGCAAGCAGAGGTGCAGATATGGAAGCCTGCAGCACGAGGTCCGGTCTCCCTGTGGATGTTACTGTTGTCTATTTTTTCCTCATGGCCTCTTGCTTGTCAGACTGCAGATCTCATACAGCAATTTCTTCTATGTTACACGAGGCGCATTAAAGAGAAGCGTTTAGAGGATCAGAGCGAACGTGAATGATGCCTTTCTGTAGGCCTCTGGGGTAACAGCATGATTCAGAAATGGGCAGGCTGCTTATGTGATCACAGAAGAGGCCCAGGTCTCCTCTGAATCGTGGGGGGAAGCGTGACTAACACTGCCTCGAGGGCAAAGGGGAGGAACTGAGCTGGACTGGAAAATCAGAAGACTGCTGGGCTGCGTCTGTCAGGGCAGGGGCGATGGGAGCAGCTGTGCTGGGATGAGCCACAGGCTTCCTGCCTCCATGCAGCCGGTGGTAGCAGCCAGCCCACGGCGGCGGTGGCTGTGTTTGCTTCTGGCAGAGATAAACTGGACATCCTTGGCAGCCTTATGTCCTAGGAAAATAGGAATTCTTAAAGTTATAGCTGGCTCTGCTGTGCTGTGGATCAGTAGAGAGGGAGGAATAATAATGCAGGTCTCTTGGCAGCATCAGTTGAGAACTTTAATGACCAAACGACCAAACAGCCAACAATGTCTTTGGAGATAACTGAAAAGCGTTGTCCTCCTGTGTCAGCCATAAAGAGTTGGGTGAATGGAAAAGCAAGATACTACTGAGGAAATGGAAAACATAGATGGTGATGAATGCTTCTTGTTCATCCGTTTTTTGAAATGTGATGAGACAGTTGCCATAGAAATGCTATTCTCTGCTTGATACAATGGGTACCGGTACCAGGAAGCATTGACAGTTGTCACAAATAGCTTTACATAAATTTAAATATCTCAGAGTAATGTAAGGGAAAATGTCCTTGTGTTTTCCTATAGAAGATCAGATGCTGCAAGACCTGCTTTTACTAGAAGGGGAATATGATTGAGCTATGTATCAGCTGTTACATATGGTCTTCAAAGTGAATTTAACTGCAGTTTGGTTTAGTTGTAAACAAAGAACAGTATATGTTTTCCAGAAAGAAATTAAGTTGCATCTTTTAAGACTGTTTTGATAGACCAGGTTTTGCAACTGTCTAGATTTACACTACCAGACTGTAAAGTTGCACAAATTAATTTGTTTCAGAAGATAATTTTGGCTATTTGAAACAATGTACTCTGTAAGAGTGAAGTACTGTAAGAAACAGTTATCAGCTGTAAATAGTGTAGGATATTCAAACCACCATGAATACAGCTAGTAAGTGTATTATGAATGGTCAGTTAGCAAAAAAGAGTTTTTAGTTCTTTTTTGTGGCTAATAGTTCCTTATCCCCGTTGTGAGCTCTGGTGTAGCAGGAGTCAGCTGGATGGAGAGGACCAAGTGTGTAGAACCGTATGAGCTTCTGGTCTACTTTTCTGGTTAGCACGTTGTTCTGCAGAGCCCAGCTGAAAGCAAACTCACTTGGGCAAAAGTTACTTGTCAGAGCAGTGAAAACTGAGCTACCACAGGGAAGGAAGAATGGCCTGTATGAAAAAACCTACTGAAAAATATGTTTAAGAAAATGAAGGCTCTGAAAGTATCTTGCAGATGAAAGAGACAATTCATGGATACATTTAGTAGCTAAATGCTATTTACAAAATTTTGGCAGTCAGCCATTATGCTTATAAGAACTTGTTTATTTTATTCTGAGATGAAAAAGATAGGAAAGTTAAATTATTTTATGTGAGCAAATCTCTTTGTGGAAGACTAGGTTCAGCTGCAAATGAAGATATGACCAACTGATTTTTTTCCCAGAGCTTTCTGAACAGGAATGGCATCCTTAAACAGCCTTATAAACTTCTAGAAACTGGGGCTGACTTAAAAAAAGAGATTTGCTGTTTTCCTTTTCTGTTAGTTAAATTTGGATGTGCATAAAGACATGCCAGTAGTAGTTCATCATAAAGTTTATCTGGCCAGGTGAATGTGCTTTGTAACCTACAGATGGAGTACTTACTAAAAACTGCAGTTGAAGGAGTGTTACTTTGCTTCTCCTGTGCTGCCCTTCTAGTCTAAAAGGACCTCTCTGGCCCATCATCCCTTAAAAATGGAGGGTAAGGTAGCTGCAGGCTACTATATTAATTAATGGGAAGGCTAAGTGTGGGTGAGAGTCTAGTTCAGAGATTTAGTGGATGCTTTTCCTTTTCATGGAGACTGTCCAACACTGTAAATTACAAAAATATCCATTGTTACTCTGATGGGGAACAATGAGCTTAACAGCAAGGCAGCACTCAAACCACCCTCAGGGCACAGTGATCTGGCACTCCACTCGCTCCAAGGCCTCTATGGATCCAGCGGGTGGGCATCAGAACCTTCATCTCAGACTCAGTGCCTTCTAGATGTCCTGCCTGGCAGGGTTTCAATTCAGTCCTGCTCTGCTCTCTTCATTATTAATTCCTATTGGGCAGCAAAGGTGCAAAGAAAGCCTGCTCACGGGGGCAAGGAGAATAGTTAATGATTCCCCTGTGCTAGAATTGACTGAGCAGAAAGGAGTATCACTCTGTGGGCTGCAGATGCTTTACTGGGAACCCTGAGGACATCGGGGTCCCAAACCAACTGCCACCAGCCACCACGTAGGATCCAAGAGGATTCAAGGTGCAGATCTGTGTTTGAGGCCTGTGGTCATGCACTTTGAAGGAATGCTATTGCTAGACATCCTGTGTCTTGGAGAACTTGCCAAGAACTTGTTCATTATAAGACAAACTTAATTTTGGCTACAAACTGCTGATTGCCAAAAGCCTAAAGCCACATTGAGGTTTATTACTCTGTTTCTTGCAGTTAGTGTACTCAAATATGTGCTGTCTGGTAAAATCATCATGACCTTGTTCAGTATTAGACTTAGACAGCTTTGTTCTTTCTAGGAGTGCTTTTATTCATCATTGTATAAGAAATTGCAAACCTATTTTCTCAACATCAGTATTGATCCTGTTTTTACTTTTCAACCTCTGATTTGTTGAATATCTTTAATCTCAACAAGACTCAATTGTTTGATACAACCAGATCGTCTATCCTGAAATGGCCTACTGTGAGGCTGTCACATTTGAGGGCTCTTAGAGCTTCAACTTCATTTACATGGTGCTACTAGCATCTTGAAAGTATTAATTTCAGTTTGCAAACAGTGTGCTTTGATGAATGGGCTCTGCAGTACAAGTCTATGACCTTGTACCTGCTTTCTACTTTTCCACTTTCACAACCAGAGACAGGACAGATTTTATCCATACTGTGTGTGACAGACATCTCTCTTCTCTTTAAGAACACGTGTTCTGTCCCATTTGTTGGAATGGACTAAACTACTATCACATAGTGTGTGGATTTGGCAATAGTACTGTCCACCCATGCAAAAAATAAATGCATATTAATAAACAATGGCTAACAGATTTTTACATCTATTTTGCTTTCCATTACATTATCTTAAAGCCCTTTTACAAACTAATTGTAAATGACAGAGAGTTTCATATTATACCTGATTCTTTTGAAAAAGAAGAGAAAATACAAGGAGGCTAAATGGCTTGTCCTACATCCCAGGGGTAACGGATGGGAAAGAACACAGGACAAACTGCTAGAACATTTTTGCTTCAGTCTGTACTTTGCTTATCCCCTTCACTCTCAGTGCTACTGAGCCAAGCACAAAATCCACCTTCAGAAAGAGAGGAAGAGAGCAGAGGAGAGCTGAGTATGCTGACATGCTCAATGACTTGAATTGGGCAACAGTCTCTTCATCTTGTCTGTTTTCCAGTTTGGCCTTTCCCTTTTCTGGCAGTACTAGCTATGCCTGCTTCTACCTAGAAGGTTGTGGCCATACAAAGTGGCTTTTTATGTGTGCACCTGCAGTGTTGAGAAAGAAAAAAGGCAACCTCTCTTGAAGTGCACCATCCCAGTGTGAGGCTGCCTTATTTCCATAGCTTCCCTTAGGAACCATTACAAAAATACAAGGATTTTGCTAAAGAGGTGCTGCAAACATCTTTTTCCTGCAATCCGCAGCCTGTACCATGAGACAGAGCTTCATAGGGATCCCTCCCTCCCGTACTATCCTGAATGTTGAAACTTGAACCTGCTTGGACGGATTTCCCCCATTAAGTGCTTGAGCCTTTTCCTCTTGTGGTGATTTCTCCCCTCCCTGGAGGGAGAGGCAGTAAATCTAAAGCAGATTTATGGCCTTCTGTCAGCGGGGGACAGCCTGATACACTTAAGCCACAAGACATGGCAAGGTAATCTATTGAGTCTTGTAAAGCACACATCTGTCTTCTCTTCAACAAGACAAAGTCTTTTGGCCTGTAAAACCTTTGGTAACAGAGGATAAAAAGCAGTGAAAAACTCCTAAATCTTTCTTTTCTAAATTTGCTTGAAATTCTGGCAGATTTCTTTTTTTTTCCCATAAATCAGTTACCTTAATATCTCTGCCTCTAAGTGACTGGTATTGAAAATATCCTAAACAATGCTTAAACAAAGCCTAAACAAGGCTTCAAGATTTCTTATTACCAACTCATTAAATATTATTTTGTTCTCTGACCACCTACACCTCCAGTAAGAAATTTCTGTGCTGGAAATACCACAGATGGTGCAGAAAGCAGGGTACAGTCCCTGAAGTGGATGTGTCTAGCTGTCAATTTGCAGAGACTGATACCCTCATTGGAGTGGGTGGTGTCTCAAAAACCTCAGCTGAGAATCAGATGGAGTATCACAGTAATGTCTTGGTGATGGGTTTGAAGGGCTGTTACCAGCCTGGTTACAGCAAGAGCATCACCATTACAAATTAAATTGCTTGAGTCAAAACTGAAGGCATCAAATAAATATTAGTTCCACTTCAGGAATACCTCATGAGTGATGGGATTTGATATTTTTATTTACTAAAAAAACCCCAACAAAGCAACCAAGCTAAATACCTCCTCTTTCCTTCTCAGCCAGTCCCCTGGCTGCTTTTGATTTTGCTGTAGCTCAAGACCCAATATCATGCATGCTGCAGTGAAAAATGTCACTGATATTACATGAAGATAATTACTGTTTTCAGTGCTGCCTGGAGCATTTAATTTCATGTTCGATACAAGTGAAACAAATTGCTTTCACAAAATAAGAGTTTCTTCCCGTTGTGTTTCCATGGAGGTAACCTCCATCTTTTTTTCTGGATTATCTTCTCACTTAAAATAATATTTTTGCCCTGGCAAGAAGTCCATATGAGGATTGTCCCTGACTTGGGAATATTAAGTGGAAGACTCTAACAGAAACGAACTAGAGATACTTTATCTTTAAATATCAGAAGGTAACAGAACAGGAGGTTGCTTTTAATCTGTTAATCCACAGATAAAATGTTTTAATGATATTCATGAAATTCATTACACTCGTGATAATGAGTGATTATTTGTACTTTATCATTAAAGGTACAGCATAGCAACTTGCTACATGGATTTATGATCTGCCTTGCAAAGGACAAGCCTCAAAGGGGCTACATTTCAATGCACTTGAAGAAAAGGAAAAGGACAGGTAGATGTGCAACCTCTCTTTATCTTTTTCCTTTCAAATACAGCTCCCTGAGTAATTAGCCATGTGACCACTGTAGCTGTTGGGATTACTCTTAGCCTGAGTTTACCATTTCCTTATGTTGAGTCAGTACTGATTGCAGGCAAATAAAAAGGAACTATGAGGTGCAGTGTCTACCTCTAGAATATTGCTTCAACCTTGAAACATTATTTTAAAAGAGCAACTTTTGATTTTATATGGCAATTCTTGCAAAATTGTAGAGAGTAATGGCAAAGTTGTGACAAAGCCTAAAAGGTAACAAAACTGAAGTGATAAGCAGGCATATAACTTAGAAAATTGTCTCCTTTCTCCTTTGGTGTCATAACAACCCTTTCTTTTAGTTCTGGTAGAAAAGAATAATGAGAAACTGGTAAATATGAATCTTTCAGCTTGCAAACTGTTTCTAGCACCAGGTAGATCTTCATCTTCTATCTGCTTCAAGACTTGAGTCCAGATTACCTATGGGTCATCCTCATTTCACAGGTAGAGAAGGCACAAGAAGGGAGAAGAAAACCGACCTGAGTTTTGTCATGAGCAGGGTCAGGCAAAGGCTGAATTCTACTTTAGGTTATGACAAGAATGAAACTCAGCTTTTTGTGGTTTTAAGACTTTTAGTTTGGGCTCATGGGCAACAGCAGGCATGATAATTCAGTGTTTTATTTATCCTGCATTGGTCTCCTGCTGTGTGTGCTTTGCTAACCCATTGCTGGGCTTCTGCTCTTGCACAAAGGGCCGTATTTCTGCAAAATTATCATCACACAGCATCTACCTGCTGCATGGGGATACTGTGTGGTCAGTAAATTCGTAGCTAAATTGTAGAACTTCTGCTAAGACTTAGATCTTTGCAATGCCCTTGGTAGTTTATCATTGATATGCAGAAATACAGCCATGTAATTCCATAAGGGCCAATTAGGCCTTTCCCATCAGTGGTTGTGCTTATAGGTCAAGTGCAGGATTTAGGCCTCGTTTCTGGATAAAAATTGTTCATCGTAGGGTATAAAAATTTATAGCTGAAGGGATCCTTTTGTAGGAGACTTTCCCTCTGTGTTCGAGTGGGTTGGTTATAGCTAGAATTTGATTATCTGTATTGGCATATGTTTGCTAAGTCAGAAAAACTATTTGCATATAAAACAGTAATGCCTCCCACCTGACATTTACAGAGGAGACTTTCAGAGACAAGAAAAGAGAATTCTGCTAATTTTTACTACCAGTTGTTCATGTTGATATCTTTAGCTACAGACTTGTCTTGCTAATTGGTTGAATTATTTAAGGTGTTGATTTATTTACTGAGGGCAAAATTAGTATATTTGTCTCTGACAGCCTTAGGGCTTGGAAGAATTGTCAAGGTCTTTTTACTGATCATTAAGTGCGTTAATTAAGAATGTATTTCCTGTGTATTAGGTAAAAACAGATGGAGAAATCTGATTTCTTTCTTTTGAAGTGCCTACCATAGTCACTAGAAACTTCTCTTAGCAGCATTTTTGGTTCTTTTTCCCTACAGTAGTCTTTCCACAAAAGATCAGGATTTTACTACAACTGTAAATGCGCTTCATGAAATGATTAAGAAAGGTACGGTTTGTTCTATATGTTAACATATGCAATCCAGAATTCCAGTGTACATATTTGGTGGATGTTTTCTCACTGTTTATAATGCTTGTCTCCATTTTTGGTATGAGAAACATTGATGTTGGCTCAGCAATAAGCCCTTTTGGGTTTGCTGCTTCCCATGCAGTGCAATGCCTCTGGCTGTACTGCCCCCTCACTTCCCTCCCCCAGCCTGCCCCAGGAAAATAAAAATGTGTGAATTGCCTTTCTCAGAGCCCTTTCCTCTCCAAAGTGTGCACAACCACACTATTCTTGATAGTATGTTGCAGAGGTGCCTAGTCACTTGAAATTTATACTTTCTTCCACAAGAAACATCACTGCAAAGTCCTTTAACTGGGGATTAATCTTTCTGTCTTTTACTCTTTGAGTTGCTGCCAATAAACTATTATTTAAAAACAAGCAGTCTTATAAGTCACTGCTCAGTTTCTGCCCTACCTTAATGAATCTACTGGCATAAATTCAAGTACATACAGCTACTCATTTCTAATTTGGTCAGTACAGACCAATTTTATCCCCATATTACTGCCCACACTGGTACATCAAGCAAGCAACCTATTTTACTTTGTTTACCCTGTACAGCTGTACAGGGCAGGAATTACTCTGCTGTGATCTCCCGAGAGGTTATTCTGAAATGCTCTCTACCTTGCAGTGCTTAAAAACAGGAACACTACCACTACCACTATCCACCCTAGGAGAATGTAACCTTGAGGGAGAGGGGGGCTCTGAATTCAGAAAGGAAGGTTAATCATTTCAAAGATGCTATGCAGCAACGAGCTTTAGCAGTGTTTGTATGGAATGGCCTTTATAACTCATTCCTTTCTTTGCCTCTAAAGCTATTGCAGTCTTTCTGATAAAATCTTCAGGCTAGTCCCAAGAGAGATGTAGAAACAAGGAGAGGGATATATATTATTTAATCTGTAGTTTGCAACATGCTTCTGTCAATCTCTAGATACAACATGGATGGTTAGTGGTATGTTAGTCACAAAGCAGTTCTTTTCAGATAAGCCTTGGCAATTTTGGATGTTTAGCACAATGTGTTTAAGTCACTTGAACTTTCAGAACTTTCTGAACAACACACTCTCTTTGGGATGTCAAATATTGTAATTTGTGCTTTAAGTCAAGTCAAGTAGCTTGAAATACCTTCTCTTACTGTTTGGCAACATTCATGGATCTGATGTTATTCAAGAAAGGCAGAAATGCAAAAAATACACCACAAATGAGGGAGAGAATGGTGCTAAATAAACTTTGAGATTTTTTTTTTTAAATTCTGGACACATATTCACATTACTACTATCTATGCCACTTTCACCTCCCATAGAGGACATCCAGTGCTGGTTAAAACCTGCTTTCATTTAAATTAGGTACTCCACTATTGAAAATGCTTAAAAAAAAATACTGTTTGAGACCTACACTTACCAATCACATGATGTCTAGATCTATTTTGCTAGCCACCCCCATGCTTAGTTTGTTCCCCAGCCTGCAATAACCAACTTGAAATTTACTGCCACTATTAACTTGCTTATTGTCTAGAGACTCTTAATGCAGCTGATGAATACCTGTTTTCTGTGCCACATTATTTTCAAAGGCTTTCTTTTTCCTGTTGCAAGGTGTGAGGCTGATCCTACAGATGCTTACTTTGAAACATTGTTTGTAATACTAATGTCTTAGGTGAAATAGGAAAGACAGCAGCAAGCTTTTCTCTCTAACTTACACAACCCATGGAAAGGCGAAAGAGATTTGGAGCTTTTTTTTGATCCTTCAGGTTCAGAAAGAGAGGTTCATTTGCACTGCTTTATTCTGTGTGGGGATGTTAGTGTTCCTAAATCCATTAATGATGCTCCTGTGGGGAGTCACAGAATCACAGAGGTCTCTGTTGGATAGGGCAGCTGGAAGCTGCCTCATCCAGCCTCCTCTTAGTAGTTGGAGGCTTGCTAACAGCAGAGACCAGGTCAGCCATGGCTCAGGATACAGGAGTTTTGAAAATCCCCAATAACTGAGACACTACAAGTTCTGTGGGGAACAGCAATGCACTGTCCTCCCAGTGAGGTTTTTCCTACTCTCCGGCCTAAACCTTTCAAGACAATGTTTGTGAGTGTCATCCTGTGTTATTATCTTGCCCTCTACTCTTAAAAATAGTTTGCCTCTGTGTTCTTTAACTTCCCTACAAGTAGTTGCAGTAGATCATCTCTTCTTTAGTTTGATGGATCATCTGTTCTTTGAAGACTAAACAATCCCTGTTCTTCAACCTCTTCTCACGAGCCATGTGTTCTGGGCCCTGACCATTTCAGCAACTGGACTGTCTCCAGTTTCTCCACATCCATCTTGATCTTATCCTTCATCCCAAAAGTGGATGAAGTACTGCAAGTGTGGCCTTGTTGGTGCTGACTAGAGTGGGACAATAACCTCTCAATCTGCTGGACATGCTTATTTTAATGGGTTCATTTGCCTTATTTGTGACAAGAGTGCAGTGTTGGTTTATATTATTCTGGCACCCATGGTAACCTCGGGACCTTCTTGGGAGGGCTAATATCAATCCGTTTGGTTTCCAGCCTCTGCAGATGCCTGGGATTATTCTTCCCTGAGTGCATGGCTTTGCACTTGGCTGCGTTAACTGCATGATGTTTGTTTGCTCAGTTCTCAAATTTATGGCCAAGTCCATTTGGATTGAAGCTCTGTCCTTTCTCATGTCAGATACTTCTAATCTAGTATCCTAGAGGACACAAAAATTCACAGGCAAGATTTTGCTCTGATTTCTTCTCTTGGGGGAGATTTCTCTATCCATTAACTATAGAGGGAACCTTGGAACACTTATTCCCTAAGATGTGGTTGGCTTTTGAGTTTCTTCAAATTTAGTTTTCAGAAGTTAGAACAGTGGGAGATACAGAGAGACTACTATTGTGTTCTCTTTTCATTCTACTGTGCAGTGCCAAGCTTGAATGGAACAAGAGCTTTTCTTGTTTGCTGTGATGTTCCTCTGCTTTGTATCTAGTCTGCCTTCCAAATACTGTGTTTCATCTTTAATGGTTATGGCACCCATTAAGTCGAGAACAGTCTTATGACTGAACCAGCTCCACAGACCGTTAGTCTCATTATGGAAGCTTAACTTAATGTTCAGACTGTGAGTACATTAATAATTGTTTGGTATAAAATGTTGGCTTGTCTTCATGCCTTTTTTCTTCAGTTAAGGTTGCATTATCTTAAACAGAGCAACTTTTGGCCAGTTAACCAATAGCGTGGTTTTGTTGTTACCCTTCCTGTTAATTTCATAATTACTACAGATACTTCCCATTTTTTTATCATCTTTTCATCTCTCACTTTAATATTTTAGACAATAAAATTTAAATGCATATGTTTCTGTTCATAGCCTTTCCTTTATTTTTGTAGTCTTCCTCAGTGGTTATCTGTCTTATGCTATTTAGCTTCTGCAGAGGATTTCAGCCTTTTTTTTTTATCTCCCCAGACAATTTGTTGACTAATAAGAATCTTCCAGCAGAAATGTGAGGCCCCATATGATAACTGATGTCCTGTGCTGGTAATGTGGTTGGTTTGTTTTTTGCCTCCCTAGTTGTTTTGGGTGGATCTCTTAGAAGCTGCTCATATAAATGTTTACAGACCCCAAGAAGAAAATAGTCATTTTGCTTTACCAGATGGGAAAATAGAAAAGGAATATTCTTAGGCTGTTGCTTACAATAGAGAAAGCAACACGGGATCAGTATGTATGACATATCTGCTGACTAGTATTGCCTACAGGATTCATACAAAACACATATTTGACTCCTTTTGTTCACAGAGGGATAAAGGTCTATTAAGCAAAACCTGTTTTTGAGAAATCACAAAAATCTTTCACTTTGTTAGAACACAACAGGAAATCTACATGCCTCATTCTGTTCTTTCTTCTACAAAGTGAAAATATCCTATCTTAACCTTGGACTAGGTTAAAGGAACAGTATTTTAAGAGGACAAGAGGTGTACTATTATTAAGGACAGCAAAAAGGCTCTAGGCTGATGAGTGACTGGCTTGCTCTCTCCCAGCAGTAACATTTCTCTTTTAAGCCACTAACCATCCTGGATGCAGCCATATGAAAAGCCCACTGCTGAGGGGGAGTGAGTGTGACATTCTCTTCAGTGGAACTCAGAGCTAAATTAGCACAGTCCTCCTCCCCCATTTCCTCCTTCATGGATTGCAGTGCTGTGGCTGTATTAATGAGGCACCAGCCCTGTACTGTATGTCTTTCTAGTACCAAAGTTCAGCTGAAGTTTGGTAAGGCTGTCTAAAAATGTTTAGTTTTCTGCAACTGCAGGTTATAATTTTTAAAGAAAGATTGCTTCATTCATTCTTTCCTTTCTTGGTGGTAGCATTAAAAGATCACCCATTTTATATAAAGAGATATTAAGGGCTTGCATCTTCATTGTCTTCCACCCTGTTTGAGCCATGGATGTGTTTTCTCACATCACAGGATATCTCTGGTGGTGGTGGTGGTAGCCAACTTTCATGGATATGATGGTTTGCTGTATTCACAGAAAGTGAACTTACAGATAATAACCCTGAAAGTTTCTTGCATTATTTCCTATTGTGAACTGTGTTGTGTGTATGAAAACAGTGGTTTACAATGTGGTCTCTGAAGTGGTAGTGGTTGGAGGGCTGGGAAACACTGTTCTTCAGCTGAAATGAGTGCCTTCTTCATGCTGCTTTGTAGTAGAAGCCACCTTTGGTCTCATCAGTATTTCCTCTTTCAACTCCAAGATCCTGACTAACCCTGTTAGTAGGGTTAGCCAATAAGCAGGAAAGTACAAATAGTGTATCCATGGACTATTATGAAAAAATGTGCCTAGAGAAAGTGCTTGTTCCTAACTGCCATGAGCTGCAGGTTGGTTGATGGTTGAAAAATGAATAATTACATTCCTTTTTATATGACACACTTCTTTAGAAGTGGTGTGGTTATTCCCTTTTTTAGTCAGTCACATGTCCTGATCCAGAAATGTGTTTTAGTTCTTTTTAAACTTGGATGATACTTTGAAATAAATAAAATTAGCATGTGCTTCAACACTGTTCTCAAGCATAAGTTCTTCCCAACGTCCAGGCCCTAACTTTTAAAAAAGCAATTGTTTCTAGATCATTTAATGCATTCAGAATTGCTCTATGCATTTAGCTGATGTGCCTCATGGTAGACACCCAAAACTCAGAGTCTGCAGGGTATGTGCATGGAGAGTACATCCCTGTACTCTCAGATGTGATGCCTCTGGCTCCCAGCCCTGTGCCTTAGCCATGATCCCACCCCCAGCCACTGACACTGGAGTGTGCAAGAGGCAGGTTACCCATGCTGGTGCATTTAAGTGAAGCATTTAAGTGACGAAGCAGAAGCAGAGAAGTGCAATGAGGGGAGCAATTTTTAGGTACTTAATTACAGAGAGCCTGAAGAAGGCTGAGCGCTTCCTGGAGTAGGATCAAGTGGTTTCTCCTCTGATGGGATTAGGCTACTTTGGCTACTTGTGTCAAGTCCCTTTCAGACATGCTTGTGCTTTGATTCCTCCCACTCCCCAGAGGATTGTAATTAAGAAGTTACTGTCTCCCAAGTGTGCAACTATGTTCTCTGAAAGCCAGTAACAAGCCCTTAGTCTGAAATGTCCCCTGCTTTCTGCATTAGCATTCTTCTGATACGTAGGTACCTTGTTATGCTTTGGCAAACTGCAGAGGATGTTTCGTCCCCAACAATTTGTTGAATGTGAAGAGTGTTGGAGAGGGGAACAAAAGGAAGACATGAAGTAGTTAAAACACAAATAAGTGTACAATGATAGACTTCTAAGGACTGAAAGTTTGGGTTTTGCTGTTCACTTATATTTTTTTTATCCTCTCTTAAAAATGGCGATTCTAAATAAAATATGTTGGAAAAAAACTATCCAAAGAGCCAGAGTCTCTGGCTGCTGACAAAAAACAAAATTCAAACAATTATTGCCCCTTAAAGCCCTTTATTTACACTAGCCAAACACTCAGTTATGTCAATCACAATTTTAAGCTTTCGTGAAGGCAAAACTCACTTTGTGAAAATTGTATATGCAAGGCAGAAATACAATCTGCTTGACCCTCCTAAAATGCTCCAAAATGGACAGATTGGTCTGGCTGATGCTTTGTTAGTGCTGACTTGAGCAGAAGGGGTTTTTTTTTAATGCTTTGTCATATTCCTGTTCTATGTATTACAGTATAATCTTTTTTTCCTCTCCAATAGTGTGGCATAGTTGATTCATGTCCAGCTTAAATCCTTCTCTGCAGAGTCCCTCATGGCCCTGCTTTCTACAAGTGATTATTCTTAACTAAATGTAGTGCTTTGAAGCTCCCTAAGGACAATGGCTATATATTTTTAGATGAGCTATTTCTGCAGTTTGCCACAGATGTTTTTGATTTAGGGCCGAGTTATCAGGATTGGGCCACAATCCTAAACACATTTTACCAGAGAAAGGCAATGGTCTGTGCTTGGAACAGTGTTCCAGAAGAGGACTTGCAGAGCTCAGGAGGTAGTAACACCATAGACCTTCAGGGAAAGGTAAAAATAAAAAAAAGTAGGAATATTCTAAGGAAAACAAGGAGCATATAGTTTTAAATGTTAAGTTCATTGGCTAGTGTCTTTAAATAGTAACTTTTTGCATTTCTACAAGTCATAGCAAGTTTCAAGTAAGTTGAGTGCAAACAATCAGGTTGGTTCCACAGCAAGGATTAATGGCAATACATTGAGGGGAAAAACCCAAAAAGTAAACTATGCAAAAAGTTAAGGAAACACTTCATAGAATTTTGTTTAGTAGATGATTCTACTAAATTGTGACCTAGATAATGAACATGAGGTTTCAAATGCAATGCTAGAAAGTATACAGTACAATCTTCACTTCCTTCACTTCCAAAATTACTTTTTTAATTACTGCTGCTCTCTGCCAGCAGCTTAGTACAGGCTGTTGTCATGTCTGAACTGTGAAGTCACTTGTAACATCTAACCTGGAAACATGTAGAAGTGCTGCAGTTACTCCAGCTGCTTAAGAGGGAAAAGTGACACATGCATAATATTCTAGATTAGTGTTTCTTCAAAATGAGTTTGTGTTCTGAGCATTGTTTGTTAAAAGCACTGGGAACAAGACATGAAAATAACAGCATTATCTGGACTGTAGACTACTACCTTCCAAAGATTGCCTTCAAAACATGAGGTAAACTTTACCATTAATCTATAAACATTTTTTTTGGTATCTCTTCAGTTCTGTTACCTGTAGCACTAGTTAGTAGCTGTGTTTGAGAGGAATGGATGATCTGTTATGGATGATCTGTTATTGCAAACAGAGTACGTGTTTTAGTTCTGAATGTGAAGGTTTCTGAGTAGAACAGGGAGCACTACAATATTTATGCCAGTACTCTGCTTATTCCTTAGTTAATTATAAACATCTGTTCAAACTGGCATCCTTACTACCATACATGCAATAGAATACACTATCTTCCTTCTGCTGTTAGTTTTCATAGGGATGTCTATTTCCTACAAAATATTTCTCTCAATTTAACTTTAATGTTCCTGTATGGATGAAAAGAATCTACATTTGTTTAACAGAAGGTAAAAAAATCTAATTTAGGCAAGTATTTTAAAGTGTTATTGAATATATTGAAAAAACCGCCCACACCTAAAATGACAAATGCTTGTATAGGGCATATCAGCACTCTGCTGTCATAATGCAATATGTTGTATGACATTATTGAATCTCCAGGTTTGCTAGAGAAGAGTGAAAAGAGAAACAGAATTGCTACTTCATACCTTAGAGATGAATGTAATCATCATTCAGGTGGTGATGCCTAAAACTATCCACATATTTTCCACCGCAAATGTGATTTTTGATTTCCTGTACTGTTGTTAAAAAAAAAAAAAAAAGAAGAGTTGTCCTGCTGATTTCATGCCTTAGGATGAATTGGTGTGGGTTGTATCTGGGCTGTTTCAGAGAAGGAAGTTAAGGAAAAATGTGTGATTTTGTCACTATTAAAATCCTTACATCAGTTTGACCATGAAAAACTTCAAAACTTTGGGGGAAGGCAGGTGGGAAATGACATGGAGAGGGAAAACTCATAGTGATCCCCCTACAAAGGACCTGTCTTCCTGGGAACATGCTCTGAACAGACTAGTGTAAACAGAGAAACTGGTGGAGAGGAGACAGGTTGGAAGTGGCTGGTTTTTAGTGCTCACTCTGCAAAGCGAGGAAACAACCCCTGTGCCCACCACCTTCTATTGTTTTCTCCTCTCAGCCAACAGCTGTGACACCCACTGGCAAAATGTGCACCATCACCTGTGAGTGGTCAGCCCAGAGATATCAGCAACTTAAAGCAGTTTCTTTTGCTCTGTTAGCTCTGTGACAGAACTGGTGGTAACAATCCAGTGGTATTGAGCCTGTGTGCCAAGGGAACCATGCATGATGGATGTTCCTAGGGCTCTCCTTTGTGTTGTTTTTAAAAGGAAGAAGATTTTAAAAAATAACTGTATTGAGGGAGAACAGCAGGTGTACAACCTGCTTATACAACCTTAAGGTAATGCTCAGGATATAAGACAGAATTTTACAGAGAAGAGAGCACTTGCATGTCAGACTTCTGCCTGATTTGTAACAGAATTGAAGTGTATGTAATGAAAGAGAAATGAAAACAAAGACTTCAGGATTAGATACTTGCCTTGAAATGAGTTTTAGCCTTCTTTCTGTCCTAATATCACTTATGAACTCTCTGAAATCATTTAAGTAAGGCTCTTGTCCCTCTGTGCAATCTTCAATGCTTGACTTGGGAGCCCATCTGTGATTTGTAGAGGTGAGAAGCTGATGTGAAGAGGTGATATCCAGAAGTAAAACAGAGGTCTGTGCATTGCTAAAACCTATGGCAACTAAGGCTATGCTTTTCTTAAGCTGGGAACCTGCAATTACATGAGTAAGAAGGCAAGTGCCTTCTTTCTGTCTTCAAAATGAGAACAATGCTGCACACGGGGGTTGGGGCCAAGGCCCTCAGTGAGTTTTGGAAAAGATCTATGGTGATGAACACTGCTGAAAAACACCGTGAGCAATTCTAACTCGCAGTGGGGTAAAAGTATTACTTTCCAAAAAACCCCTAAAAGTGTTGCTTGTTTAACCTGTGCATTTTTACAATGTGATCATTTTTTCAGGTACAGCAGCAAAACCCAATTATGCAAAAAACTACCGTCTTGAGATTAGAAAGACTGTGATTCACAAGAAATATTTTCAGTTTCAATGTGTTTCCTTTAGAATTTTCACTATAGGTGTTTGCAGTTATTTATTTTATATTTCTGGGCAAGAGAAACCTACTTCACTCAATGTTAGAGAATAAATTAAGTCATCACTTTTAATCTGGAGATTGTTTTGAATGTATTTTTAATAATTTGCATCTAGAAATATCAGTCTGATAATGTGTCAACTTGATCACTATTTCTTACAGTTACACTTATTTAAGGAAATTTATAGTTTAAATTGTAACTTCACTGTAGGTAGAATGTGTTTCTTAAGTCTCCCTATTATTTACACTTTAAATATTAACCAAAATTTAATAAATGAAAATTACATTTAATTAAATTAATTAAAATCTAATTTTATGACATTACTGTTGTCTTATTTAGGATCCTGGAAAAACCTGAAAAAACTAATTTGAGTCAATAAGAACATCTAATATTTTTATTTAATTATCAGGCTACTATTTTTTAAATTACATTGAAAATCATCTGAGATAAACAACTGTTCTGTTTAATTCTGTCTTACCCACAGACCTGATGGATGGCTGTTTGTCACCATGAGCTATGAGATGCAGGGGAGAGAACTTCCTCTAAACTTTGTGTTGCATCTCTAGTTCCTTTCCCAATCTTTTCTGATCTGTTCCCCTCTAAGAGCACCCTTTGTTTCTTCAAATTCTGACACCCTCATGCCATAACACAGTCATGTAATACAAGTGTTACGGTATGAAAACATTACCCTGTTAGGCTTGGACATGGTTTTTCATGTTTTTAGCTTTTACCTGAAAAAACACATGATAAGAGTAATATATAATAACTATGTTTTAGTGCTAAAAGGGCTACTAGGCTGGAAGAGAATATCAGAGAGGTGATTATAGGCTCAAATCAAAGATTGCTTTGGCCCTGGGTCATGGCTCCAGCATTTCCTGCCATAAAAACCTGGCAAATAAACTGACCCAGCAGGTGCTAAGTCTGGCACTGTTCCCAGCAATGTCTGTGGTCACATAGCAGGGGCTCCATGGGAAGCACACCAGAGACTGGCCCATGGTTCAGACTTGGAGAACTTGTTCACTTTACCTCTTGTGCCAACCATGAAATTATGTGTAAAATGAGTTGCTGTGATTGTGCCTTTCTAGAGCATCATCTCATTCCAGCTACTGTTCTGTACACAATTGTCAGTATGACTACACTTACATTATGTCTGTTTTCAGCTCTTGCAAATAAAGGGATGATAAGAACTAAAGGGCAGAAAAATGTCCCAAGTGTATTCCTACAAAAGAGTGTATGAATGCAGTGCAGGTAGCACTTCCCATAGGAACTTTTTTGGTCTACCACATTTTCTTCTGACATGTCAGGATCAGCCTGGCCATGCAGCAATTTCCCCTGAATTTCATGCTGCCAAACATTGGTTTTCTGTGTCTGCTCTTACACTATTACTGATGCATTTGGTTTTGTAAAGGAGTCACAAGAGAACAAGCAAGGTCAAAACTGTCACTTTTCCAAATGAAAATCTGAATGTCAAATAGAGGGGAAGATTAACATTGTCCTCTGAAAAGCAACATTAACTGTTCCTCAGGAATAAAATTCACCTCTGTAACTGTAAGAAGTAAGAAAATAATTATCACCAAGTTATAAATAAGAGCACTTCTGAAATATGCATGCATTTTGACTGAGATGTTTAAAGTGTGCTGCAAATTTATCTTAATTATGACTCTGAACTTGTAAATTGGTGAAAAATAGTATTTCTGTTTAGTAGGAGTGGGTGGTGTTATCTATTAACATAAGTTTGAAGTCACACAGTAACATTTAATGTCTATTTATAAGTGAAAGACTAACCAGAGGAGTGAATACAGGTCATAGAGGGGAGTTAAAGAGAATAGGAATAATAACACCTCTGGCTACATGGACTGGTGAGACATCACTCCTGCCAGGGAAAAAGGATCAGAAAAAATAGCTTGGTGTCTAACTAAACTGTGGATTTTTGCAGCAAAACAAAATACCGGACATTCTGACTGTGCTTTACAGCACTGCAGACTACCTGAGCAGCTTTGTATTTCATCCCAGAGGCAGACATAGGGTACTTATTATTCAAATACCTACTACTTATCCTGGATAATGCTTTCAAGGCATACCTGACTGAACTGTAAAAAACCCAATCTGGTCAAGTGCTGGTTTAATATGCACAGACACTGGCTTGCAAACCACTACAGATTGTTTTCATATACTACAATTTAACTATCAAGATTTAATTAAGAAATATATTAGAGCCTTTGGAATAAATGGGGTAATTAAAGGCATTGGACAAGTGGGCTGTGGGAAATGGCAGGGGCTTAAAAATTTGTGCACTGCCTGAGTTGTCTCCCCAAAAGGGAACAGGGACAGGATTGCTTAAAGAAGCCACCAAACCATACACTTTACATACAATGCACATGATAGTCTTATGTCATTTTCATCCCTGTGAGCCACATTGTGTAGTTGGGTTTTGATTGAATCACATATTGCAGTCTCAAAAATCCTGGGAAAAGGACACATTTTGTAGCACTATAAAATAATCACTTTCCTGTGCACATTTTTGCTACAGTATGAAGATTGTTATATTCCCTGAAAAGACAGAATCACAGAAACAGTAAGGTTGGAAAAGACCTATGAAATCCTCAAGTCCAACATTTGCCCTAACACCACCTTGTCAACTAGACCATGGCACTAAATGCCACATCCAGTCTCTTCTTAAATACCCGGAGGGACAGTGACTCCACCACATTCCTGGACAGCCCATTCCAATGCCCAATCACTCTCTCTGTAAAGAACTTCTTCCTAATGTCTAACCTAGACCTCACCTGGTGCAGCTTAAGGCTGTGTCCTCTTGTCCTACTGCTGGTTGCCTGGGAGAAGAGACTGACCCCCACCTGGCTACAACCTCCTTTCAGGCAGCTGTAGAGAGTGATAAGGTCTCCCCTGAGCCTCCTCTTCTCCAGGTTAAACACCCCCAGCTCCCTCAGCTGCTCCTCACAGGACTTGTGCTCCAGTCCCTTCACCAGCCTTGTTGCCCTTCTCTGGACCCGCTCCAGCACCTCAATGTCCTTCCTGAACTGAGAGGCCCAGAACTGGACACAGAACTCGAGGTGTGGCCTCACCAGTGCTGAGCACAGGGGAAAATCACTTTCCTGATCCTGCTGGCCACACTACTCCTGATACAGGCCAAGATGCCATTGGCCTTCTTGGCCACCCGAGCACACGCTGGCTCACGTTCATCCTGTCAGTCAGAACCCCCAGGTTTCTGCCTGGCCACTGTCCAGCCACTCTGTCCCTAGCCTGTAGTGCTGCATGGAGAGTGGCTTGATGAGCTCTTCCACCAGCTCCCTCATCACCCTCATCACAGGATGGTTCCCATGTGGTCCCATAGGCTTAAGGGATCTACATGTCTCAGCATATCACTACTTCCTCCTGGATTACAGGGGTCTATTTGGTTCCTCTTCCCTGTCTACCTGCTCGGGAGGCAAGTTGTCATGAGGATGACCTGTCTTATTGTTGAAAACTGAGGCAAAGGTGGCGTTAAGTACCTCAGCCTTTTCTTCGTCTTTGGTAACTATGTTTCCGTACGTGTCCAACACGGAATGGAGGTTTTCCTTGCCCCTCCTTTTGCTATCGATGTATTTATAAAAACACTTTTTGTTATTCTTAACAGAATTGGCCAGATCAAGTTCAAATCGTGCTTTCTCCTCTCTAATTGTCTTTCTACACACCCTAACGACATTCTTAAACACTTCATGAGTTGTCTGCCCTTTTTTCCAAAGGTGATAAACTCTCTTTTTTTCCCTAAGATTCTGCAAAAGTTCCCTGTCCAGCCAGGCCAGTTGTCTTCCCCGCTGGCTCACCTTTTGGCACACTGGGATAGCCTGCTCCTGTGCCTTCAAGATTTCTTCCTTGAAGTTTGTCCATCCTTCCTGGACCCCTTTGTTTTCAAGGGCTGTTTCCCAAGGTACCCTCTGAACCAGCATCCTGAATAGGTCAAAGTCTGCCCTCCAGAATTCCATGGCAGAGGTTTTGTTGATATCCTTCCTTACTTCATTGAGTATTGAAAACTCCATAGTTTCATGGTCACTGTATCCCAGATGCCTCTGACCACCACATCTCCCACCAGCCCATACATAACAGATTTAATCTGAAATAGGATGTGGGTTTTTTTCCTGTACAAGCAAGCTGTCTGGCAGGCAGCAGGAGATAGAATACGTTTGCTATAAATTGTAGTGATTTAAAGTAATACTTGTGTAAATGTGTATATACATAGAAGTATTAAAAAAAAAAAAAGGCGCAACAAAAAGCTACTAAAGCTGACATGTCAGTTTTAAATAAAATCTGGAAATAGTGAAGACTAAAGGACAACTAGGCATCATTCACAAATACAAACTAATATAAATAAAGAAATGTTTCTGCTGTAAACCTTCTGTGTTAAAACTAATCAGTATTTACTGTATTAACTCTGAATAGAATAAGGACAGCACCTTACCTGTTTCAGTGATGCAAAGTTAATTTTATCTGTCAGAAGGCTGGAGTCAAAGATCTATAAAAGAATATATTTCCTGAGTGAAATCTAAAGGTACATTTTAATTTGTTTCTGTTCCATTGCTTCTGAATAAATTGTTTTGAAGCAGATAATAAATTCATGTAAGCGCTAGTCTTCTGTTCTGAATAGACTGAAAACAGATCACAGCAAATTCATGGATAAAGATCCACCACCATTGTTTGAACATGATGACTCTACATGTAACCTTCATTTCTGGAACTTCTAGGCTGTTTTGAGTAGAACAGTTGAGGTGTGACCGTGTTTGGAAACTGTCACAAAGGTCTGTCCCAGTACCAGCATGGTTTTTTTGTGCCTTACTGAAGGATGCCTGTGTAGTGACATGGAAGATCTTATTTCTGTCAGTTCATAGCAGTGAAATATAAAGAACTTAACAGGCGCAATGTTCTGTTTAGAGCCCTGGGATTCTTGCATGCAAGCTGGAAGGCTTTTGCCAGCTGGTTAATCGACTGAAAATGTTTCTAACCCTGGAGAACTAGGCTGAAAAGTTTTCTTTTTCTCATTGATTTGTTCTGCAACAAACAAATGATGTGGCTTGGGATGGTGAAAGACTGAACCCAGCAGCATTGTCTTAGTGGGGAAAATGAAAAGCTTAGCTACAAATGAGAACTTGAAAGTATCACCTGCAAGTTGTAATCACACACCTGTGACAAAGTAGCAGCTTCCCATTTAGCGATGGATTCTGTGCTGTGATTAGCCGGAGGACTCAGTCATTTCCATCCCTCGGCATAATAATTTGTTTCACTTGCTTTTGTGTTAAGCTTTGCCTTTCTTCAGTTGAAAATAAATGAGAGCTGTGCTGTACCAGAGCTTGTACCACACTGAGGTGTAAAAGCTGCCACTTAACATAAGTTATTTTGTGTGTAAGCCTCACGCATGAATAACTGAATAGGAGAGGGATACAAGAGTCAGCAAGTTAGCCCAGCACTTCAAAGTACGAAAGCCTCTAGTTAGTTTGACTGCTTTATGTTTTCTTCTGTATGCCTTGTTTTTTCCTAGTTAGATCATAAAATAAGCTTAGGAATGTGGATACTTCCCTATTTCACACAAAATTATGACTTTCTGTAGGATAACCTGTTAACCTAGCTCTTTCTACCACTGAAATATCTAAGATACCAAGAAATGTTGTTTTCAGTATTTTGCTGAAGTCTGATTTGTTTGAAACAAGCATGACTATCCTCTGTGCTCCTGCTAGGCTGTGCACCTTTGTGTTTCCAACATGAGTTACTGTAATACAGCCACACAGAACTGGCAACAGCAGCAAGGCACCAAACCCCCAAACACAACCCCTCACTTGGACTTGCTCTCCTCTTCCAGAGGTTGCAAACAAAATGCAGAGAGCACAGGGTTCCCTCAAACACATGCAAAAAATTTTTTTTTCCTTTCTCTCTGCTTTCCAATAAGGACAGAAGCTGGTGAAGGTGCAAAGCTGCCATTCTTGATGGAAAAGTTATTAAGAGCTGAAACCACAGCTTGCTGTCAGCAGAGAGGGCTCTGTTGGCCTGCCTGCTTTTCAGACTGAAGTGATGGTGTTGCATAGTCATGCATAGTTTTGAAGGGTTGTAAGCCACACTATTTAACCTTCTTCAAGTCAATACTTATGACCTAAGGACAGCTGGGTACAGGAGCATACACGTGTTATGGATAGAATAAAACAGTTGCATGTGGATATATTTTTAGGGCTGCATTTGATGGACAGCAGATGTAAACTCTCAAACCCTTACCTATGAGGATTTCAACTCCCTGGCATAACTTCAGCTTCTGAAGGACTTTAGTTAAACTGTTACAATTTGTTTAGCTAAGAAGGACCACAATCATTTTCAAAACCAGTTTTCCCCAAGCCTTTATTTTGCCTATTTATACTGAAAGCTCTGTAGCAAATGGACCACTTACTACTGTATTTTTGTTCAGTACGAGATGGCTTTCTAGGCACTACTGCAATAATATACAATTATGAACAAATAACCACTCCAGGGTAGTTCTATACAGGCCTTCATATTCATGTTTTTGTATTTCAGACACAGTCACAGCTTATGCAGGCATCAAGTAATTAAGCTACTGGTTACAGCCACTGAGTTACAAGGGCATGCTGAGGGTCTGAGCCTGTTCATAACATGTCTGTAGCCTCCAAGTCATGCAATTGTTTATCTTTTTGAAATGTAAATTGCAAGTGTCAAATGTTGGAGCTTATGTTTGTCCTAAAAGCAGTGAGGGAGAAAGGAAACAAAAAAGTCCAGAAACAGCAGCATATCCACACTGGTGAGCAAGAGCAGCAAAACTGTCAATTTTTCTGTCATTTCTTCATACGGGTCAGTTCAAAATCCATCTTCCTAAACAGCATCTCAGCATCTTGTCATCAGCCTTGTTGCCAAATGGTCAGTTTCTGTTAATTTTCATACCTGTTTGAATCCACAGCAGGTTTCTCAACTGCTTCCTTATTTTATACAATTGATCAATGCCAAAACTGCTAATTACTAAACTCTGGAGGCAATGACCAAGAAAACTGTAGACATGAAGTTCAAATAAAGGTTTAATGTCTCTTCCTGGACAAACATAGCATTTTTTTGTTTTAGGATTGCCTTTTTGTAAGAGGCACTAAAAAACCATAAACTGCTTACTGATGCAATTTGCCTTAATTTAAGCAGGCAATTTCTGATTGTTTTTTCTATCCTGCTGCTACTGTTTTAGATACAGTTAAAGGGATGATGTGTTTGTCTGTCCAGCTTAGCAGTATACATACGTGTAATTTAAAAAAAAAATCCCCTCCCAAAGCAAAAGAAATACTATTCTCATAACTGTCCTCAGAGAACTGGACATTTTTTTCCTAGTCAAGTAAATACCAGCTCCCTGAAGGAGTACAGAATTAAATCTAAATTTCCAGATTGGTGCAGGGATAGGCAGAGATCTGCTGAACACTGTCTGAAAATTTCCATTCCGAAGCCCTGTTTCTCTACTGTTCTCCACTATCTAAGCTAACCTTAAACAGCTGCGTGACATTTCAGTCTGCCTTAGGTTAATTTTTTTAGAAGTAGAAAAAGAAGTAAGAAACATTTCCAGGAAATATATGTTAGAAAATTTTCCACCAGCTATTTTTTCAGAGGCAGACATAAAAAAGTTGTCTTGTAAATATAAAACATCTATGAATATTTTTCTGGGCTGAGAAATTCAACAGACTTTTATGACCTTGATGTTTGACATGGGATGACCTGTTGTGTTGGTGAAACACATAGTGTTGACATCTTTGTGGAAGCTAAATTAAATTTGAATTATTGAAAAATAAAATATTACGATGTGTACAGGCTTAGTACAGACTCTACAGATTTTTGACAACTGAATTCTGCAAAAAATACCAGTGGTTTTTTTACTTATAGGAAAAATACAAGGCAGTGTATTTCCATTCCATTTCCAGACCATCAACAGTCTCTTAGGTGCTCCACCATCTCTGGCATGTCAGCAGTGTGATTCCAAAGTATCCTGCTTCGTCAAATAACTCTTTGTTAGCAGATTTATCTTTGCAAGCTGCTGTGGGTTAGAGGCATATCAAGAAATCCTGAATTTAGAATAAGTAATACTTTCATTCGGCTGCCTTGCATTTTTCTCGTAGAGATATTGATCTTTCTTTCCAAGGACCTGAAAGACCTCAGGGGAAAAATTTCTAATGATAGGCTCAAATAAAACCCAACACACACTTGCAGGAAAACATTTATATGCGAGCTTTGATTTTTATGCATTATAGCCCTCAGCTGTCATGAGAGACAGGGCTTAAAACAGCACAGCCTTTCCAAAAAACTCTGCAGCAAAGACTCCTAAAGCATGCAACAGCTATCACATGGAAGAACCCATGCAATTTGCTGCTTACTAAAGTTTACCAGTTTTTCTTGAACAGATCATGCTACCTGTTCCCCTGAACTGAGGACACTGCAAAAGGTATTTACATATGTTAATCTACTCTATGAATTTAGACATGTTTTTTTTTCTTTCTTCTCTATGTTTCTGGTTCAACTACTGTTCTTCCTGAAGCCACCAACTCCTACTACGAGAGAAAGTTTCATGTACCTGTTTATATAAAGTGAGACTCTCCTTTTCTAAAATTTGCAGCTTCTTTTGGTGGAATTCATCTCACCTTCTTTTATGTGTCTGTCTAAGCTAAAAGCAACCTGTGCTAGACAGGTACCCTTTGGCACCTTAGGCACTCTATGGGAAAGGAGCGAAGTGAATACTGGGGTGAGATTGTGCTGACCTATTTATACCAGATGCCTCACACCTTGTAAGTGTCTGTTTC
>WEIV01018578.1:1318195-1333760 GCA_013390005.1 Calyptomena viridis
AAAAAGTCAGGTTACAGTTGTGGGATTGTCGACTGTTTTTCTCAACAATTTTTTTTGTTGTTTCTGTTAAACAGTAAACTTCTGAGTACTGTCATTGTATCCTCACATATACCATGAAATGGTATGTGCCTTGAATGTGGAAATAGTAATGGCAATGTACCTAAGTCCTAACCACCTGTGAAAATTACTTAGTGTCAATGCTGGGTAGCAATTTGACTAATAAGGTTAAGGAATTACGTAACTTAAGTCGCAATACAACAAAATTATGTCAGCATGCATTCCCCCCCTCTTCTGCTTCAGAAAGAATCGATTATGAAACATAAATTAAAGTAATGGATACAACATTTATACCAATATAAGCTCCCAGCCATTGATTAACCATGACTAAGAGAACATTCCCTCATGAAGACGAATGTTATATCATAAAGAATCTGAAAGTTCCCATGTAAGGCCATGAACTACTTGGAAGGACACTTTACTCTAGCCCTACCATTCTTTGATGGGTTGAAGTCTAAGGAGATAAGGCATAATAAGCAAGACCAAGTAGTCAGACTTGCTTTACACTGTTCTGTATGGATCGTTTCTCAGTGAATTGCATAAGTAGAGGTGGGAAGTTAATATAAATGCCCTTCCATTGGCTTTAACACCCTATTATTTTCTTTCAAAGTCTACATTCTTCAGGCCCTGCAACAAGGCCAAAAGTTCTCAAAAATGGTAAATCTGAGCCAGAGGGAGTTTAATTATCTTCATATATATAACGAAAACCACAGTCTTGTCACAATTTTCAGGACTTATCAGTCAGACCTTGACAGATCAGGAAACTGAAGAGGATGATTTCTTGATTAGGACTGAGAAAAAAGCTTGAACTTCATTTTCAAGGAGAAAGGATGTTTTTTCATTAATAAAGATAAGGAAATATTCAGTAGAACTACCTCCTTTTTTACCAACAAAGTTGTAACCAAAATTCCACATTTGTGTCTGTCTCTCCCATACCAAATTTTGGGTTTTCATTTTGGGGATGAAAACATTTTTTGCAAAGTCATTTGGAAAACAATCTGTGATTTAGTTAAGGAAATAATTAAATGCCTCACTATTCTCACAATTAAAGGAAAATAACATTTCCATTTGTTTTAATAGACTTCTTGATGTAATGTGCTGGTCCTTGGACATCTGAGTTTATGATACACACTGGTATTCTCTGCAAAAGCTGTGTTACTAAAATGGCTTAGGTTTTTTGTTACTTAATCACTCAATCACAGCACTTCTAGTCACGAAAAGCAGGGATTAACAGACAGAGGACAGGGCCTGGGATGAAAAAATTTACATGTAATTTCTTCTGGTATAACAGGTAGACTGTGTTGTCTCTCTCACAGAACAATTTCTTACCTATCAAAAGGTCATGTTTCTAGAGCAGGCAGCATTTCAGTCCTATATAAGACTCTTTTAGCAGAGTTATAGCTCAAACTTTCCTGAAGCAGTCATTCTCTTTTAATATATAGTTATTGGTGATGTGGGGCTTAATATAAAGTTCTTGAGGTTCTGGACACCATGTTGACTTACACAACTTGTTGAGATTATTTAACTCCTTTCTTCCTGATGCAGGTGGTGCTGCATCATCAAAAATGAAAGAATTTTTTGGGAAGAATTCTTGTGTGGAACATAGAAATTGTGATGGATATAGCTGAGGCCTGCTAAAGATACTGATTATATTTTCATTTCCAAGAAAACCTGAAGACCTAGAATAAATGGTCTTGGGAAGTGTTTCTGTTACCTTTCACTGTTCTGGACTGCTTTCTTTGTAAGAATTTTTTAATGATATGTGGCTTTAAACCCTGGTAATAGAATATTTCCATCGTGTTTGATTTGTTTTTCAGCAATGTTGGGTTGGCATCGGAGCAAATGTTGAGAGCTGCAGGGGGGAGTACACGGGCAGGATGTGACTGGAGTGAAAGCTCCCTCTTAGCCAAAGCAATTGCTCACCAGAGTTTCTTCAAAGTTGCAAGAATGTACCAGAAGGAATCACCACTGCAACTCATACAACTTGACAGAAAATGGATTTTTGTAAGGGCAAGTACTGCTGTAAAAGAAAGATGAGATTTGATTTGGGCAATTTTAAAATCTCAACTTTTACTCAATATTTTCAAAATTGACTGGTGTTTGTGAGGCCCTGGTGAGCACAACTCCAAAGCATGCCACTATCAAAGGTACTTTTTGAAACAGATGTGTTTAATGATGATGTGCAGTTGAAGAATTGCTCTTTGTTATGGTAAATTATATTTCATTTCTGGGCTTCAATCTTGAAGTCATACCCCAAAACTGCATCAGTTTAGAAAAATTCACCAGCAGCCTGGCTGAGCTTATATCTCAAGCACATCATTTTTACATGCAGTGTTAAATCACTTCTAACTTCCTGCATGTTTTCTTGTAGTGAGGCTTGTAATTAAATGAGGAAGTAGTAATTCTTTTATGATGAAATCAATTTTTAATGCCATAGAAATCAGAGAATTCTGAAAATCCTGTGCATTGTTTATTTTTGCTTTGTACCTGAAAGTTGCACAAAAGTAATTGCATTTCTCTTTAAGAGACAGGTAAGGGAGAAATAGCCAGCTTTCTTTTACACTGAGGATAGAAAATTTATCAGATATAGGGACTAGTGGCTTAGGTAAAGATGCCTAGATTTTGTCAGAACTAAAATATTTTCAGGGGCAAGCTTTCCAAAGTCTTGTGCCAAATCGTGTACTAAGCTGTATCTTACTAACCATTAAAAATGCCTAAGCTTCACGGTATGGTTTAGTTTAAAAATGATGTGTTACAGCTCAAAAAACACACAGTTCACTTTCTAGTGCCAAATGTAGCAAATGCCCTTCTCTTCCTTGTCCTTTTCCAGCCCAGGGTGGCCACCTTAATGTTCTGCCTGCTTTTGATTAAAGACGAGGAACAAATCTGATCCAGTATGGTAATTATGATATTCCAGTGTAAGTCACAGACCATTGCTGCTATTATTTATTCCCAGACAAAAACATTAATTCCCCCCCCCCCTCCATCTAACAGGCTACAAATTCTTAATGGCTAGACTTTTACTGTGAGTAAACCCACGTTATTTCTCATTTGCTCCAGCTGCTGAGGTAGCTGCACTATCTGATGCACTAATGCATTGTCCATTGTCTGTGGAAAGATTTGAAATTTTCCAGTGCTCCCTTTCAGTATGGATCAGAAACCAGATAACTTTTTAATGTTAAGAATGGTCACTTGCACCTCATCCAGTTTCTCCCTGCTTAAATAAAAGCATACATACGTCAGCCCTGTCTCTCTAAAGAAATTTTCTTTTTTCTTTCTTGGATTTGGTGGGGGTGTCTGTGCATACTTGAGACTATCTTGAAAAATTCCAAGAAAAAATGGATGGTAGACTAAGGAGTCTATTAAGTATCTTTTCTGAAGATTATCCCCATTGTTAAGGAAGCTACACTTGATTTTATACAAAACAGAGGCTAATAAGGAAAATATAAAATGTGGAAATATACACATAAGCAAAAACCCCAAATCAGCCCCAAGCTACCCATATTTTTCTCCGAGAACTCTTTAATGTAGGAAAAAGTTGACTGCACAAAGCTGCTCCATCGTGAACCAGTGAGTCACTGCTTCAATCTGCACTTTTTTGGTTCAGGCTGACGTATTTGCAGCTGAACTTTTTAGGCTTGCCAGTTCTCTGGAGAAGATGTATATTACAGAAAAGTTGGGAATTTTGAGATATATCAGCAACTTACCATGTATAACACATTTGAGAAACCGAGCATCTAGCAGTAAGGAAAGTGAAGAGAGAGGGGGAGATAGTAATCTGACTACAAGACCTGCAGAAGATCTTTCAGATTGTTAGAAACTTTTAGGACCTAAAACTTGTTGGTATTTAAGTACCTGCCTTGAAGAAGATGTAAGTAGTAACAATAGGTTAAAGTCCTTTTTTAAAGTTAGTACATCTATTGATTTCTTAATGGAAGAATCCATACAATCTGTCAAAAAGTGGTAGATGTTCTTCAAAGTAGATAAATACAACACTAATGACATGACATTTCCTTCCATATCTTACTAATGAATAAGACATTAAGTAGACTCATGGAACGGCTTGGGTTGGAAGGGACCTTAAAGATCATCAAATGCCAACCCCCTTGCTGTGGGCAAGGACAGAGAGTAAATAAGGAGAGGTCAAAGAAGGACAAGAGGCTCCAATGAGGCATGCAGGGAAGGGGATAAAGGTAGGCAAAGCTACTGTAACTAACTATAATTGAAATAAGATTTTTCACTCCTTTTCAGCACACAGAAAACAAATCTTTCATTGTCATCAGCATCCCCTTACCTTGAAAATGACAGGAATGTACAGGTAGAGGGGAAATCAGTCTTTGAAATCTGAACATTTTAAAATGGAAAAATGCACTTGATTTTAAGTACACAGTTCATGCAGAAGATTAGGTAATCAATTTTATACTGAAAATATGTATGTGCCCATAGAGAATTATTTGGGGGAAGTACAAGAATATTTTCTTTTATATTTTCATGAGCATTCTATTGTGCTTCTCCCACCATAAATTTTCCACTACTGTTTATAGACAAGAATTTGACACCAAGACTTGATGCTACAAAAAACCTGTGAGGAAAGAGGGCACGTGCAGAACATCTCAAAGTTTCATATTCAGATTTCCACAAAGAAAAAACATCTTTAAGAAAACTGGATGTATAATGAAAAGGCAGATAAGTGTTTCATCTCATTATTTTTCTGCCTTAAGCCTCAGGCTCATCTCCTCCCCCTTGGCTTCTGAAGACACAACTGCTTACTTGTCAGTCATGAGTAATGCTTCCTTTTCTCAGAAACCTTTCTCTCACCTCTTAAAACAGTTTCCAATGTTGGAGCATGGTACAACTTCAGCCAGTAAGGTCTAACCAAATATCTCATTATCATGACTGGAGAGTTAAGGAAGAACTGCAAGCCTAGGTAGCCAGGAGGAAAATAGCAGTCTTAAAATATCAGATCTTGTAAGCAGGGAAATTTAAGCAGGAATGATCTTATGGTTTTAAGACAGACCCTATGGTTTGAAGCCTCTCTTAGCCAATGTGGCACCTGTCAAGGCTTGAACACCCTATTGTGTGTTTACAAAGATGTGTGACCTGATAGTTGCTGCTGCTGTGCATCACCTCATGTGACACAAAGGAGGTCTGACACTGGCCCCAGGGTGGCTCCTGTGAAGACTTCGACTCTTCTGAGACTGCTCCTAGCAACTGCTGTCATCTCCACCTCTGCCAGCACCTGATCTGCCTGGGGGGACTGTAGCACGAAGTAGACTTGGAAAAATGCACCCATGGCTGGTTTTATTTGCCCAGGAAGGAGTGATGTCAGCCAAGATTCTCTCCTACCCTGCTGGGCTTGTTCTTCTCAAGTTACTTTGCCAGGGCAAGAGACTCTGCAAAGAAGGCAGAGCAATGCAGTGACAGAATAGCACTGGACAGGGCAGGGGGATTCTGCTAGCCCTCATCTTAACCATAACCTTCAGATTATGGAGGATTCCGCAGAAGAGAAGTTTGGATAAGAAATGCTGGAGATAAGGCAAACAGTTCATAACTAGCCATGGACTGCTATGCATGTTGCTGAGGATGTGGTTAATTCTGGTGTTGGCTTTATGGTTTGTGTTCAAAGAGCCTGAGGAATTACACTTATTCTTAAATACCACAGGACCCATGTGGCTTGTTGAAGGCTATTGCCAGAGAGGATTTCTACTGTGCTAAAGGTCTCTGAAGTGACTAATGCCTTGTTTAGTACTGGAGACAGTAAGAGCTGAGACAGAATATACTCAAGTTGTGTTAGCAGCGGAGATAAAGTTGAAATCTTTGATACCAAGGATGATGGACTGGTCTGACCAAGATATGGGAGCGAGAGTCAGAGGGAAGGAGGATGGTGGGCAGGGAAATAGGAGGGAGGACAGTGACTCGCTGCACGTTGTGAATCTGCGCTGCTGGGGCAGCCAAATGAAATTTACAGGGCTCCAGTGCTGGCAGACTTGAAGTGAGCACAAAACTTGTAATGCCAACTTAGTGAATGCCTATAGCTGAAGCTGATCTGAAGACTAGGATTTATTGCTGGTTGGTGCAGGACCTTTAGGACTTCTCCTGACAAAACCTACTAGCATGTGGATGCTTTTGCAAGAAGAAGATATCTGCACTCTGGTGTAGGCTGCATTTCAGGCAAAGAAGCTTGGCAAAGCAATTTCAATAATTACATTTATTTTTGCCTCCTAACATTTGTTTGGCAGGTTAAGGAAAGGGTTGATGATGAAGTAGAGCAAGTGGCTCCAGATGTGCAAGAAAGATTGGGAGGAAGGTAAGTGCAAGCAGAGGTGGATGCTGGACACTACCAGTAACAGCAGTGTTTCAAGGGAGGCTGCTAGGAGTGAGGAAAACAAACATGAGTGGAAGAAGAAAAGGTGAGGGAGAAAGTTTGAGAGAAGAGACAAAAGCCAAAGGCAATTTCCTCAGGCTTCTTTCTTCAGCCCTGTCCTCCTCCATGTTTTCTGGGTACACCCTGACTTAACACATGGTCTCCCAAAAATTGAACACACTACAAGATACAGCTCTTCCTTATGTTTACAGTAAATGATCTGATGCCTGATTAAATGACCTGGCTACCTTTAGCATTCTGAGATCAATGAAGCCTCTTTTCCTCCTTTTTGTCCTGTGCTTTTTAACAGAAGGCAAGACCCAGCTGATTTTATTTTTTTTTAAAGAGAGGTCTTTTATTCTGAATATTTTAAGTAAATATTTTTTATATTGCGTGTCTTCAAATTTCTGGATATTGGTTCTCATGATTCACAAGAACAGGAATAGTGTGTTAAAGAAGTACCCAGCTACTATAGAACACGAAGAAAAGGTGTGGCAGGCTATTACATGTATCTATATCTATGCATGTATTTGTATATAATTGAAGGACTGAAACATCAAGGGAAACCAGCTCTCACTAAAAGCAGAGCTGCTTCTGGGCTGAATAAAAGGAGAAACAAAATACTGACTGTGAGGGTGACATGATATTGTAACCTGAAAACTAATTAAGGAAAGAACAGAATTTAAATAACATTTGGATGCAACAGCAGGAAACACAAGGAACAGGTGTTTAACAAGATTTCTTTTGACACTTTAACCTCTTCATTAATGCCAAAAACCCTAAACATTGTTCGACTTTGGCTTTACCTAGTTTCAGTAGTTGTACTTTTGGCTATTTCAAGACTCACAGTATTTATTCTGCTGTTCACTTGTCTCTAGGGATCTGGGTATCTGCTGCAAAGTGCTTTTGATCTCCATTGTATGTGTCACTTTCTCTTCAGGAAGCAACAGGATTACATGGCTGTGAATAAGGCCCAGTGTTTGTTACTCTGCTCTGCAGGTTTACTACAGCATCTGCAGGAGAGATCTCCTTACAAAACTGGATGAAATTTGTTGCCTAAGACCTAGAATCCAGGGAAGGCTTTTCTTTGTGATCACCGTAAAATATAACAGCGTAAATAAGTGTTTTTCTGTGTATTGGAATAGTCTGCAGGGATATCTTTTAATGGAATAGGCCTCTTACTGCTGATCTCCTGCTGAGTGACTGGAACTACATAATAGTGAAGTGGCTTTACATCTTCGAAGAAGTTCCTTGTTTAAATGACCTTCTGGCAGAGCCCTTTCTCTCTAGCATTTTATATTCTGTTTCACACTGTTTCTTGAATTTAGCAAGTGAAAATAATCTAAACTTATACCTGCTTTAAGCGTCCCCTTTTAATGATATAAGTGTTTACTTCTATTGTGATTTAAAAAAGTTTCTTCCGCATTTCTTTGGTTCGTTGTTTGAAGAAATTACAAGGCCATCTCTGTAAAAACATGCTTTCTTTAGGATGGAGTTTCAATGACTTTAGACAATAGACAGAATCAGTATTTGATGTCAGAATTTGCTTGCATGAACTCCCACTCCCACTATCCTCCTAACCTCCCATGGAAGGGACATACATCTAACTCTTTAGGCTTGTTTTCACTGAAGCTTATTCCATTAGCTGCTGCTTCTTTTTGTTATTACTTTTCCCTTTCCTCTTCCTCATTGCTTTCCACACAGCATGCAGTCTAACCTGCTGGCTGATGTTCTTGCAAATTAGTGTTTTTGACATTAGAACCTTCCCCAAATAAACAGATTTATCTTCTCACGCCATTCCAATATATGTATATATGAGAACTGTTTTTCTCCTGTACCTTGCTCTCCCCTTCCTGACCTGCATTTCTACCCACAGAAGGGTTGTACTCACTGTCAGGATGCTGAGTATAACAGCACCTTCTGTCACCTCTCAATTAGAGGGGTTTGGCTGGCTGGGCTCAGGGCTGTGACACTTGTTGTCAGCTATTTGTTATGTACTGGATGTTATCTCTGGGGCTGGTGGTGGGCCAATTTCCCCTAATAAACATCCTGCTTGATCTCCTTCTCTATTGTTATCACTGACTGTAATCTGTAGATTTTCCAGTTTCATTTTCCAAGTCTCTCCTTTTTTTTTTATTTTTTTTTCCTTTTCCTGATGAGAGTGCACCAAGAACACACTTGCAGTGTGCAGGGACCATCCTGATCTCCAGGATGTGACTGTTGAAAGGAGGGCAGAATATATATATATACAGCTATATGTATACCTAGCTCATAACTTCCTTCAGATTCCCCATCATTTTAGATCTTGAAGTCAAAAGTAACCAGCAACACCTAGAAACAGGAGATCCATTGCATAACATGGTCCAAATTCTTACAGTGGCATGTCTGTGTTTCAGGCTCCATTGCTAAACTCCTAGGAAGTAGGAAGAGAACCAGGCTGAGTGTATTTGCAGAACATTTGTGTACACATGTGGATCCTGATACCTTCCTATGTAGCAAAGTGGTTTTGAGTGTTTAAACATGATTCAACCCATTAAGCAGACAGATGCTTTACAGACCTAATGTTACACCATTTCTCACCCCAGAGAGTTGCTTCCTATACAATACTTCATCTTTTATGACCTTAATTAATACTAATTGGTATAAGATTGCCTCTAAAAGTACTATTCTACGGGGAAAATTAATCTCTGATGTTACAATGAGTGGTATTTAGGAGCAATCATAATGTACTATAGCCCTATGCAAATGATTAAATAGATAATCTTTTTTGATTTGGGTGTATCTATCTATATATTGTTTTCCTTTATAGCTTATATTGTAACTCCCACACCTGGAACTTCCACCATATGTTTTAAACCTTTCAAAAGTAATGTATGGAGGAGAGCATGCTTTTGAAAACTGTAAGGAAAAACCATTATTATCATAAAGGATATAAACTTTTTTTTCCACCCAGTTTGCTTTCAATCAGCACACTGATTATGCGTTTATATAGAATTCACTCCTGCATTTATATGGCAAGGTGATTTCATTTTTGGTACATTTCTATTTTGAGAAGGAATCCTCCTGCATACCTCCCAAAAATTCCCTTTCTCTTTCAGCAAATATTGTGATTATAGAAAAGTAAAAGCAGAGATCTTAGATCTTAGTAAACAAAACCAGAGGACAAATTAATCTTTAAACCCGGATCTGACACTGAGCTTAAAAATCACATATTTTTTTTGTCAGCAGCATGTCCAAACTCCCAAGGCCATTCTTGAAAATCACAGCTGTGGTATCTACAATAGCTGAACTAAAGGAAAGCTGCAGTTAGGTCATACTGCCTTGTCACTGCATATGAATAGTGCAAATGATAATAGTTAGCATTACTGCCTACTCATTTCGCAGCATATTTTGTTCAGTAAAAATAATTCTAATTATTCATAGCATGATCAAATAGTATGCTGAATGCCATCCCTTCTGCTCTACATGTCTGACTGGGGTAAAGAGCAGGATGGTGTAGATCATCCCCAGCTGAATCAAACTGGGCGAGTGCCGAGAAAGGTCATGGAACGGGCTGGGAGGGGAGGTCAGGGACTGGCTGGGGCCAGGTGGTTTTGGATGTCAGCAGGGGAAGGGGAAGTTTTCAAAATGAAGCAGGGGAGAGGCTAAAGCCAGCAAGCAGCCTTCAGTGGAGAGGAAGGAATTACCTATCTATCTGTGCTGTCTGTGCAGTAAGTATTTGAATTCATTATCATAAGTAGGAAGAGGCTGGTCTCAGGAGTTTATAGTCAGCCAGAGCTGCTGGTCAAGGGGGAGGTGTTAAAATTAGATGCTGTGCTGGAAGGGTATTAGGAAGTTGATGTGAGCATTTTACTGTGTTTTAGCAACCTAATTCTCTGAGTAAGTTTTATAGGGTTTGCTGCCAATTATTTTGGAGCTTAAAAAATACTTCTGCCTGAGGTAAATATCATCAATTTCAAAACGGCTCAACTGCTGTTTCAGAGAACTTCCATAAACATACATTCCACACCTACAGTCATTTGTTTTATAGGATTAAATTTCTTTTAAGTGCTATTAATGGCTTGGAGGACTTATGCCAGCCTCCTGCATGCACAGGCTGTTTGACCGCAGGTGTCTAATTTAGAAGGTCTGCAAAACATCTACTTTGCATGTTTGTGAGCAGTCCAGGAACAAATTGCTTGATAATGCTGTTACAAAGACAGGCCATATGTGGTAAAAAGACAGAAGCCACAGACAAATAAGAGTATTGTAAAAGCCCAAGTACTTGCAGTAGTAGATAATACGATGCCACAATTGTTCAGAAGTCCAAGAAATTGTGTCTTATGTTAAAGGTGGGCTGCTATTTTTTTGTTTGTTTGTTTTGGCTCAGCTTTTTGCTTTTCTCAGCTTGCACTGAAGTGGTTTGGCTTAGCCTGAGGGAAGTGGAGTTGCTCCCCTAGACCTGTGAATTGGATTTTGGCAAGCAAGCTGGCACATGCTACTTGCAGCCTGTTTCTAGCTGCAGCCAGTCTATGGGGCCAATTTTGGGGCAGTAAAGCTGAATGCTGAAAGACACTCTAGACTTAATCTTGCAGGGCTCAGAGGAAGGAGAAGAAAAACTTGGAAAACAAATGATGTGTCGTATGTGAAAAGAACTTTCTTGCTCTTGGCAGGTAACCAAAAGAAATTCTGATGCAGAGGTTTTAAGCAGCATAGGTGTAAATTTTTTTTTTACAGTTTTTTTTTGGCTGTACCACTGCACTAACAATTCGAGAATCTGTAGCACAGACTTGGTTTTCTGTTTGCAGCAATTCTTGGGTATAGAAATCCCTTTTTAAAGTGATGTAACTTGATTGTTTTAAAATAGTGCGAGTTCCTTGTCCCAACTGCTTTGTCTGGAAGGTTGATCCAGAGTGGATCAGTTTTAGCTGATTCATTACCAGTTTGTATTTACTTGAATTTTACAGATGTTATCTTTGAAACAGATCTTCTCTTATCTTCCTGTTTTGCCCCCTCTCAACTTAAGCACAGCGAAACTGTCCAAGCTCTTGTAACTTCTCTGTTGAATAATCCATTCCTTTAATTATCTTATTGTTCTTCCTCTGTACCCTTTCCAGCTTATATTTTTTTTCAGGATGTAAATGACCAGAAAAGTAGTCCAAATAGTGTCTCAGGGAGGTCTTTCCAAAGCACAGTTTTTTCCAAAATTATCTTGCCTAAAGCATTTTCAGATGTCAGTAGCTTTTTCCACACCTGCATCACACTAACAGCTCACAGTTGATTGACCAGTGCATCCTGATTTTCCTCCTTTTAGCCACCTCCATGACATAGTCTCCACGGAAATAGTAAGAATTCTTGTTATTGATTCAATATCAAAAAAATGATTAGGGATCAAACAATTCCATCCCCATAACTGGAAAATGCCTTCTCTTTCTTTTTTCATGAGAATGTTTTATTGCCTATTGACATAAACACCCAAGAGCTCCATCTTACTGGGCAGAATTCTCCAAGGTCATATCTAAGGATAAAGGCATACACCTTTTTCATTGTTCAAATAAAATCTCCAAACTTTCCTGAGCCACATTTAAAGCCTAAAATGTGACCCAGAGTAATAACATGGTCCATGCAAGTTGGTGCTCTTTGTTACAAAAGCCTGGCAAGCTCTGACATAGGTTTGGTTGCCAAATTCGCTATTTTGGATTAAAGTAATAAATAAAAAGGCCAAACTAACATAATTAAAGCTGGACACAAAATCCAGACTTATGAAAATTTTCTGCGTTTAAAATGTGTAAAAGCCAAAACAAATGCAAATTTGAATACAGTAGAAATATGGTAAAATAAAGTGAGCGGATTCTGTTTGTACAGACATGATGTCATCACTGATGTTTCTTTTGAGCAGATACTTTCAAAAACTAGATTCTTGTTAAAAGCACCACTCCATAATACAGCATGACCTCAAAGTTTTCCTTTAGCTTTGCAGTCACTTATTCCAGGTTTGGCTCCAATATCCTGTCTATAGCTAGACTATTTATTTATCAGGTACTCTTTTAGTTATGGGGAAGAAGGAGGTAAACATTCAAGTGGCACAATCAAACAAAACACATTTAATTTCAAAAACTTGAAATTATTCACAGTGTTTAGAGTGGACTATTTCTAAATCAAAAAGCCACTGTTCTTCTCCCTAATAGTGACAGATTACAAAAAATCACATTCTGTGCTTCCCACAAGTCTACATCTGATAAGCTTGCAGGGACCAAGCACAAATCTCTTCTCTGAGAACATTGAGCTGTGAGTGATGCTGAGAAGATTGTGGAATGGAGGAGGCATGGGAGGATGGAGGGAAGAGCAGATGATGTTCTACTCTCCCTTATGAGACACATAAAAGCCAAACAGCCCAATTTTCCACCAACATTTTTTCAATACCTACATATCTTAAAAATGCTTTAGAAAAGGACTGTTACTACATCTGATGTATATCACCAAAGGAGAGCTTGGCAAGGAAAGAAGAGGTTCAAACAGAGTCTGAAGAGAGAGGGATGTGTGTTCTAATCACAACCTTTTGCTCCTTTGGAAGCTTTATGTCATCTACTTCCCTCAGTACTTCTGTAGTGAAGGGCACTAATGATATTCCAAAATCTTACACATGCAGTTTCTAAAGACAATGTTTGCAAAGTGTTTTGATGATTGAAGATAGCATCACTGGCTGCCACTGGGGCATGTACAAGTAAATGCACTGATAACAGGAGGAGATGGGCAGCTCTGTGTGCCAGGCAAACAGAGCCTTGGAAGAAAAGTTCATCTGAAAATTCAAGAGTTTTACCAAAGCATTACAAATTCAAATGCACAGGAAGCTAAAGAATAAATTGCTGCATAGAAAATTAGTATCTGAAGTGTTGAAATGAAATACTTATAATGAAAAGAAGAGCTGTGTTGAATTGTTTGGTATGTTGAGAATTTCTTACAGGAGTTATTGAAGGAGTAATGTAAGTAAAGACTATTTGTTCAATTACAAGGAAGCTAAGCAATCAAGAGAAGAGATCTAACAAATATCACATGTCAGAAATGTATTTAAAACCACTAATAGTAGCAATATCATCTTTCTTGCAGTATGTTTTATATGCATCTTGGTTAATGAACAGCTAATTAATCTTGTAATGCTAGACTGTCAAAAATCACAGACAGCAGCATGGGTGACCTACCTTTACATCTGGAAAGGAGTTTAATGGCAAAATGAAAATTTTTCACATCTACAGCTAGCCAGACATCCTTTACGCTCATCATAGTGTCCATCTCTCATATTATGCTTCCCTGAAATCTGCTTTTTGATTTGATTTTTTTTTTTTAATTTTATTTAGGATGAATAAATGTTCTAGGAATTAGCTGTAAAGATCTCCACTCTGCTTTAAGTGTTCCATACCAGCTCAATCTGTGACTGAGAATATTTTTACTGTAAAAGAGTCCCTTTACTTTGAGAACTTAACACAGCATTCAGTGACACAATTCTGAGAGGAACATGATTTTTATACAATTTTAATCCACCCATTTAAAAGAAGAGATGGGTGTTTCTACTTCAAATGTTATTAAATTCTGCAGAAGACTGAAAACTTTGAGGGAAGAGAGATACTTGGTTAAATGTAGACACATATAATTGTTTAGGTTGGAAAAGACCTGTAAGACTGAGTCTGACCATTAACCCACCACTGCCAATTCTACCACTAAACCATGTCCCTAAGCACCACATCTGTTAAAAGCCTCCAGGGATGGTGACCCCAGAACTTCCCTGAGCTGCCTGTTCCAGGCAACCCTTTCCATGAAGAAATTTTTCCCAATATCCAATCTAAGCATCCCCTGGCAAAACTTAAGCCCATTTCCTCTTGTCCTGTCACTCATTACTTGGGAGAAGAGACCGACCCCCACCTGGCTACAACCTCCTTCTAGGCGGTTGTAGAGAGTGATAAGGTCTCCCCTGAGCCTCCTCTTCTCCAGGCTAAACTAAACAACCTGCTCCCTCAGCTGCTTCTCAAAACACTTGTGCTCTTTAAACCCTTACCAGCTCTGTTGTTCCTCTTTGGACACATGTAATACAAACATGTATAAACTAAGGCTTTTTTTGCACTTTATGTTCAGCAGTCCTTCCACAGTGCAGTGCTTATATCTGAAAAGAAAGTGTCTGAAACAGATGAAAGGATTTCCATTCTGTCTTTTTCCCTTCATTGGCTACAAAGGGAGTATAAGATGATCTGACTGGACAGTTTTCTGAATTGCATATGACAATCTTGTCTCAATGGAACCAATTGATATAACTTCATAGGAAAAAAATAGATTTATAGAAAACATACAAATTACTGTCTTTTATATTAATATCTGGCTAGGCTGAAAATAGGCTGTGATAAATCCAGTGTGCTTCAACGTGGATCAGCAACACCATTCAAAAAAATTTCCCCTACTAAGCTAGCTGGGATTTTTTTTTTCTATTACGGAAGTGGGGATAAGGCAATTCCTTTAAACATAGTTCCTTCCTTGGCAGAGGAAGTGCTCGGTAGCTTCTATCTTTTGCTTGTCCTTACCCTGAAACCTCTTGCAGGAGTCAAATAGCTGCAGTTCTTCCTTGGGGTCAGTTAGACTTTCACTGCTCTGACCAGAGAGTAAAGATCAGAGCTCAGCAGGAGCTCTTCACGTCTATCAGAGGCCAATATAAATGAAATCTTTTAGGGTGCATTTAACTGTTTCAAAGGTCTGAAGTTGCTGTAACTTGCTGCAGTTTTCACAGTCCTGGAAAACATCCATTCCCTAATAGTACAGATTTTTTGAAGATGTATGTTAAAACAGAATACAAGATATATGTTATTTAGTCAGCCTATGTCCTGAGGGAAAACTTTGAAAACCAGAATACAGACCTTTCCTGATCTCTGCACAGCACTCAAAGGACTGTGCCAAATCTGAGATTACCATGACTAAACCACTATGGGTTTATCATCTTGCAAATTTAATTTTAAAATGAGAACAAGAGAACTTAAACTCAGCTTTCAGGTCTCTAAGGACTTCTGTTGCTTTTTTTTTTTTTTCTTTTTGTTCCTTATTCTTTGTTTTCCTTGTTCATCAACTGAAGAGTGAAAAAAAGGACCAGAACAGTAGATCTCATTTGGATAATGATCCAATGTGTTA
>WEIV01018578.1:1339098-1366229 GCA_013390005.1 Calyptomena viridis
GTATAGCTGGCTGCTCAAATATGAACTAGCTGTTTAGTGGTTCTCTGAAGATCTGATGAGAACACTGCAATTGTATTTTACTGATTGCTTCTGGCTTTATAGGAAAATCAACACTTCTCTTAGGTTTAAGCCAGAAAGCTGTGTCCAACTCTATGCCATGGTGTTTCTGCTCCCTTAGTCCAGACATTCTGCTAAAATCTTTTGTTAAAGTGATTTTACATTTCTTAGAGAATATTGCAAAAGGGTGGAAGGAAACAGCAGAGACATGCAGGGTCTAAAGAAGTAAGGAGATAACACTGAATCAAAACAGCACCACTTCAATGCCCCTTCTTTAACAGTGTCCTTATTGACCATTGAGAGCCAGACATACAGATGGCACTAATTCCCCTCCACACACACTGCAGTATAAATGTCATGTTAAAATAATGCATTACAGTAAAAAAACACACAACTTTCCCACAAAGTTCAGTCCCATTGTACAAAAATTGATGTATTAATTTATTAATATTTAATGCTTCTATTGTGTGAGCTCCAGTAATAGTTTTCTGTAGGCAGTTTGTCTTTTATTTACGGGCACATATAATTGTAGTCAGCAGCAGGAACATAAAAATATTTGCAGATAAATTTTTCTCAAAAACCAAAAATCTCAGCAATTTAAAACTATTTGGATGATGTTGAGGAATATATTTTAAATGTTAACTAAAGAGCAGTTAAATATTTTTCAAACTGTCCCATCTGGCACAGCTGTAAATAACAATCTGTCTGCTCTAAACAGTCCTCTGTTGACTATGTTAGCAAATGTTAGGATTATTTGCTATTAACTGACAATTTCATCTTTGAGTATATTTATAAAGTTCTGCAGTGTTGACACTAGTGCATACATCATTTCTTGCAGATCAGTGTAATGCTGAAAGAATCTTTGTGCAAACATATTTAAAGCCTTTCATCTTTATGTCTGAAGATGTTGATATGGATGGGGTTAGGCAGATTTATCATCATCTTTACTTTGATCCCCTTTTCTGCAGAAAAGCACTAAGCTGAAAAATTCATGTGTCTGGAGAAGTAGGGAAGACAGTGTCATCTGCTACTGAAAGCAATCATTTAGTCATAAAGGACTCACTGACTTCTGGATGTGAGTGGGTACAACATCAATGTCTCGTGGGTATCACGTGTGGCATAGTGGTCTTTCATCAAAGCAGAATTTATGGATGTTTCCTAGCTACTAGATGAGTGGTGTGTAATATGATTCCATAAGTTATTGTGAAAAGCAGATAGCAGTACAATAGAAGTAAATATCAATTGTAGGAACAAATGCATGTTACCCTGGTGTTGATGAGAGCTTGACTGACAGGATTTGAGACTGGCAGAGATACCTGACCTGTGTTTCAAATGGAAATCAACATTTGCTTGGCCCACTGGTTTGGATATAGACAAATACTATATGGTAAAGGGTATTTTATAAAATACATTTTTCATTCTTTAAGTAGCAGTTATTGGTTTGATGCTTTCAATTTGAAATAACTGCTTATTGTATCAGCTAGAGAAGCCTCTACCTGTGTTCAGGCCATGCTATTACCTATGCACAATGCATATAAAACTTTCCAACTTTCTAAGGCCAAAAGTGGACCAAAACAAAAGTGAGACACTCAGGCACTAAAATATACTTCTTTCTTACAGAAGAAAACTAAACTAATTGTCAAATTATCTCTTCCTAAGCCTTGAAAATTTGTCCTGGAAATTTTTCCATGGGCTTGGGTAAAAAGAAGGTACAAGTGTAAAGCAAAGAGCAGAATGAAATAAATGTGAAAGACAGCAGCACTCAGTCCCAGGTATTTCAAAAGCTGCACTGAGAAGAGATTTTATCTAACATCTCCCATTCCGATGTAAAATTGTCGCCTACTCAGTATGTTATTTATGTGTAGTCAAAAGCACAGCTACTAGCTTGCCTTTCAAACTAATGTTTCAACTATTTTCTTTGGTGTGCAAGCCCAGCAGAGGAGATGTGCTGACAGTAAACCAGGTTCGACATTTTCTTGTATATCATCTGCATTGTTAAGTTCTGGTCTGCACTGGCTGTGCAAAAAATGCTGACAGGAAACAATACTCAAGTGTCAGTGAACCAATTGGGCCAAAGGAGTCTTCGTTAAAGATAGTTATGCATGAGAAGAACTTTGCTTGACTGGCAGCTTATGCTGGTAGAACTGACAGATTGGGGAAGCCAACCTAAATTTAACTTGCAAATAATGTGTATCTTACATGGAAATAACTGACAGACAACAACTTAAAAAGTTCCTGCCTGGTGCTTTTATGGCCTCTTTGCAGGCAGAACTATCCTTTATATGGACGTAGAAAACACTACCACCCTCTCCTGACGGCTTTGCTGGGATCAAGTTAAATCTGTTTAGAATGGAACAGTCAAGTCTAGAACGCCTTCAAAGGCAATGCAAAACCACTTGTTGATAAACTGCCTGTCCCATCTGTGAAACATAATTGCAGGAAAAACCAGCTTTAATAGAAGGGTCTGTGAAGTTCAGTGTCTAAGCAGTCAGATTTAAGATAGACTGGGTTTTCTTGGTTGGTTTGTGTTGGAGNTTCATTCCTTTATCTGGTACCGGACTTTGATAACAAGAAGCAGTTACTACCGGCATTTTTACAAGAACATAATAGGTTTGTTGTTGTTGTGGATTTTTTTGTTTTAAAGTAGATAAATCTAAGAATTTTCTTCCCACAGTTGAATCTTTAGAAACACCTGGTCTTGCATGAGCAGGAAGAACTTCATATGAAGATTGCAAAAGAAACAAAAAACCCTTTCCCAAAACGCAATCCTCAAACCCTCCTCCATGTGTAACGTAAGGGTAACACTGTCCCAGCATCCCTCCAGACCCCTTCCATGCTTCAGCTGAGTTAGGAAGGGGGCAGATTCTCTGGACCTTTCCACACTCCCCAGTTCTCTTGTTTCTCTCTTTAGCCTTGGTTCGTAGCAGTGTTTGAGATACCTCAAACTGATCTTTTGAGGATGAGAAAAAAGATGCTAGCAAATTTCATTTCCAGCTTTGGAAAGAAGTCTGTGATCCAGCTGAATTGCATAACTGCACATCAATTATTATAAAGGCAAAACACATTAAGAATATTCAATAGAAAAAGGAATTGGTTTTAGAAATAAGTAAATACAGGTTAGCTATGAAGTATCTTTGTTTAGTGAGTAGGATATGGAATAAAGCTGAAGCCCATATTTATTCTACAGATTTTTTTTTTTGAGCTTTCATAAATGTCAGACATTAGAGTTGACTAAAAGGAGAAATTACAGAATTAAAATTTATGGTATATATACTTGCAATTATTACTTAATAAGATATATTCAGAAGTAGTGAAGATGTAATATGCACTGAAAATAGTAGACATGGAAGAAAACTACATCACGAAAATGAGTTAAATTGGATTTCAAGCCATCTATTACACAGTGGAAATGAACTTAGAAGAAGAAGATATGGCTTGACATGCAAAATAATTATTTTAAATGAGTATATGCATTAAAAGGTTGTGTCAACATGCACACACAACTACAGTGACCTTGCCTGGTAGGGGATGGGGAATTTTGCCTTCAGACTGCTGCAGGCTAACTGGCACTGCACTCATTTCCCAAAAATAGAACAGTTAATGTTATTCTTTATTTGCAGAATGCTTTTTCTTTTAGACAATTGCAAAGCTTTTAAATAAGAGCCCTTAAAGTGCTTTTTTGAAATGAGATATTTTAGCTGGATATGTTGAAGCAAATGTAAAAAGGGATTTATCAAGGTGATGTGTCAGTGGCAAAAAGCTGGCTGAAGAGTTTACTGGTAAAACATACTTAAGTTTGATTAAACCCTTGGAGGGAATATCCCATATACTTGAAACTTGAAAAGCATAAAGGTAATTATTGGAAGAGACTTGTGCTTTCCTTTCTATTCTCACATTTCAACACTGTCAATAGTTCAGCTTAGCTTTCACAAACTTTGCATAAATTCTGTTAAAGTTTCAAAGTAATTGATTGAGGAGAAATACTTGGTTGCTTTTTCTTAAGAGTGTCTCTTACCTGGGCAGCATAGGTACAATTACATGAGCAGAGGGTGAGGCATCAATGGATTTCAGCCCCTGTGACAGTAGGCAGGGCTTGACTTTTTTCTCCCTCAGCTCAAAGAACAACTGGCAGAACTCAGTCTCTGCCATGTTAGCACATTCAACAGAAAACTTTCCCTTATGAGAGAATACAGGTACCCTGTTTATTGCTGGAGTGAGAGGTAAGCAAGAAGGGTGACAGTTAAGCTGAATGCAAGTAGTACCAAGGCAAAGTATTATTACTGAATGCTGGATTATGATCTAGTCAAATGTCTAGGAAACCATGGAGGAATCGCAGAAACTTGACTATAAAGAAATATGTAGGAAAAAAGGACAAGGAATGGTCCTCTTCTACCTGCCTCAGGTAAATTTATAACTAAATCAATTTTCCAAATGAATCAATCTCCATTTCTAAATATTTTTGTGCCGGTTACCCTCAGAATATTGTTCCCCAACTTCATTGCATTGAAGGTTAGATATGTTTTCCTAACTTCATGACGTGTTTGCTCTCATGTCAACATTACTCTTTAGCTAAAATATTGTTTTCCCCTTTCTGGTTTTTACTTCAATTATATGTTTATAAACAGAACCCTTACCCTTATCTCAGCTGTTACTTTGACAAGCTCAGCCTTTCAGCAACCTCTTTGCGATTGTGTGGTCATTTAAGAATGGATTGACCCAGCAGAATTATTGAAAAGACTAGTTGCTCTGTATGCTATTTCACATCCTGTTCTTTCAGAATTCTGCTGTGACGATTATTTGGTCTCAAAAGACCAAATAAGCTCCTTAGCAATTTCTATAGCCTGATTCCCTTTAGCCATTCTGCCTTTTTCCCATGTTCAACATCATCTCCTCTGATTGAAATGAGGCACAGAGTATTTACTTAGTTTTTGGGCTGTATCTAGATTATCTTTAATCTCTGTCCCATTCTTCCTGCATAGTAACTCCATTTCCCTCCCTATTTGCTTTAATATCCTTTGCAAAGTCTAATTTTCATGGTATGTCTCCATTTCTTAATTTCCAACACTCAGTTTGCTTCGCTGCTCGGTACTTTCTTGCTGGCTCTGCATGCCCAGCATCTGTTTTTGTTGCTACTGTTCATGCCACTGGGCAAGTCTATTTACACATTTAAAATAGAAATTAAGGACTCAAACTATGAAAATACATTTCCTAAATGTAGCACTGCACTGTGCTTCACAACTTCCAGGTCAGGTTACTTTATCAGTTTGTTTATTGTCCTAAAGCAAACTCTCATTAGACAGATGCAACCTTCCCTTTGCTTATTTATCATTGCTTAGTTTGTACCATTTTGTGTTTATATGTGGCTTTCAAGTTATATTCTGGGTGAAAGACTAATTTGAGTTCTGTAAAGGTTTATGTAGCTTTTTGTAGCTTCTACATTCACTCCTAAATGTTGATCAAATGAAACTTTTCTATTTACTCTGTGGATGACATTTATGGACTGAGCAAAAAGGATGTGAAATACTCTGGTAATTCAGAAGAAAAACACAACAGTAATATTGGTGTCCTCATGGTAGACAGAATTTTTGATACGGTGGTGTAAAATGAGCAGTAACCAGAATTTTAGCAATAAATAACTTTTATAATAATGATGGTAGATTAAGCTCATCTATACTTATGCTATTGCACAAGTTTTCAAATCTGCTTTGTTTTGCTAATTTCATTCCTTATAGTCTTTAGCTACTCCCACACATCTAGTAACTCCTTATTTAATGTTGCCTTTTGTTGTCTCCCATCATGTTTCTCTTTCATTTTCTTCAATTGCCTCTTTTTTCCTGTATCTGTTTGTTTTCAACTCCTACTTTCAAAGTGATTTCTTGCTTCAACTGACCGCCTTCACAAAATTAAACTGGTTTTACCTCGAATATTTTGTAATGGACAACTTGGAGCACTGTAAGGTCTCTTGCCACCTCGGTGTGAGGGGAGAGGAAGCTGTCCTCTGCAGCATCTGTTGCCTAGCAATCTGTTTCTCAGGTGCCTTTAGCTGTACAGCGTTGTGATCAAAGCTGAAAAGGCAAGTGTAAGGGACGGGGAAAATGGGCTTGAAAAACACTGCAATCAAAGCACAGCATTTGGTGCAACATTTGATTTTTACATGACAGTGCAGAGACCTCAACGATACTTTATGCCCTACGTGCCATTATGTACAAAAGACTTAACTCCTTTAGCCAAGTGCACTGCACTCCTTGGAGGAGGGAAAGCAGCTGTCACCATCCAGCATCTCTCCACTGGACAGTGCTGCACCACTCTGCCTTTTCAAGATTCAAACTAGTGTCGCTCAGCTTTGATTTCTGTTCTTTCACATCACCTTGGACATTTTTATTCTCCATCAGATGTCATTCGTACCAGAGGCAAGGGAATACTGCTTGTCATTCAGGTATTGTTCAGTCAAAGACCCAGGCATGGTTTTGCATGTAACAGACCATCACTATGACCAGTTTGAACTATTTCATGACATAGCAACCAGTCCATGCTGGCCCTCACTAAAAGATGGGAAAGTTCCCTGTACCCTGACACTGACCATATTGTGTTAAGGCTTAAAAAAATCATTAATCTTGCCTAAGAGGGATTTGCTAATATGAGTAATGCCCAGGTTCTTCAGACGCCAGCCTAAGTTTTATTTGCAACATGACACTAACTAATACCAACACTGAACAAAATTATATGGAGTGGTTAGTACCATTCATGATGTTACAGGGAAAATGAAATTAATCATCCTTGCAAAACCAGTCCTTTCTCAGTGACATCATCTGGATGTGAATAGCTAGATTAAGATGGTACAACCCCAGCCTGACACAGCACTTTCTAAAACCATCTTTGTAGTTTGGGTATTTGGTTTATTTCAGTGTGACTGAGAATTAATTTAGGCATTCATTCAAATGTTTTATCTATGAAGTGACCCCTGAAGAGAAGTAGCAGCACATACTCTGTTATTAAAAAATTGCATTCTGTGTGTGATACATAAAAATCCAAAAATAAAGATAAGTAAATCATCCTAAAGGCAAAACTTCCCAGAAATCCAGAAAGGTTAGGGTACAGTAGCTAAAAAATATCTCTTGGTAAGCTTGTCTTTCTTTGGGGTTCACAATATAAAGGATTTCATTGCCCCGCCTTCCAAAAGAGTAACAGGGAAATGTAGTAGAAAGATAATTTCAAATTGCACTTAAAGTTTCAGCACTACTTGAGAGTTAAACAGAGAAGTATCTTCCCTAAGTAAGCAGCTGCCGAGTGAGTCTCTTGACTGTGGCTTTGGAACTTCACAGTGACATTTGCACGTACCATGCTTTTGGCGTGTGAGCAAAATCCATACCCTGCTGCTTCTCCCTTTCCTGGTACCTTCTCAATGAGAATACCATAGTTATTTGCCATAATTTCATGTATTATATCTCTTAAAAAGAAATGAGATTTTTGGGGAAAGGGGTAATTATTACTATGGTCACCCATCCCCATGATTCTCGTATTTTCACACTTTAGCCATTCTATAGTTCATCTGAGTTTCAAGTTAAAAGGGATTATTAGTTAGTAAGATAAACTTTTAAAAGCAAGGATATATAAGAAGTTAGTCAGATGCTTTGTTGACTGAAGAAACTTTAAATTAAATGCATGATTTGGAATGACCTTTTCCTTAACTTTCTGATCTTGAAAGAGCAGTTTTTCTGTCTGTGTCTCATGCCTGGTTTTACATTTTCTCAGAAAAGTGCATCCTTACCTGTGCTGTAAAAAAAAAAAGTATATTTCTTCACCAGAAAGCAGGGAAATGAATCTTCAGATTTTTAATCTGGAGGTATTTTCCTTTGCAGGCTGAAGGAGGGAAGGGAGGTGGAAATGAGATGGTAAATGAGATGATGTGGAATTATAGTTGGATGACTGAGCATCCAACTGAGTCTTATTCTGATTTTGGACTTTCTCAAACTTCCACAAAATATGCTTTATAGATCAATAAATGAGTGAAGGCTTTCCCTCTTCTTTAAACTTTGGAAAGAAACGCATTAATTGCTTTTGAAGACTTGCCTACGGGGCAAAGTTATGAGAACGTATGGTTTTATTTGAAAATTTTTACACAGCAACTAATAGCCAAGGTTGGTCATTTCTCATTACCCTTTTAAGTCTGAGCAGCAGTGCATCTTTGACACTACAGCACCCCACCAAAGGTTAGTCTCACAATGCTCTCTGTCTTTGTGAGGCTGGAAGCAATTCATTGCGGGTTTTTCCCCCCCCTCAGAGCAGTAAGGAATCATGTAAGAAGTTCTGGGAATGCTGGGACTGGAGAGGAGTAAAGACTCAAAAGTCTGCTGTATCATTCACACATCCTTTGCAAACCATGCCCATTTTCAAGCCGTTGTCAGCCAGCAGGGAAGAGAGGTGGTGCAGTGAGATCCCATCATCACCACGGGGGTGCTGCTGTCTGCATGTGCCATCACACGGACGAGGGGCATGAACAGTTAGTTGCTATGTCATTTTGGATGAGAGGATAAAATCTAAGGGGTAGTTTTTGTGAGCTCTGCCTGCACCAAATGAACTTCCAGTAGCTCAGTTTCTGGGCTCAGATAATCAGTATTCATTTTTAGGAATGGATGTGATGTGGCATAAGCGTTAATAGCCCCCGATCATATTTTAGGCCTTTTCTGCAGTTCTCTTTCCCTGTGGCTGGAGCCCTGCTCCCTGGCACAAGGTGGCTAGGCAGGACCAGACAACCTGCTGCTCTCCTGGGAGGCATATTCTATCCTCTGCCTAATGACTGGTTTGTGACATCTTTTGCTAGCTGCGCAAGATAAAAGTCCAGCTGTACTTTTGGTAGCTGCAGAGGCATGTGTATTTGGAAGATGGAAAGAACAAAGGTGGTGCTTGCTGCAGGGCTAGAGTTAGTGGAGTTTGGCTTGTTCACTGCACAATGGCTGTGGCAGCAAGTGACAACATTTTTTGCAGGTGAAAGGGATGTTCAGAGACACTTTACACAGCTGGTGATGCTGCCTCTTGCACCTGTAGTTGTGAAACCCAGTGGATCATAAATGTCTTGTCTTCCTAAGTTTCATATACAAGGTGTCCAGTGTTTCTGCAGAAGCACAGGGCACTACATTCACAGCACAGGTGATTTTATGGAAGGGTGCTGAACCCAAGTCAACACGCAAGCAGTGCAAGCTTTGGGGCCTGAAACACAAACCCCATCAGAAATGGCACCATCTAACTGTGTGTAATCACATCTTGCACAAAAGTTTAAAATTAACAAATTACTTCTAACTTTTGCTCTTCCTCTCAGAAGAAAGCATGATATTATATTTGCTTCCTAGAAGCTCTACTTTTCCTCTCAGTGCTGAAGAAAAGCGAGAGGCTGCTGCACCCAGGAGGGAAGACGATGCTCTCAGTATTCACTGCTGAGTGGTGCACAGCCTGTGCATTGCTCTCTGTGAGCTTCGTTAAGAAAGGGTACTGGTATGGTACCATATGGTATCAAAATATTTTCCAATTTCTGTGCCATATTCAAAAGCTGTTTTTCCATGTCCCTGCCTCTTACAAACCTTTTTCCTTTATTTTTTTTTTCTCCCTCAAATTTGTTTTATCCTCTCCTCTTTCTACAAGGCCTTCCCTCACTTTTTTCTCTTCCTTTTCTGGTCCCTGGACAGACTTCAGGTTCTTGTAATTTCGGCCATTCCCTTTCCAGTTCCTGATCCAGAAATCTGCCAGGTGAGCTGGAACGTTTTTGGGACAGAACTGAAGCAGTGGTGGAGTAAGAGAAAGAGTTAAAACTGAAGACTGGGAAGCTTTGAAATAGAACACAATAGTTATTGTGCTAATTTTCATCTCCATAGCAACACTATTGCGATGCTTTTCCTTCACTCCTGGAATTCCCTTCCTATGGTCTCCTCTTGGGCTGAGCTGAGCCCTAGGCTCAGACTGGACACCAGCACTGGCACAGGGACTTGGAAGGCATCTGTATGGTTTTGAACTGGTGGAAGAGCTGTTGGGAAATTGATGAGAGTTGGAGAGATAAGTAGTGATCTTGTGCATCTCTGTGTGCTACCCTTACTGGTGTGGGACAGATAAAATCAGGAGGTTTTCCACCAAGCAACAGAAAGTGTTTTGTTGAAATGGCAATTGCAGCTGGTGCAGGAGGCAGCAATTATTTCTGTTGGAAGGCTTCTCACAGAGGTTCTGTGAGGATGAGAGATCAATGTTGCTTTTACAGGTGACCCCTCAGAGATACACTCTTGCCTTTGAATGTATTATCCTTGAAATTTGGGTTTGGGTCATCTGAAGGTCTGCACAAATTGCATAGCAAAAACCAGATTTTTGCACTAACTTTTCTGAAATCAAATCATTAATAGTGTGAGACTGTGATTAATGCAAACTGAGTATCTTAAAATCAGTATGCATCTTTAAATATCTTACTTTAGGTAATATATCTTATAAAGATAGCTGATAGCTCAGAATATCCTTCAAACAGTAAAGCCAACTACTATCTCAATTGCATTTTCTCCTATACCTGATATCTTGATAACCACACTTGCATTATAATAAGCTTGGGGTTTGTTAACCCTCATGATACCATCACAGTAAGTGAGAAAAGGTGGTTAACAGGGAGGAAGGAGAATTTTGATATTCCACAAATACAAGTGTCCCAAGGTGCGTATTTCACTGCTTAACACTGCTGTGCCATTTGGAGAATGCCAGAGGGCAAACTTTGAAAAGGTGCATAGGAAGCACCAAGGGGGAGAAGAAAATGTTAGAAAATGCTGTCATGACAGATGGTGAGATGGTAAGCTGTTCTCTGATGGAAATATGTTCAAGAGCTTTATTTCTGCAGTCTGGACAACTTCTTGAGAACAGGCTGGGGACAAAAACATCCAGAAAGCCTCAGAATGGTTTTAATCTGTGAACTGTAGCTGCTGACATAAAGAAAGTCAGCTATCGGCTCTCTAGGTAGCTGTAGGAACTGAATGTGTTCTGTTAGCAGTGTTAGTTACCCATGAAGATCCATCAGGAGTCCTGGCTGAAATTCATTGTGCCTTGGCTGAGAAACACTAATGCTGTCCACAAAACATGGGAATGCAATGATTTTCTGCATAGCCAACCACCAGCACCGTCTGGAGCCAAACCAACACCTACTGGGAGCTTTTTGTCAGTGGACCTTGACTCGGCTTACAGTGGTGGAGTATCCAGATGCTCCCTTGTCAGCTACTGGCACTGCTGGATATTACTATCAGTAATGCTGGATATTACTGGCACTATTCTAGCATCTAGGATTGAGCACAGAGCTGTTCCTTTGAGTAGGATTCCTCAGGTTGTGACTAAGATGCTTGTTGAAACCTTCAGAGTGATGGTACATAGTTGTGCAGCTGGAACACACAATGTGTTCAATGCAGCAGCATTCGAAGTGGGAATGACCTACAGGCACCTCATGGAAGCAGAGAGCTTCCAGGTAAACTGAGGATGCAATCAAGGAAAGCTGCAGTAAAGTTAACTCAAAACACAGAATTGCTTTCCTTGTCAGCTGACTCTGAAGACAGTGATGTCATTTTCAAGCAAGTGTCCCATCTCACCAAAAGTATTTCTGTATTACATAGCCTACAGACATAAGGAATTTTAATTAAAAAAAAAAGAATAATTCTAAGCATCTTTTACTTCCTCTACTACCTTCTGTCCATCCCTTGTCCCATCTTTCACAGCCTTAATACCCAAATTAGAGACCTTCCTTTCCCCACATATTCAGAGCCTATTCTGTACATGTAGTTTGCAGAGCACTGAGTGGGCTTAATGTACCATCAGTCTGGAACGTGTTAGGAGCTAATTCTGGGATGCATGAGTACAGGAATTGTCATGGGAACATAGCCTATAATCAAAAAGGATAAAAATTCCAGTAGGAAACCAGGCTATGGTTGGCCTCCATCATGTTGCTCAAAACAGCCTTAAAGAGGTTGCAATGATTTTGCAATTATTTCACTGGAGACATCATGCTGTGGAAATCCCTGACAAAGCAAATCACTGGTAATTAATAAAAGAGGGCACTTTAAAAGAGCAATTTTTTCTAGTTATACAAAGACCTAATAGAACTGTCTTTCTTCTAGACCTATTACTGAGAAAAATAATAATTTGAGCAGTCAGTTTCCCTCTGACTGTAACTCTGCTAATAAACATTGTTAAAAATATATTTTCTCACTTTTTTTTTTAACTGACAGAAAAGAATGGTTTGAATTAGCCTACCACATAGCCAGATATTAGTCTTTTAATCCAGTTTTCTTGGGAAATCACAGTTGCAAGATTGTAACTGTCAGTCCCCATGAGTTCCTTTTGAACTCGTTGCCCAGTTCTAACTAAACTTGCAGGAAGATCAAGACTCTTTAGGTCTGATGAACACACAGCTAAATAGACACAAGGCAAGCTCCTGTTAATGGAAAGGCCACAGCACGCATTCAGCTTATTATTAGACAGTAAAGAACAGTAAAGAACCTAAAAAAAAAAACAGAAGGACTGAAAACTTTTATAAGAACAAAAACTAGAGAAAGCAAGTTCAAAAGCTTCGCTGTTCAGGTAACTTGTTGGGAGTTGCTATACTAAGATCTATGGTATAAGTACTCCTAATTTTTTTTTTTAGTTCCAACCTGTGCAGGGCCTCTTGATAATTAAAGTGTCAACATTTCAGTGATGAAAAGCCACATTGAAAATCAATGTTCAGTCGACGCTGTTGCTTGCAGGGGAGGTGGAAAGGTCTCGTGAAGGTCTGCAGAACCAGCTGTGAAAGCCTTCTGTCAGCTTGGTGGGAGGAGAGAGCTGTAAGACCGAACCACCATTTGCTAATTCTTGTCCTTTAAACTTAGGGCTGGCTATAGATAAAACCAGAGGCACATCTCTTATGTGGAGGCCTTCAGAAAAGCATGTCTTGCTTAAAACTTATTTGCCTGTTCCTATACCAAGAGAACAGTTTGAATATGTATTACAAACTTGCTTACAGAAATTCCTTGCTATCTTCCCTTCCAGCATTCATAAACTACGTCCAGAAATACTCCAAAGTAATTTCTAATGGCCTAGACTGTGTTTCTGACTGCATAAAAAATAAGTAATTTCAAATTATGAAAATTAGCTACTTACATAATTTGATTTATTCTGTTACAGAGTCTGTGAGGGTTTAATTGTGGTGCCTTATCCCCAGTTCTAACTGACAGTATATTGTGTGATTCAGAAAGGTCTAGTGAGAGTGTTGGGGTGGTATGAGGGAAAAACAGGTAGATGATATAACAGAAGTTATGCTTCAGTCTCTCATTTCTTTCTCATTGTTTTCTCATTTGTGTTTATCTTATTGCATTTTAATTTAGCAGCCTCTTTAAGATCATGTTTAATATGTATATTTACATTTTGAATACAACTTTTATCCAAATGCCTAGTTCTGACCTGCTGAACTTTTGCAATCCATTAATCATTCCTCTGCCTCAGAAATTACTTTTTTGTTTCCCCACTCCAGACATGCAGGCACTATCCCAGAGTCCAGCCCAATTCCTGCCTCTTGCTAAGGAAGACGCTTCCTGTAGTCCAGGTGGAAATACTGGCTTAGAGCACATTCTGCAGGGCAAGATGGGGCTCCATGAATATCATTTAGATTACATCATTTAGATGAGGGAGGACACTCCAGAACCAGCCTATGTGAGGCTGAAAGTAGCAGCAGCTTTCGTACCTCCAGTAGCTCAGTTTCCTCAGCACAGTACAAGGAGGAAAGGCTTCCTGGACAGAGTGGTCCAAACCCAGTTCTCCAAAACAAGCCTCATGCCTTCAGAAGTCCCTGACTATGAGCATAAAGGGATGGTGGTGGCTTGTGCGTGCACCTGAGAGGCAGCAAGTTCACAGTAGGACAAAGTATTTGCTTTTTTAGTCACAGCCTCATGCCACAGACTGTCGTACAGCCTCCTTCTTACCACAGAGAATCTGAAAAGCAGAGATTGCACTAGGAATATTTTTATCTTCTCGATCAATTTGTTACTGTATTTCCTTAGTTCTGATAGAGACCCTTCTATCTCGGACTGGCTCCTGCAGTCACACAAATAAAACGGTGTAAAAAACAGACAAGCATTTGCAGACAAAAAATATTTCGCTGGGCAATGGGTACTTAGAAGTAACTTGGAATCTAAATTGCAAACAAACATAGGGGATAAGAGTAGCTAGCTGGATAACCTTCCAGAAGGCAGAAACATTTTTTGAATTGCCTCTTTAGTTCCTTCCTTTAACACATTATCATCACTTTGATCTAAATTGAATTGACTCCAAGCCAGTTTATTGCAATGTATGAGCTGCTCCCCTGTAGATGCTGGAGATGAGGCTCTTGCCTGAAAGCTTGGAGTGACACAGCTCTCTCTCAAAGGCACTAAACTGGAGGTGAGAAAAAATTCTTGTAGTTCCCTCCACTACTGAGACAAAAGAAAAACTGATTCTCACTTTTAGAATAGGTTTTAAAAGTAGGTGACAATGCAAAGAAATGAAGAAAGGTATTTCTCTCCCTTTCTTTTCCCCTCTCCACCCTCGATTAAAACTATCTTCTCTTCCATGGCAGGGAGGTAGCTGTGTCTGAGAAGAACAGTTCTGCCCACAGGGTCCCTCCACCCCTCCAGGATATTTTGTTTTTGCAACTCAGCTGTTCCAGAGATAGCAGCTGTTGCAGTCAGGAAGTGTATGAAGAAAAAGACAGGGTGACAAAGTCTTTCTTACCAAAAGCAAGAGCAATACTTCTTGATGGTTACTGTCATTGATTCCCACAACTCTTTAAAGGGCAGAACATCCAGTGATAGCACTTGACAGGTGTTGGTCCAAAAGATTTGTAACAGGAAACATGAAGGGTATGATCTGTTGTCATTATCACAGAAAGAATGTTTCTGTTTCAGTCAGGATGAACAAGCCTTTTATTTCCTGCCTTTCTTTTATTACTTCACCAATTTATTAAAATCTTTATTTTTATATTCTTAATATCCCTGCAATGCTTTAACTTCTTAGGTCAGTGACTCATACATACAGCTGTAGAAGAGTAAACCTCTTCATACAAATGTCTTAATTTTCAGGCTGATCATGTAATTTTATCATTCTTCAAATGATCTATGCTTCTCTAGATTAAATGAATGAGTTTCCAGAAAGCAAATGTGTTTGGGCACAACAGACAAAGCCTTATGTCAGGTCACTGCCAGAGAAGTCTGCACAACATTGTCTCAATAAAAAATGAGAAGGTTAGAATCATTTAGTCACAGGTGTACTACACATTAGATATGCAGAAAAGGCATCACTAAATTATGTCACTGCACAAGCAAAGTGCAATGTAAAGGGAGTACTTGTTTCCCAGTAAAGGGAACAAAAGAGTTGGTCACACCAAGAAAATATGCTGCTTTTATGAAAAGAATTGGCAGTAAGAAAGTCAATCACATTTCTAAGTGAAGTCCTGAAGTTTCCAGTGTTCCTTCCTACGTAAACAGTGCTTCATCCTATATGTATTTATAATGTATCTCTCTGTCAGCCTACCTTTAACTTAGACTCCATGCGGTTGCAATGAATTTCAATCTAGATTTCTCTGCCACTTCTGCCAAGGTTCCTCACAGATTTATGAAAGAAGTAAAGATATATGTAGTGTTCCCTTGCCTTCTTAGTTACATACACCTTTGATACATGCTGGAAGTCGTATTTCAGCAGACAGATGCATCTAGGTCAGAAAAATAGTTGCTTTGTCATCTGTCTGTATTTGAAGTCTTTTTTGTTTCTATTTTTTTTTCCAGATAAATTTTGACCAAATCTGGTTTTCCACTATTTCATAAAGAGCTTTTTCTTATGACTTTCCTGATGGAGCAGAGATGAGCAATTTCTAACAAACTATCTGGAGGTCCCTTAGACTGTTACAAGCTGATTAGGTTGCAATGGTCCTGGTAATTGTGCAGACTGTCGCCAGTTTATCCTCACCACACACACCTGAGAAGTCAGTGAGCATCACTGCTGTTACTTGGGAAAATGAGAGGCAAACTCCCTGACCTATTATAACATCCCTAGCTTTGTCCATAGGCAGGGGTCTGCCTCTGTTTCTCTGAATCAATAAAGTGAATGGCCACATTTCCACCTTACAGACTTTATCGGGACATTCAGTAAAATCCAGATGGTACTGCAGTAGTGCACACCACATTAGTCCTTAAAGGAAGAGAAGCATCTCTGTGGGTCTGCAGTGGGAAGCATTTTCCAGAGAGAATCAAGAATCCTCCTCCTCCTTCTCCATCCTTGCCTCAGGATATGTCTACATATACCAGATATAGCCCATTGTTGCAAGTGATTTACATGGATGCAAAACAGAGAGAGTGCTTCTAGTGTATTGTTTTTCCCATTTATCATGTGTTGCATCAACCAGATTTCACAAGTAGGCCTTGAGAAAGAAGAATTTAATGGGCTTTTCTGCAAATATGTATTGAAAAGAAATGAGGAGTTTGCCAAAAGTATGTTCCTTGCTTCATGTGGATATAAATCATGATTTTCTTTCTATACACTTTTATTCCAGCAGAGGTCAGCTCTGCCTGTGCTGGGGAAAAGTAAAGCAGTTCAAAGTGTGGGTACCTGTGCACAGAGCAACACAAAGTGCTGCTTTCTTTCTACTGTCCTCTCACAGCACTAACCAAAGCCCATTTCAGGCCTTCCTCTTCAATGGAGGAAAAAGTAGTTGGAGCCAGAGCACCTATATCTCCAAGACTGCCATAAAAGCTGGTTAGAGAGCTGTTGGTGCTGCTGCTGTGTGGCTCCAAGCCCGTTTGAGAACAGCCTGTAATGTGCAGGAGGGGCCAGAGAGTGTGGTTCTTTGTTAAACCTGCTGCAAGAAACCCCCAAAGAGCAAGAAGTTGTGTCTGGATTGTGCTTTCCAATTACTGAACTAACAGAAACAGAAATATTGCCATCCTGCTGCAACTATCTTCTTTTACTGCTATATCAAAACTGTAAAAAAAAAAGTCTCTGTGCTCAATAACATTTGGTCAAAGTTTGCTCCAGCAAAACTGTTTGGATGTATTAATAAATAATTTTACTGCTTTAAATGGTGGGTATATGGACCACTACAAGTTTGCTCAGCTCCATCAGTTACAGTGGTTCTTTAACTCTTCAGAACATAAGAAACATTTTGATGCTGATGGCAGAATGTGTTGACAGAACTCTGTAGTTCTGCTCTGTGGTTTACTGTCCCTCTGTTAACATTTATTTTCCAGTTTTTGAGTACCAACATGCATTTCACATTTTGCTCCTAAACAAAAGTCTCTTACCGAGTCACTGTAGTTAGAGAGCTACTCTTCTGAGTGACAGATCCTCCCACTCTTCTTCCTTCCCCTCCTCTTTGGTTTCACAACCTAGCCTTTGCCTTCTGCATTCCCCTTTTCCCACCAGTACCCAAGGAGGAAACCGTGTTTAAATATCCAGAGGTACACTGTTCATGACAGAATGTTGTATTATATAGCCCTGAAAATGTGCAAGACCATTTATTCTTTTATTTTCAGAGATTAAATTATTGTTACATTCAGAATTTGCTAATTGTCATTAATGACTGACACACTTTACAGACTTTTGAAGCTAGAAATTAATGACTGCTTTTCTGAAATGAAATGTTATGCTTTAGGTTGAAATCTTTCATGTAACCAGTGATGTGTGACATTGAGAGAGCAGCTGTTTCTAAAGGATCATGTCTAAAAAAACCCAAAGAATCTCACTGTAAATCTAATGCCAGGTTTTCCTAATTAATACTTTTTACACTTTTCTGGTAGCTTTTTTGAATTTAGCTTTTTAATACTAAAAAATAGATGAAGCCTTAGTCCACCTATGCACTTCTTTTCTTTGTACTATTAGGGAGATTTACTAGTTTGAAATGACTAAACATGGTTTGCCTATTTCTTATGTGTAGCTATATATAACAAGAAATGAATGCCATTTGTCTAATAAACTATCAGGAGAGCAAGAAAATAACTTCAGTACAAGATCAAGGATAGGGCTAATAAGCAGCAGACTTGAGAATACCTGAGAACCAAGAGAAGGAACATAAACCCACTAGAAATAGGTAATTAAGGCGTACCATCATAGTGAACTTGCACCCTGTGTGCAGCTGTGTTGCCCAGCTGCAGCCTTTTGGAGTGTCAGATCAATGCCAGTGAGAGCAAGTAGAGTTATTTTTCATTTTAGTGCTTGTTTCTCCTGACGGCGTTATCTGTTCCAGGTCAAGCAGCTACAGATGACAGCTTAACAGGTCATCTCAAAAATGAGATACACACCCAGAGCTTTTGGCACTGATTAAAGATCACGTATCTGAGTGCAGATGACATTCCCGGTTCTTGGGTGACTAAACTGGATTTAGAATTCCAGTGTGAATATCAGATTGTGCCCTAATACCACATACACACAGCGCAGACTGTTGTTCACTAGAGACTGTGCAATTGCTTCACCAAAGAGCAAGCGGTTTTCTGGAAAACTGTCAGCATTTGGAAGGCTCCCATTCTTTGCTGTTGCCTGGGGATCTGGATGGCCTACCCCTCACAGGTGCTTGCTGCCACTACAGACAGTTGTGAGCAGGTTCCACATTTACACCCTCTTTACTTGTCTTCCTTTAGTAGCTGTAAAAATATGGGTATTTTCTAGGTAAAATTCTTCTTTACAGAGAGTTCAAAACACCAGTGATTTTTGTGCTGTAAACTAGTGAAGGCATCCTAGGCTGCTCATCTTGCTGTTTCATTTTATCATGTGTCTAGTAGTAACTGGCTTGTCCTGGACTGAGGAGAGCTTTGTCTGTTTTCTACAAGGAGAAAACTTAGTGCTACTAGGCCATTGTCAAACTTTGAAAAGCAGACAAAAATCCTGAACCAAGAATATGTGAAACAAACAGAAAGGATGTCTCTGTTGCTGAGAGGTCCCTGCTCTCTAGCTGAAGTGTGGCTGGTGCTCACAATATTCCATTTAGCTGTTTGTGAACAAACAGCTGTGCCCACATGACATGGCATCTAACACAGGTCCATTTGGCTGAAAGACATCATTACTATTTTTTTAAGGATTTTATGGTTCAAAATATCTAAATTGACATGAGGACTGACCCAATGGAAATGTTAGTTTGGCAGCCTAATAGCAAAGGGGAGAAAATCACATATCCTTGGACATGGCATGAGGGCAAAAGGTCTGCTCAAAGTGTGCTGGAAAACACTATGCAGGACAAAAGGATCCCAATTTGGATATGATTTTGACTACTGTGTTTATTTGAAATGGTCTTCTCAACAGGTGTCCTCTAAATCCACACCTGACTTTCGTCTTGGAGGAAACTGATTGGTTTGCTCCATAACCAGGTCCAAACAAACTAAAACTGATACAGTTTGGATGATCAGGAGATAGGGACTTAACAGAAAATCAAACTGACAGTGTAGACAAAGATACTCATTATAAATATGGTTGCTCATTCTAGATATAACATCCTAAAATATTAATAATAATTAAAAAAAAAAAAAAGCCAAAACTCCCTAATCACAGAAAGCTTTTGGTCTAGATGAAAAGAAACACATTTTTTCTTTCCCGAAACAGCAGGGGCCCTTTTTGCCACAGGCAACTGTCAGTCTTCAGGTTGTTTCATAATAAGACCTGCAGTACAGTCTTAGAGAAAAGTTAGGCTTGGCTGGAAGAAAAAAATTAAAAGACTTCAGTAAAAGGCAGAGTGTGAATGAGCTTGATTTATGACCCTAATGTAAGAAATCTTTGCGCAAAGGAGACGGTAATGATGCCATTATGCTGGGGAAGCCCAATACAGAAGATTGTTTATGTAGATACAAATGTTAGAGAGGATAGGATGGAAGTGACTTCCCTAGGAAAGAACTCAACAGCCTTAAATGCATCTTTTACAGCGACCAAAATGCTATTAGACTTTTGAAGTTTGACTTTCCTGTTTTCTTGAGTGGATAATTATATTATTTGCTTGTTTTCTCTGCTACATTCGATATTTTTCTGTGTCATTAAGTAACGTCAATGTCATTTTTTTGCTGCTGGCTGCTCCCTTGGGTGGCCCCTGGCCCTGGTTCATCCCCTCACCGTGCTGGGGCTGTCACTGGGTCCCATTACTGGCACTTGGCTCTGGCTGCCTGTGCTTGGCTGTGTCCCCTCAGTGAGGCAGTGCCTGTGCTGGGTCACCTCAGCTCCCAGCACGTCCCCCCTTGCAGAGCAGCCCTGCTCTCTCTGTTCCCCACGTGCCCGGGTTCAGGATGTGGATGGCTATGGAGCAGTTTTTCAAAAAGGATCCGACGGTTACATCATCTGGGCATGAATCAGCTTTGTGATATTGCTGACATATTGGGATGTACATCTCTGCCTGCTCAGTCATTTCTGCTCTTATATTTGGCATTCTTGGTTGTTCCTGCCCAAGAGTATCCTCAATACTCATTCTGCTCATCTACATTTCTTAAAACAACCTTTAATTCTAACTCAATTGTTCTACCCATTTGCATTCCTCTTCAACCTTTTATCACCTGCACACTTACAGAGTGTACAGGTTATTCCCTCAGCTCAACTGTTAATGAATAATTAAACACCAATTCATATGAAACTATTAATTAAAACATTACATGATACCCAGCAGTGTCTCTTGAACAATCACAAGTGGTGTAAGCTTTATAACTTGACAATAGTTGTTATAATGAGCTATTAAGACCTATTTTTTGATTGAAGTTTTCCAGACAGTGGTACATAATCTTCCTTGTATTTTCACCCAAGACACATTGCTTTGCTTTGTGTTTGTGGCAATGTTAGAAGCTGGTGCTGTATTTACTAGGACTTATAACACCAGTTGGAAGAAGGTACTATGATAACTGAGCTGCCTCTGTAATCAACATAGATGTGGTTCAAATTTGCCTACATACTCTAGTGTTTGAGTTACCGATAAACCATGATCTGAAATCTTTCCCAAAAACCATCTTTTGATTATGGACCTCTGTGTTTCAGTTTTCTCTTTTGGTTTCAGAGCACCTCCCTTCTTGTCAGTGACTCAGTGAACCACAGTCATCACAGTGAGATAGCAAACTTGTACTCCGTGGGCTCCATCACTGCCTACTGCAGTGGTTTCTCCAAGCTGGGCTGATCTTTTATAAACTGGCACAAAGCAAAGGATAAGAAAATGAGTATTGATAGCTACTTTTTTCCCCATATTGAATTTAGAGGTAATCTTACACTTAGTACAAATAAACTGAATAGATTTAATGCTATCAAATCAACAGTGCTTGGTAGAATAACAGGAATGTTTGTCTTCTCCCAGAGGAATGATCACTCTTCTTCAGCAAACCATCCAATTATGGTCCAAATGTATGCATCTAGAGACTAACAAATGTGTTTTTAATAGAAAGAAATCATCTGCACTTACAACTGAAAAAATGCTTGTTTTCATATATTACAGCAGCCCTAGAGTAAGTGTCATGCACACTGGCTTCTGGATTCAGGAAGAAACAACAGCTACAACGATTTCTGCTCACACAGAAAGTTTTCTAGTCAAGGCAGTGTCAGTGCTTCCATGTGAGTGCAATTAGTAGCAATCCAGGAAGCCAGAAACCAGAAAACTCAAACAGCAGAGGCTGAGGAAAGATGGTCTGCACGAAACCTAGCTGCTGTGAGGTAAGGAGAGCAGTGGGACTGGGAGAAAGAGGAAGGAGACAAGATGCAAGGTGACGCTAAAGTCATGTCTTGCTGCTGACCGGAGGAGTGATTCGCTGAACACTGTGTCCTCTGTCAGAGGTAGGAAGCAATAAGCAAAGAATATTTGGCATTCCCATCCACGAGAAGACCCAAGCCAACTGTTCTGCTCTGCTCATTCCGCTGCTGCAGAAACCAATTACAGACAGCTTTAGGAAGAAAGTGGGAAAAGGAGTGAAACTTGATTAAAATGAACTTTTATTTCCATTACTGGGAAAAAGGGGGAAGAGGAATCTGACCGTTGTCTCTTTAACCATAATTGTTATTGCACACTTAACTATGCAGTTACAGGTATAATAATTCAATGCTCTCAAATTCTATTTTGAAGGTCAAAAGTTTCTAAAATTGTCATATTTTTGATTGTGACTTATAACAGCAGAGTTCAGAAGTTCTCCTCAAGTCAGGAGAAGCTGCCAAATGCAACCACACTTCAGTAGGTACAAAGTACCTTTGGAAGAATTCCATCCAATTATAATCACCTCTCATTACTGCATAAGCAGTAGCTTTTGTGGGTGAGGTAGCCAGATCCAGTCCTTCTCACCTACTCTGTCAAGAATCTACATTCTGAATCAGACATTTTTTTGATTCTCAGGGGGTTTTTCTGCTTTCCTTTCCTCTTTCTCCAGCAAGTCATATTGCCAATGTACCTCACAGTTTGTTGCAATGTTTTGTTCATTTATGTGGGTTTTATGTTGTCTTCCATGAAATTAGTATGTGTGTTTGTCTACATATGCACATAAGCATGAACACCTACTTATATATATACATCTATATATGTATATATAGATCATCTTAGCCTCTCTTTGTACCTTGTAGGCAGTTTATTAGCAGGATTGTCACTATGCAATCCAATATTCCCTGTGGCAGAGAATGACTTTTTCAAAGTTAAGCACCTAAGGCATAACTGCTGTGTTTGCATATGAGCCAACTGACTGGATGATTCTTTTTGGATGTTTTTGCCATCAAACCCTTCTATTTTCTACTATCAACAAAAATCAGGTTCAAAGCCTGAAAAAGTAACACTGTCGTTTAACGTAGTGTAGGGTTTCTTACAAAATACAATGAAATAGGCACAAGATTCTAGGAAAAAAAAGAAGTTAATTCAGGCAGCCATTTTATCACCTTGATAAGCCTTATCTTAAATTTTGGGGTGCTTGCCACTCAAGACTTCCAAAACTCAGCTTGCATTTTGACAAGAAAAAACAATGCTTAAACATACTCAACAAGGTTACTTGCTCATATTCTGATGGAGTTTTTCAAATTCTCTCATTTTTTGAAGAAGCCAGTGATGTGGGAGTCCTTAGATTGGGCTTTTTGTAGTGCTGAAAAGGTAGACCAAGCCATGGCTGCTATTTAAGACTAGCAGTCCTGCCTTTACTTCTAGGTTTTCTACCTCTCCCTTACAGAAAACCCACAAATACACACACAGATGCACAGCTGTAAGAGTCAAAGCCAGTTTCATAACTCTTCACTTTCCAAGTAAGCCTCTCAAATTACCATGTGATACACTCCTAGTGTAGGCAAGGGAAACTCAAAAGTGTTCAATCAATTCTTAGGATGTCTAGGTCTGCATATTTTACTGTATTCCCATGTGCTTTTCTTCCTCCAGGAACTGCAGGAGAACTGAGGACATAAAGAGAGTGTGGAGGCAATGACAGAAAATGGAATTGGCATACTCCATCACTAATTTTTAATATGAACCATCAAGAAAATAACACTTGAAATTCAATATATATAATATACATTCCCAACATTTTCTGAAATATGCCCTAGTTTTAATTAAAATGTGAAATGTAGGACTGAAGGACTTGTTCCTCTGCCAGGAGCAACTTTCCCACATAGACATCAAATGCCAACTGAAAAAATACTTTGTTTTGTTCTTGGATTGAAACTTCTCCAACTTTATTACATTTGGAAACACGGTATAGCAGCGAGGGCAACATTAGGTCTGACATATATAATTAATTTGCAAAAAATATAACCACAGGACACATTTTTGATAGAATCACTTTTTCACACGATAGTTCCAGGATAATGGATCACATTGATCCTTTTTGCTAAATGGTATGACAAAGTAAATGAGCATTTGTATAAAAATGCCATAACAGTTGAAGCTTGAATTAGGGAGTCTGTAACCTTTGTCTGTACTCATAAATTACCCTGTACACGAGAATATAACATTAAAAAAAGCAAAAGGCATCCAAAGCTGAGAGATACAACCCATCAAATACTGAAATGCATTTTATTGTGTACCTAATGTTAATAATTTGAGATCCTAAAGTACAAATTGCCTCCAGCAGTTTCTAAAGTTATATCACAGGTTAAATGGACTCCCACAGATAGAGATTAGTCATTTAAAAGACAAAGGAATAAAAACTCATTCCGACTACTAAAGCTGTCTTAAAGTCATTTTTTCTTGCAATTTTGAAGCTGTGTCATTTTCCCCCCCATTTCTGGGTGAGGGGCTAATACCAAGGCAAGCTACTGAATCTGGCAGCATATAAGGCTTTTTCCAATTAATACCTTAGAGGAAATTGGGATAAAAAGGTGTTACTCTTTCAGATCCAGCAAACTCAGTTGTCACTTCTAACAGCTGTGCACTAGTAAGTTATTAGAAATATCTGCATTTCAATCACTTATGCTCTCTCAAACACTGAAATAGTGGTATGTCATCCTCAAATGTGGAATTCGCACAAAATGCCATGAGCACCTGAGAGACATCCTGTGCAGCACAAGTCCTTTTTGTCTGTTACCCCAGCTCAAGGGGAATCTTGGTTTTTACAAGTCAGATTCTATAAGCGGTGAGCACCTCCCGCCTGAGTGTGTTCTGCTAGTCCTTTGATTTGCTGCCTGGATGAAAAAAAAAGGTAATTGGGAGCTCACAGGAAGAAAGGAAGGAGGAGGAGGAAATATGCAAGGAAACTTGATCATCTGCAGGTTTCACTGGAGGCAGTAAGAACTGCAGGGTCCAAAACGTCTGGGAAAAATAAAAAAATCCCACACCATCAGAGGCTGGATTAATCTCTTCTTAAGAAAGGATTTCTGACCTACCTAAAAGTCTGTTTTATTTGTTGTATTAACATTTCACAATGTCTTGGAGCTGATTACCTGTTTCCCTCCTTTGAGTGTCCTTTGACACTCCAAGTGCTTCAGTCTCCACAATCAAAAAGAAGAAACTTTCAGATATTTATGACAGGCTTGGTGGAAATCCGGACTTGGCAGAAACCACACCAAAGAGAGGTGTGAAGGGTAATTGTGAAGAGACAGAGGTATCAAGAGTAGTGTTCTTACAATACCTTAAAACAACATGATACAATGGCCACCTTTTTTTGCAGTTTTCACAAACTTATATTCCTTTCAGTTACTTATGCTTTGAGCAGTGCTGCTGACAGTCACTTAACCCCTTCATGTGCTATGTGCAGGAGAAATAACGACCCCTACTTCTATATTCCTGTTTCACGCCACACTGCAAAAAGTGAAGTGTGCACTGTCAGCACACAGCAGTTTGTATAGTTGTGAGAAAAGATTTTTTTTTTAGCCCCTAAGCAAAATACTTGTCACTTGGGTCAACAGATCTTAGTATTTAGCAGACCCAAAATAACCAACAAACATATATTTTTATCCCATTTTCAACACTAATGAGACAAATGGTGGATGAATGTAAGTTTTTCAAAAACGAATTCAAAGAGATGTAACCACAGCAAGCAGCAGTTCAGAGCAGAAGCATATGCTAGGCACTTTGAAGAGCATGTGGGGTTCTGCCTCTCTGCTTTGACTACTGAGATCAGCTTCCAAGGTAAGGTCCCTAAAACATGTGCACAACAGTAAGTGTTGTAAATCTCTCCTCCTTTTTTTTCCTTTCCCCTGCATTGTTTGTAGTCCTTTGTGGCTCAAAAACTCCAATCACAAGTCCTGTGTTTGGACAATACCAGGTTGGTGTCTATGCACATGCACGTATGGGTAGGTGGATCAATACAGGATTCCTTTCTCAGAAGTCTGTAAAATTTATGAAGAGCAACAAAGTCTACACTGAGCTAAGTTTTTTGTGAGTCAGACTTGGAAGTTTAGCTCATATATTACAGCAAAAGTTCTGGTCAGTACATTTTATTAACTATGCAACTGATACTCTCATTTTTTCTTATTTTATGAGAACAAGATAATAACAAAAATCAGTGTATACAAGACTATTTTTTTTAACTGACCTCTCATTTTTATTTTTCTCAGGAAAATGTCTGCTGGACTAATACTCCAAGAAGAATAGCTAATAGTAGAGAGCACAAATGTCTTTGGAATTACAATATCTAATAAAGCAAAGACATATAATCTCCTAAAGCTGGTTTTCATAATGTGTAGAAAGCCTGGGGTTGCCCAGCCTCATAAAGCATCCAACTAATACAGTAACTGTATAAAATTAATAACCTCTCAAACAAAAGCCCTTTGGATTATGAAGCTGTACAAATTGCATGAACCATACAAATCATACCATACTTCTGTCACTGAAAAGGAAACAATTACCAAGCTAGGAAATACCACTTGATTTGGGTGACCTTCTCTTGGCAGAATCCACAAGTTGAATTAGGATAAAAACAGAAGGCAGTTCACTTGTTAACATCATAAACTAAAGAGATTCAAAGCCTACTTTGAATTTCAGATGTGGAGAACGCCAGCATACTAAATCAATTGGCATATGGGATTGCATGAGTGTAGTATACACACATCACTGCTGTATCAGATAGCATCGGCAAAAATTAAACTAGAGAAAAGCAAACTCAAGGGGATGCTGCCACAGCAAATCTCATCTACGTACAGGTTGATAAAACAAGTAAACATATTTGCAAGGCTGGTAGGAACTAGGAAGGTTTTCATTTCTCAGTCCAACTTCAGGGAAAAGGAGAAACAGAGTCCTCCTCTGTTCCAAACCGTATTTCAAGTTCTCCAGCAGCACAAGATGAGCTAATTAACAAAAACCAAAGGATGACAAAACGAAGCCAGATAAGCCATAAATATCTACATATATAAGCACACAGCAAGCAAGATAATGAAAAGTTAGCTAGATTTACCGTTTTAATTGTCCAAGTGGGTGGATTGTTTGTTTTGGTTTTTGGGTTTTTTTTGGGGGGGGGGGGGGAAACGTCGGGAGCTGTTTTCACGAGGACTCCTCCATACGCATCCACACCGCAGCAGCCGCCGACTCCGGCGCGGAAAGCGAAGCGTTTCCCTCCGCAGCCGCCGCTCCCCCCGCCAAAAATAAACCACGAAAACACGGCGAGGGGCGGGGAGGCGGCAGCCGGCTGGGCAAACTCCGGCGCCGCCCCGAGCGCTCCCCAGCC
>WEIV01018580.1:0-16178 GCA_013390005.1 Calyptomena viridis
CCCTGCAAAGAGACCTTGACAAAATAGAGGGCTGAGTAATTACCAACTTTAGCAAAGACAAGTGCCAGATTCTGCACCTAGGATGTGGCTACCCTGTATGCATGGTCAGACTCAGGAATGAGACACTGGAAAGCAGCCCTATGGAAGGGGACCTGGTCAATAACAAGTTGAATATGAGTCAGCAGTGCCCTGGCAGCCAGGAGGGACAGCCATATGCTGGGGTGCATCAGGCAAAGCATTGCCAGTCAGCTGAGGGAAGGGATTGTCCTGCTCTGCTCTGCTCTGCACTGGTGTGGCCTCACATGGAGTTACGATATAAGATATAAAGCTATTAGAGAGCACCACAGTTCTTGTCCTAAAATGGTCTGATGGGAGCTGTATGTCTACTGACTTTCTGCTTGACTACTTCACAGAGGAGAGATGGCTGAAGCAGACCTCAAGAAAGAATTGTTGAGTCTGTGTTTTGCTTTTGAGGGGTTTTTGGGTTTTTTGTTTGTTTTCTTTGTAGCTGGAGTAATTTTGTCTATGGTGAAACACTTGAGTACACATAGCAGACAAATTTCTACAGGATACTTAAGGATGCAGAACTTCAGTTTACTATAATATACAGTCTCAATAAAAAACTTTTGGTTTTGTGTGTGTCTTCTTCAGTCAATATTTTATTTTAGTACTGAATTCAGAATGGTTGTCTTCCCTAAACCTTTACACTTTTATGATCAAGTTTGCTGATCTAATAAAAGGTTTTACTTTATCACAGCATTATTTTCTAATTAAGGAGTCAAGTGAACTTAAAAGACTTTAAATATCCAATTTCCTTTCATATTATACATATAAGATGTTTAATAAATTATTTGTATGGGAAACTAAAAAATAATAGATACCACTCTACTCTTGAGGTTTTCAATCCTACTCATATTTTGAGGTACATATTTTTATTGCAGGAGGGTTGGGACAATGTTTTTGTGCCACCTCAATGTTAATCTTTTTCTTAAAATATCCAGTCCTAGTAGATCCTTCAGGGCATAGAGGCAATCTTCAAAAATAACTGCAAAGAGAACAGAGGATATTAAACAGTCAACTTTTTATGTAATCCATCACTGTAGGTGAGCAGACTTTTAGCTGACATCCATCTAATAATATATCATCACTGCAATAAGCAAAGTAGTTGAGGAAAATATTGCTGTTTTATCTTGTGACATGTTGCCAAAACATATTAGACGATTTTTCAATATTAATGTACATTTTATTGAGAATTGCATTGTACATTGGTACTTAAAATTGTTATGGTAGCCATTGTAAGGCTCACAAGTTCATTCATGGGTTCTAGGATAAGTTGGAGGTGGAAATGAATAAGATGAAATTCCAATTTTATTTTCAGACACTTGAAAATTTACTTTCCTTGTGAGTCCTCTTTGAATAACTAGATTTTTTGCTTAAATTAGAACTGTCAGAGTAAATAAACTGCTTTTCCACATCAAAAGTAATGTATTAGTGAGCACTATCTTGTGAACAAACTGAGAGTTCTGAGATGCTGTGGATATGCTTTCAGAAAGGCAGCTCAAGAGAATAAGGTGAGGAGGTATCCTTTTTTTTTTCCTCTCCGTTTGTGGAAAAAGTAATGATATTATGTTTTAAAATGTATAATAAATTGAAACACTATTCATTTTTTAGGATTTCACAGAAAATATATGAATGGGTTTCCAGGATCCGAGATCCTCAAAGAATTTTTGTTTTGATAGACTTGATGGTGATGGGATGGAATAAATATATGAATCTGTGGAAAGAAATGTTCAAAAAATATTTATTTATGGGAAGAAACCTAATAAACTGTATTTTTAAAGAACACCTGCTTCATCCTTATATTTTTGCAGAATGAAAAAGTGTTGCATTTTAATTTAAATATTTTAGTTACATTATAAACTTTTTGCTTTGGAACTTGCTGTCATAATTTAAAAGCATTTCCACTTAGCAGATTAGCAACTGTCATCTGTTAAAAAAAAACAAAAAACAAAAAACAAAACAGTGGGTTTGAATGTATCTGACTGTCTTTTCATTAAAGACAGACAAGAAAGGAATTCAGTGAATCTACATATGTTGTTGCAACTCAAATATGCTCAGAGGAACATAGGTTAATTATTCACTTATTCTTCTGTTACTTTATTTTGTACATTTCTACTATGAGTAATTGTGTTCAGTTCCTTTTGATTAACAGACAACAGCGATGTAGATGAGGAGACTATGAAGGCAAATTCTCAGGGGTTTATTGGATGCCTCTCTTCAGTGCAGTTCAACCACATTGCTCCTTTGAAGGCTGCACTGCACCACAGCAGCTCAGCCCCTGTGATTGTAAAGGGACGTTTCACTGAATCCAACTGTGGCACTTTAGCTGGAGTTGACTCAACATCAAGTGAAACAACACATTCATTTGCAGGTAGAATGCGGTTATCACTTTTTCTGATCCCTGAAGCAAATTCTAAAGAGAGTACTCATGACCTGAATCACAACTGACTTTTTATTTTTCCATGTGGGTTAATATCTCAGGAGTACTTTGCAAGTAATTCTCTTTCATATGTACTGTCTTCCTTTTCCCTAGGCTTTATCCAGTCATCTGAATGTTTACATTTCTCTTTTTATCTCTGCAAAGTGTCATGTACATCACTCTTCTTTGCATGCTTACTGACTAATGCTACTGCCTCTGTACCGTATTGTAGATGATCTGTAACCATGTGAGAATTTCTTGAAAATCTTTTTCATATTTGTCTGTCATTTTCTTTTTTTTTTTTCTGCTGCAGATCACTCTGGACCAATAGATGAGGGAAAGCCCTTAGCTAAAGCAATCAGAAGTGACTCTGCAATTATTGGAGGTAATAGGGACTATAAAGACTCCACAGGAACCATTTTTTTTTTACTACCTATCAATTTAGCTTTGTGTGCATAAAGACGTTAGTAAAAAGTCTTTATTTTATTACAACTGATAGAAAATATTAAGCATTGCTGTAAAATGCAATTGATAGCTCCCATGTTTTCTTATTAGATAAATTTATGCCATCAGTGTTTCTATATATTGGAGTGTTCTGCTGAAAAATAAGATAGTAAGAACACATTTCCAACCTGTATAATACTAGTGTCTGTGACTTAAAAAAAGTACTTGGATTTATTCTGACAAATAGCATATATTTAAGAAAGAGCTATCCTTTCTTCTTGACTTTGCCAAAAAATTACTTTTTGCTATACAGTCAAGTTCAAAATCTTCTTTAATATGTCTGAACAACAAAGACTTTTTCTTGAGAAAATGGGGTTTTACACTGCTTGAATCAGTCCTTTGACAATGAGGAAGTTTCATCCTGGTTTTCCATTTGGAAAAGAATGTACTCTTGCACAGACTACCACTTCCATTGATTTACAGCTTAAAAATAAAATACATGCTAAAATAATAATAATAATAAAAATAATTAGTGTTGATTTGAAATATTATTTCTCCTCCATTTTCTTCCTATTTCTTTTCGCCACTTTGACCAGGTCAAATAGAACTACAAGTGATCATCCACAAACTTTTTTCTAAAAATTTTTTTTAACAGAGGAATAAAGGCAGAACTGTGTAGAGTTCAGTTACTCCAAGAGTGAATATGTTGATAGTCTCTTTACTTTTTAAGCCTATCAGAACAAATAGGGTATAAAACAGGATAGATGTGTTGTGCTTACAGTACTGAACTGATAATCAGGGTATACAGGTTCCATTATTGTGTCTTTCTGGCTGATTGTCCCTAAGACAAGATCCATCTCTGTCGTAGTGAGGAAGATTACCAGTTCTGTCTCTTTAGCAGGAGTGAGGAGTACTCAAGTTAACCTTAATAGGGACAATTTTGGATTGGGCAACCTCAGGAGAATTTAAACTCCTATCACCAGTATTGGAGCAAGTATATGTCTATGTCAGTTACATATTTTCATTTTAAGGAATAGTATTGTTTCCTGTAACAGTCGTCCCCTGTGAAAATTTAATTTAAATAAGAGCTAGGTTTACTCATAGTGTAAAGTCCCTTTCAGAGAAGCAGATGCCATACAAAAAACTTCATATTCCTATAATGATGGATCGATGTTCATATTAGAGAACTTGAAAAATTACATGTGCTGAATTTTGGATGATCTACTTTTCTTTACATTACTAAGAACTATGTATTTTATTTTTCTTGCAGTAATGGCCAAGTTTTGCAGCAGATTATTCCTTTGTCTAGTATAGCCAAGCCACTGCATTGCAACAGTTTTCCAGACTTATTAGTGCTTTTTCCCTCCCAACAGCCTAATCTTATTTTCAATGTCTTTGAAAAACATGATTCTTTTCATTTCTATTTCATTTCTCCTCAAATTTCTCTCCTGCTCAACCTCTGACTCATGAACCTTAGGGTCTGAGACCATCATGACAAGATGAAGAAGGAAGAGAGGAGATAGAATGGAAATCTGAAAGGTCATGTTTATCTCCATAGGAAGTATCTCTCCTTACTGTTCCTAATCTGCAATGGTGTAAGTTCCCAGCCTTACAGAGATCTAGGGCCTGATTCTGAAGGAGAAAAAGAAACCCTCATGTATACAGTATCCTAAGGCCCCTAATGGTCTTCCATTCAAAAGTTTCAAAAATTACAGTATTCTGTGAAGCTTTTGATTTTTATTAGTGTGCAAAATTTCAAAACAATTACCATAAAACTTATGTGCTGTTTCCGAGTTGAAAGCAGTTACGGTTTCTTGTATCTCAGGCTTCCCTACAAGCCCTTCCATGATGTGATGTAGTCATTCACTTTTTGTCCTGCTCTCTGGCTCACGTTTTTTTTCATCCTTTGTCATGACTTTTTTCTCTTTTCTTCTTCTAGGTGTGATAGCACTCGTAATATTCATCCTACTCTGCCTCACGGCCATAGCCATACATATTTTTAAAAAAAAAGGCATATACTCAAAAAATGAGGAAAAAGGATCTGAAAATGAAGATAGTGCTGAATCTGCATTGAAAAGTGAGCTCAGCCTGCAAAACACAGCCAATGAAAATCAAAAGGAATACTTCTTCTGATTGTCATTAATGATTTAGTCTAATATAATAGTGTGACAGTCTGACTTTCTTACTAAGCCAGGGACTCTTACTGGACAGAAAAAGCTCTTGCACACTACACTAAATGCAATGGATTTGAGACTTACTATACTCCATATGTTTAGTCTCAGTGATTGTTGTAGGGAGCCTCTTTAAATTGTGTGCATTCCTTAGCTATTATACTGTAAATGCATTTTATGTAACAGTGAATTAGATATTGTAACCAATTTCATTGTTGGTAGTTTCCCACTGTTCTGATGTGACCTTCCACAACCGAAGTTTAATGTACACACTGAATATGATTTTTGAATGGGAAAATTGTTTTGAAGTTATTCCTATCCTTTTCTTAAAAATTTGATTTGGGACTTTTGTTCAAAGTACAAGATAGACTCTAATACTTTGTGTTACTAAAGAAATTCTGCTGATACTAAAGAACTTATGGTGATCCCTCATATTTCCTCAAGCTGAAAATGCATTTTGAACTGCTATTGGCTGATGTCAGCCTCTGCTTGTGAGCCACAGCTTTTGGTGTCCAAACCAAACTGTATTTATTTCCCCCAGGGTGTGACCGATATCATCATTATCCCTTCTTTTTAGCAAGCTTAGCAGAACTGAAGAGTGTACAGTGTGTTGAAATGTTGTAAAATCTCTCTTACAATATGTTTTCCTTCATGATCAAGTGATGGCATCAAGAGAGTCGCACATTCTGAGCATTTTAAATAAAACTGAAGGGGGGGAAAAGCAAGGTATTTGCTTGGAAAGATCAAGTAATAGACTAACAGCAGTTAAATTATCATGAGTGAAAACACCAAAAAAATGATCAGGGTTACTGTCCCTGGAAATTAGTAATGTTGCTTCTGTCAAGAAGTAGTATTCTGTGCACTATCTGGAATGTATTCTCTGGAAATGTTGTATCTATGATCTGCTCTAGACCTCAAGAGTAAGTTGTTCTAAATTATAGAAATTATATGGTGTCTGCTACATGAATACTTTTGTGCATCACTCTTAATAGTACCTCCTATACCTCTGTGACATAAGGCCTGATTATACAACTCAAAATTAAACAGGTGCTTACTATCCTGATAGAGCAAATGAAAGCTGTCTCTCATGTTGTACAAACAAATTGTTAGATATGAAGGCTAGGTTTAAGTTACCTAAACAGAAGATTGTAAGTTCACTTTAGACATTAGGATATCTGAAATACCCATATGGCTGGATGTGAACATCACAGATTTTACAGAAGATATGTGTCTTTTGGAAGACACATACAGGAATTGGGTAGGAGGCATGATAAATGGCATTAAGTAACAATATTTAGATAACTGATCCACACACAAAGCATTTTTTGGTTACTGGGTGCATAGAGCTTGGATCTGAGAAAAAACCAAGAATTCTGAGACCCTGTAGATTTGAGTTTAAACATCTTTCAGAATCGATTTATATCTACTCGCATTGAAAACAATGAGAACAGTCTTCTTACTACTCTTGCAGTGAGCAAAATCAAAGTTAGACCCTAGATTGTAAAGTTCATAAAATGTTTATCACAGATGCCGGAGAACTTTATAGAGACATGGTATGCCCAAACCTTAAATATGTAAATTTCTTCACATAAATGGTAATTGTAAATATAAATATTCAGCAGATCTTTTCATTTAAAGTTTATTATTTTCTTACATGATTCTTTACTGTCTATTTTTAGAATTTTACCTTTCCTTTCTGGTTCCTCCTATACAGGAGGAACAATTCTTAGGAACAATTTATTTACTTTTTATTGGGTGCCTGGATGCTCTTCAATCATAAAATTTTCAGATTAATATGTAGAGCTTTCCTGTTCTCATTTTTTGCAATTCTCTGTGTGCATCTCTGGTAGATTAATCAGCCTGAGGACCCAGAATCAAGAACTGTATCCACGTTGTGTATATATTAGTATATTCACTGATACAGTTTGTTCCTTAATAATAGTCACCTTCAGAAAGGGTAGAACATGGGAAGGAATAATACTGGACTGTTCCCAGTAACTGCTATTGCTGAAAATACCCTGTTTGTGGATGGAGAGTGGAGGAGATGAAAGCCTCAAATGAGTCATGAGAAAATTCTGAATTTTCAAATTTAGCTCTTTGAACCCTCTTATCTAGTTACTTTAAACTGAAAATTATGACTCCTCCTTTTCAAGGGTCTGACCTAAATTGTATTGAATTCAAGAGGACTTCTCTGTAACCAAACCCTCTGCATCTCAAGAGATTTTCCCTTCCTGTTATAGGCATGTCTGTATCCAACTTTTTGTGTTGCTCATATCAACAAATCCATCAGCAGTGATGAGTCCCAGTGAACTCCATTTTTATCATAGTGGGATGTAGTAATCCTGTGGGACAAAAACTTGTAAAAGTATGTTATTTATAATACACCAAAGCAGATATTTTAATTGAATTATAAAAGACAGACTGTCTTTAATCTTGACTCTCATATGAGAGTTTCTTATACTAACCTAATAAAGCCTAAAGGTTAACCACAACAGGAAAAGTTGGAAGAATGTAAACCTAACTTTTCAATCACTTGCTTTTACTTGTATTGCCTTGTAAAGTTTTATTGTGTGTTTTCATTGAGAGAAAAGTCTCTTCCCTTACTTTGTTTTCTTCCAAATGAATTTTCCTTTCCTTATTTCTCAGAATTTTTGAAAGCAACAGGATGGGAAAAACTGAGTAACATCTCTGTTTCAGACTAGCTAAAAAAGGAGCGAGGACCATATGAATGCCTATGCGATATATATTATAAATGTGAGTGGCACATTATTTCATTCAAAGACTTCAAGGTTTTTTTATTGTGTGAAGGATTCTAAGAGGAAAAAAATATTTTTTTTTTTAATGCACATCTATCTGTAGATTTGTAGCATACGATAATTATGTCTCTCTGAAGATGCAAACGGCCATTTTCATCTGTGGGAACAGTGATCATATGCTTGTCACCTTAATCTAAAATATACATGTTCAAAGTCAGTGAAGCAGCATTTTTCATTTACTTGCTGCATTTCTATGGGGATAAAAAAATGGTGGCACCGAAGTGCACTAAAACGACATACAACATTGTGCTGTCCCTTTTTTGAATCTATATTACACTATGTGACTTTTCACCTCACTGTTAATAAAGACTTTTTAAAATAAAGTGAGGAAAATATTTTTTAAAAGAATTTGTATTAAAAAGTTTAAAACTGACAACAATATATTGGTTTTCTCTTTTAAACAGTAAAATTAAGTAGAAGTGCACAAAATATTTTGGTGAGTGTCGTTATTTATAGATATTTCTGAGCACTAATATGACAAATTTGCTATACATTAACACATTTTCCATGGCAAATATATTTTTTCTTAAGTACATTAGAAAATAAATAGCAGCATGTATACTAGCACATTTTTAAAACTATGTGTGGGAGCTAGCTACAAAGGCCTTATAATTATTTATGTACTCAACATTTAGCACATAAATATGATTTAGTTAGGTTTTGGGAAAACATTTTTCAATACATTTACTGTTGTGTAAATGAAGAATACTTTAGAAACCAAGTGCACAACTTAACGTGAAATGTAATCACAAGTCAAAATAAATTTACAATACCATTTTTCATGGCAGTGACATGCGAGGAAAAAAGTGACAAAACAGACGGAATTCCTGTGAGTAATCAGCTGCAAAGATTTAGATTTAGATGCCAGGAAGCCCGCAGCACCAGTGTGGTATAAAATCAGAATATTCAACTATTGCAGGTCAGCAGAGGATTGGGTTTTTGGGGGGTTTATTTGGATGTGTTTTGTTGGGTTTTTTCTTAATAAATTATTTTTTCCCTGGTTACATCTGTGACTTGAGAAGTCATGTGACTGATAACACAATAAATTTCACACACACACACATAAAAATAACTACATTGCACAACATATTTAAGCTACTGTCTAATATGTGTTCTGGAAAAGCCCTAATTAATTAGTAATCCTTTAACCAGCTAATATGTCCTTTGCCAAATCAATTGAAGTGTACTTCTCCCAGTCACTTGGCTTTAAGTAGCACCAGGGCTTATGCCTTTGAATTAGATGAGGCAATGGGCATCAGTAAAAGATTTCTAAATCTGCAAAAGTGAAACAGATATTCAAAATCATTCTGAAGTCCAAGAAAACTAAGAAAACTAAGGACAAATTGTCAATGTGTTACACCAGATTTCACAACTATGAATTTGTCATCCAAAACCTAGTGATAACGGCATAAAAAACCTATTAAAATATTCTGCAAACCGACTGATACCAGATAGGACTTGGTAACCTTTGTATGTTATACTTCTTAACAAAACACAGTGTTTTTGTCTCCTAGCTTATTCTGATATATGCAAGAACTTTTTAATTCGCATACAATGCATTTTTGTATGGAAAAGAAAAGGTGCTTTTCAAGAAGTTTATAAGGCCAGTGATCATTTATCTGAAAACATAAAATCTGAATTAAAAAGGTAGAGTTTGCAAAGACATCCCTCACTACATAATATAAATTCAGTGATGAACGCCTACCTACAAATTAAGTAATTAATAGACTTCCAGCACACTTTTCCACAGTGTGGATTGAGCTCTGAGAGGCCCAACAATATCTATCCCACCCTTAGATGTATGACCTTGAAAAAAATCATTAACCTTTACACTGCATTTATACAATAAGAAGAATATATCAAAGTTTCGACTAAATTACTTTATCAAAGTTTATAATGCCCTTTGAAGATGGAATCTTTTATATAAATAGACAGCATGATAATAGAAATGAGACCATGTTTTATTTAGCAAAAAATATTATTAATTATTAATATTAATAATAATATTACTAAATAATATTAATTATCTGTATTTATTTTAATACCTTTACTTCAGGAGATGGTCCTTTTTATTTCGATCAGAAGTTACAGCATTTTCCTTTTATGCATTGAGTGACTCATGAATTACTAGGAGAAAAATAGATCTTGGACTATTTCATGTAGCATGTCTTCTTATGTCAGAAATTTACAGCCCAGAATATTTTCATCTAACTAGAGGGGGATAGTTGAAGTAAACAAGTTAGGTGTCATAGAGATAAACACAAAACATGAATTATAACTCCACATGTACATTCTTACAGAATGTTTCCTGATAATTGATTAGTTCAAAGGGAATATTTTCATGTAGATGTTTTAATGTTCTTAGTAGCTTCATCTGCTTCATTAATCTTTTTTGCTTCTCTTTTTAGTTACCACAGAATAACTCTTCTAACCATGAGGCATACCATATTTTATTTTCAAGATGACAGGATAAAAAATGTAGTGTTTTCTAACATCTTTAAATCAATTGCACTAATGAAACACTCCTTACCTACATAAAATAATATTGTATGTTCTATATGAAGCATCAAACCTAAAAGTAAACGTATACTGATGTGATGTTTGGCTTTTGTTTTGGTTTCGCTTTTATTTTTATTTGGTTTTGCTTTTGTTTTTATTTGATTTTGGTTTATTTTTGGTTTAGTTTTTGTTTGTTAGGGGTTTTTTGGTGACTCATACCACCCAAACACCTCTGCAGTAAACACAAAATGAGTTGCCACTTTTAGCTTAATCATATCCTCTTTGTGAACAAATTATTTTAAAAGGGTCTTATAGGTTTCTAATATTTAATTTTAAAAATTATAGACTCAGTAAGAAAACATTCAGAATGTTTCAGTAGTTTCAGCAGATATATCCTCTCTATTTTTTAATTAAAAGTCTTAGTAAACACTCCTTATTCAGTGACACTAGAAATAGAGGTTTATACTATCTCAAAAATAGTAACCACTCAGTCATAATCCCTTCACCACAGAAGTACAAAAATTCTACCTGCAAAATTATTTGATAGTTACAGGTAGGAACCAAAAATCCTTTAGTTGTTACTCCGTTTTTACTACAAAGCGTAAAGGGCCTTATTCTTGCAGTGTAAATACTCCCCATGAAATTAACATTAAACTGGTTTGTTTAGTGTCATGATCTGTTAATCAGCAACTCATATTTGAATTGTTGGCATTGTGTTGCTATGATTTTACTGCTTTGATGTTTAAATTCAAATTACGTACATGTCTGATTCAAAGTAGTTTTTCGAATTCATGTCATAAGCATAAAAATGCTGGGTTTTGGGTATTTCACAGATAAATTCTATTGGAAATTAGCAGTTAAGTATAGAATAAGATTTTTAAAATGTGTTATATATTCTTTTAAATGACACATTTATAAAGTTCATTTATTTTTACAGAATGTACTGTGAGAAATTTATGATTTATTCCAAGAATACATAGTGGAAGAAAAAAGGGCAAAATTCATAGAAAAGGAGAGGGATATGAAACAGGAATTTGTTGATAAAACTGTTCTTATAAAAGTCCTGACAATTTTCTTTTATTATACTCTTCCTACAACCATTTTTCAGTTCACATGAAGTGCTTATTTGGAATCATGTCATCAAGCATATTGACATTACATTCTTTCTTTCGTAAAGACAAGCTATCTAACTTTAGTTTGAACCTGATATCTAGCTGTCTGTTTGCCTCAATAAAGTACTTCAATCTGTAAATTAAGCACACCGTGAAATGTCTAGTTCTGTACCTTCTCTCTATGTCTAGTACCTTCTCTCTGCAAAATAACAGCGATAATTAAGAGTCCCATGAAACAAGAAGATCTTTGAGTGTCTAGAGTTGCCTTCACAGTCTTATTTTATAAGTAAATCTATTTAACTAGAATCGAAAAAGAAAGTGTCATGGTTTGACTCTGGCTAAAAGCCAAGAGCCCACACACAGATCTAAAATTTGTCAGAGAAGGGAAAAAAAACCCTCGACCTTTGTGATAAGGATTACAAGCAACTGTTTATTAACTACTTTACACAAGCAAAACAGGCTCTAACTTAGAATGTTAAGAATTTACTACAACTACAACTACTACTAAAATCAGAGCTTAAGAGTTTAAGGGTGAGCAGTTTGATAGTTGTTACAGACACCTTTCTCCCCCCCACCCCTCCCTTTTAAGATCCTTCACCTTCCCCCAACAGCTCGGGAAGGCAGGTGTGGGGGCGGCGGGGGGGGTACAATCAGAGGTTTTCTTTGCTGCTGTTCAGAAGAGTGAGAGAGTCTCACCCCAGCTTTCCTCATGGGGTCCTCTCCATGGAAACAGTCTGTTGCAAACTGCTTCTTAGTGGATTTGTTACCAACAACAGTTTTTCAGGTACTGTCGTCACGTAAGTCACTTTACCATAGGTGCAGTCATTTCAGGTGCCGGCTGCTCAGCTGCCTCAGTGTTTCAGTGCTTCTCACGGGCCACCAGTCGTCCCAANACTCTGGCGACTTAAAACCACAACAGAAAGCATTAGTAAATGCTTCTTTTTCAGTACTCTAGAATGGTTAAGTGCTATACCTGAGAAATTAAATGCTTTTTAAATGAGTCAAATAGTGCATATTGTGGCAGTGATGCTGCCCACTGTGACACTTACTAGTCATCAACAGTCATTTCTCCATCACTGAATTCACCTTAGGGTTCTGTAGTATGCTCTGATATCCTTCAAAACTAAGCATGCTTGCAGCAAATATGCCTTATTATTTCACACTTACCTATTTTAATCCATTCAGGAATTTCCTTACTTTTTGCACCAGTGTTCTGAATCATATAACTAGTGAAGGACCTATAACTGTAAGGTTGCTGCAAGAGAGATTGCTTCTCCATAAGATATCTTTTGTACACTGAGTTATCTTGTAATAGGTCTCTGCACCATCAGCCAACATGTCTGTTCTATTTCCGTCTTGCTGAATTGTGTCCTGCCAAACTGCATGCGTTTTAGTGACTCTGGGCCAAATTCATGGGGAAAACTGCTATCGCCTATCTTTGGTGCACAGGTCTCCCAGCACAATATGAGCCATTCTACCTGACCAAACGTAATCAATCATGTCATAATCAATCACAACTTCTCTGCAGTTGTAGGGACAGCTTGATGCTGGGAGGAAGTATGCATTCAGCTGTTTCTATAGGACATTACGCTGCAAGGCCTCCTGCACAGACATATATGGATATACCTTGCCTGGAAATTTTTCCTTATTTCATACTCAATAAAAATAATAAAAAAGCCAAGGCTGGCAACTTTGGCTTAGGCCCCAGAAAGGAGGCACACAACATAGCAGGCTGTCAGCAGGGAGGCTGTAGTGCACCCTGTAGCTGACAGTGACCCAGTCTGACCAGGGAGCTGAAGGGAAAGGTGCAAAGAAGGAACAGGAACTAATGGTTTCTCCTCCTGTTAGCAGAGAAAATAAAATAGGAATGTGATCTCTCATACACTTTCAAAGACATTTCTAGAAGCAAGAAAAATTAAGAACCAAACACCTCAGTTGAGCACAGCTCTGTCGCTGTAACTGACAAGACAAAGCAATGATACAATACAGCCTCTCCTGAGCATGTGATCCAGTAAGTACAGAGAATTTGATAGAAAGTTAAAGTTAAATAACTTCTTAAATAATACCACCCTCAAATTTCCAGCCCAGTGTAGTATTATTTAAGAAATCCATGAATAATGCTCTCTATTCATTGACTTAGGTAGACAAGCTTGTATCGTGTTAGCTGCTCACCTCTTGCTGATAACTGAGACATCTCAGTCAAAACTGTTTGCTCTTGCTCCAGGAGAAAAATGTCAGACAGTACCCTGCTCTACTACAGAGACAGCAATATGAGGCAAGAAAATAGTATCTCATAATGCCTTCAGAATATGTTCCCAGGAGTCACTCATCTTCCCTCACACAGGATAAGCAAGATCTTGAAAAGCACTTATGTTGATTCAGGGAGCAAGTACCTGTGCTTTGTACTTTGTACTCTGTACTTTGTACTTAGTATAAAATTCCTAAACATTCAGTTAACAGAATCACAGAGTGGTTGAGGTTGGAAAGGACCTTTAGAGGTCATCTGATTCAACTTCCCTTTTCAAGCAAGGCCACCTACAGCCATTTGCCTGGAACCATGTCCAGATGGCATTTAAAAGTTGCTAAGGATTAAGACTTGACAAACACTTTCAATAATGTCTGTCAGCGCTCAGTCACTCTCACCGTTAAAGTGTTTCCTGATGTTCAGGAAGACTGTAGACATGCCGACATAAACATGTATTAGTTTATGCCCACTGTTTCTTGTCCTGTCACTGAGCAGCACTGGAAAGAGCCTTCTTTACACTCCTTCAGTCATTTATGCACATGGATAAATTCCCCTCTGTGTTTTCGCCAAGTTGAACAGTCCCATCTCTCTCAGTTGTTGTTCATGAAAGAGACTTCCAACATCTTTCTTTGTGGCCCTTCCTGGACTCTCCAGTCCTGAGGAGAGCAGGAAGGATCAAGTCACTCAATCTGCAGTCAATGCTTTGCCAGTTGCAGCCAGGATATCTCTGGCCTTCCTTGCAGCAAGGGTACATTGCTGGCTTACATTCAACCTTGTGTCTACCAGGACCCTCAGGTCATTTTCTGCAAAACTGCTTTCCAGATGAATGGCCTCCAGCATATATAGGTATTTCAGGTTATTTCCCTCTGTGAGTGGAGATTGTATCCATAAACTGACCACATTGATTAGATATTCTGAAAACCACACCATCAACATTATAAGCATCATTAATCAGCCAAATTTCTTCATAACTTATTTTTACTCAAAATGACAAAACTAAATTTATTGTAATCAGACATTACATAAATATCTAACTAGAATATATAAAAAATAGTATTTCAGCAAATTCAAAACAGAGATTCAGCAATTATTAAATTTCAGAGATATTTTTGCAATGTATGCCTTGTGTGTGTGTGGAACTGTATGGTAGAATGAATAATAATGTTCTTTTTATTTTGACTGTGATCATGTGTCTTTTTATTTTCTTTAAATTCTGAGCTTCTTAGTGTTACAATTGTTGTGGCTGCATGAGATATAGGCAAGAGTGCTAGGCAAATAGCCACTACTTTTTTCTTTATATAGATTATAGATGTCAGATTCTCCTTAACCAGTGGCAAATAAAATAGAGCTATGGCAATAAGTCAAAGCATATCACACAGTATTTTTTTTCTGTATAAATTGTACAAATGTTCATCTTGCTGTAAACTCTTGATTGAATTAGATGTGAATATATTTAATATATAAAAATTTATGACATTGTTTCAACATATCGTAAAATCATATAGATAACAAAAAAGGAAAAGTGACTTAAAAGCTAAAAGGGAGCCCTGTTGAAAATAATAAGAGCAATAAGTAATAATAGACTGTCAAATACCTACGCATCTTTAGGGTACAGTCAGTAACATAAGGTCAAAGAACAAAAAATTTTTAAACAAGCTGAAACACTCTAAAAACTTAGAGATTTTTTTTTAAATAAGATTTACAAACCACACAAAGTTGATAAAGAAACTGATGAAGTGTACTGAGTTGATGATTCTGACAATGCCAATCCACAAACCTTACTAAAAAAGCAGCTGCATCAATCCCCAGGATCACATGCTGCTTATCTAAGGATTCTGAGGGAAAGGACATGGGGGTTAAATATAAGAAACAATTAATGATCCTGAAATCTAAAAAGCCAGATAGATGATGTAATTTAAATTTAAAAAAAAATTTAAAAAGAACAACAACAAACAAACAGAAGGAGGAGTTGATGGGAGCTCATCTCACCTTGGAGCAGAGAAAACAGTAAGAATTGTACTTAGACACAGATTACTAAAACACTTCAATGAATACGTTGTGATAAAACCAATACGGTTTACTATGAGAAAAAATTCTCTAAGTTCTCATGTTTTTGAAGTTTAAAAACAAAAAGAGAAAACAGGCATGAATTAATGGAATGCTCCCTACAGATATTTCAAACCCTTCCAACAGGTGTCCTCATAAATACTGAAGGAAACAAACAGGATAATACTGTTACACATCAGTTGAAGAAGACTGAGATAGGATCTCAAGGATCAGAAAAGTTGGTTATAAAGTATTTTAGGAATCAGTACTATGTCTCTACTACATGACAAACCAGTGAAGAGGAGGAAATTAAGTAACTTAAAGTTCACTGTGTGTCCAAAGCTTTTCAGAAAGAGCTGTACTGCC
>WEIV01018580.1:19543-35772 GCA_013390005.1 Calyptomena viridis
AAAAAAAAAAAAAATATTGAAAATAGGAAAGCTCTGCTAAAGACAGCCTATCTCTATATGATTCAGGAAAAAAAAAGAGTGTACCTTAAGATGTTTGGATGTGAGAGTCTATTCATAAGTTGAACCTCTTTCAGCATGTTTGCTCTGTTGCTGTTCAGTGTGTTCATCTTCAAAGCCATCACCTGGTCTGAAGTTCTGTGCCTTACCTATAGAGTAAAAGCAAAAAATAGTAAGGATATGAAATGCAAGACTGAAAAATCAGTAATGTTGTAGTACAATGCAGAGATCCTTCAAGACAAATGATGATCTATACTCTGATTTCTGTAGCCTCTATCACAGAGATGACTTTCTATAAGCATTTTATGCAAATGTGAAACTGAAAACCAAAAGTTATCAGCTTCTTAGTACAAATGAAGAAAGCCACTTATNGCCCATCTGTCAACAGATCAATATTATGTAGACATGTGCTACTATTAGAAAGGAGCTGTCATGACAGAGTAAGGCTTGTCAATCCTTTGAATTTCCTTGCAGTTGGGCATTCCCACACACATACTGGTAGCATTCATGGAAATTGTGTTCCCATTTTCTTCCTACACCAGTACCTGCAGCTCATAAACAGAAAACATGCACTTCTCAAAACACTGAACAACCCACATAGCAAATTCATTCGTGTTTATCCATATTAGTTTAGAAAAGTCTGTGTTGAAAGAACTGAAGACTCTCATCATCTTTCTACTTTAAAAATGACATCTGCATTATTATGTAGGTACATATAAGCTTCCTATATGTGAAACAACAGCCTGCTGCTTTTATTCCAGAAGACTCTGCTCATCTTTCCCAGTAAGAGGTTTCTTGAGCTGTGATATGTTAATTACAGAAAGAATAGCTGAACTCATGATAGGCAGATGCAAGAAGAAAGTAGGGTATGGTTTTGGAGGCAAGGCTTCTTGGCAGGCCAGAGGCAGCAAGTGATACTCATTTTCAAGTTCTATATGCACACCATATCTGCAAGAACAAGGTGCATATTTCAGCTAAACACTCTCAGAGAGGCACATGAATTCAGCACAGGGAGGAAAGGGTGTCATGTTTCAGGTGTCTGCCTGGTTAAACACTTCCAAGTTGCCTCTTCCCATCCTAGTTTGAGGTACAGGGTAGCACTGGAAACATCCTACATAAGAGTGGTAAACAACATCGAGAGACTGCGGGAGTAGAGAAGTAGTTCACACGCTTTTCCTCCTGCTTCCCCCCCGCCTATGGACATGAGCTCCTCAGATGCCTCACCTACAGTTACCCAGTAATCTCAGAGCAAGAAGGATCAGAGAAAGGGGGTGGAGAAGGATATAGAAACCAGCACTGAAAGTAGAAGCCAATAGCAAGTTCATAAGCATGGGACTCCTCCTGTCCACGGTAATACTGGCTTTAAAAAAAACTGGTTGAACTACAGCTTTAGTGCATTATAACAAGATAATCTAGAATCCTTCTGCACACAACCTGTCTTGCCTGTTTGGCATGTCTATTGGTTTTAAGCGGGATGATTGCATGTTAAGTGGATGAGGTTTATTGTTACTTGCCAGGCTCTTTGTGTCTATTGTGTGCTTTCATTAATTTTTAATTTTACGCAGCTTTTGCGTGCCCAGCCAATTTGAATGAACAAGCTAAGCTGGACAGATCAATGTCTATATACAGACTTTTAAAACATATTTTAGTTATACATTAGTTTTCCTAAGAGTAATCCCTTGGGTGAGGGGGAAAAAAAAATTTAAAACCTTTCCCAGACTTAAGAAAGGAAGATTTGTTCCAGCAATGTAAATTTAAAAAAAAAAAAGGACTATGCTTTGAATCTATACACAGCAGCAGCTAAATCAACACCTGAAAAGAGGGTTAGGAATCTTGGGTGTTGTGGTGCAGTAATATGGGGTTTTGAGGGAATGGGAAAGGATTTGAAGAAACTTAACTCCTACAGGCAGCAAGATGCTCTCAACAGAACTTCCTCAGAAATGAGCTCTCCACTGAGACAGAAGCTTCAAGATCTGCCAAAAGGGAATGAATAGAGGTAGAAGGTGAGCAGAAACTCCGAGGGAGTGTGGTCTTGAACGCTATTTACCTTCTCATTACCTCTGCTTCTACCTCTTAATTTCCTGCCCATTTCTATAATTCACTCAGTTCCATGCCAAAATTTCTATTTCTTCTGCCTCAACTCAGAGGTAAAAGTAGAATCCATCATAAGACCTTTTTCCTTGTTCTGACTGCTCTTTTTAAGCTAAGGAAACCTCAGAAAAGAGGGTGGGTAACTTTTTGGAGCACGATGTCCTGCAGGCTTCCTGGATTTTCAGGTCTGACATGCAAGAGGAAGTGGTCAGCAACTGCTGCTCAAAGGTCTGACTTCCCACAGGACTAACTCCACATCCAGAGAAAACTGGGCTGCTTTTGAAAAGACAAAATTTTTCATCTTCCATTTCAGGCTATCTGCAGTCTTTTCAGTCTGAGCAAAGTTCTGTGGTGAGGTCTAAGGGAGGTTTCTTCTCATTGTTTTACAAAATAATTTTCCCCATGCTTTGCAATAGCTCAGATTTCCTGCACATAGACCAGCACATTTTGTCCATATAACTGGTCTCTAAACAGCACCCAATGCTGCACTGTTTTTTTCACTTAAAGGGCCACTGTAAGATGACAGCAGCAATTTTATTTGAAGTTCCTTTTACTGCTCTGATGTTGGAGAATGTCGTATCTGATTAGGAATTTTGCTGTTCTGTCAAGTCAAAGGAAAGGTGGGGAAAAAAAAGAGACTTTTCCGCTCTTGCTAGCTACCCTTTAAGCAAGGGGAAGAAAGCACATGTGGAGATGAGAGGACATCTTTCTCAAGAGAACACTGCTGAGTATTATGAATAAAATCAAGTATCAGTTTATATAGTACGGAGCACAATGCTAATCACTTGGAATCATGGTAAGACTAACTGTATTCTCTCCTCTGGCAAACAGCATTTCTACTTACCCATCAGACACACCCTACACAAAATTTGTGTCTATTCTGGCACCTCTCGCCAAATCCCTGCCAAACTATCTAGTTTTAATCCTCCATCTCCTTTCAGGCCACCTCTGTGCAATGAAAACATGGAAGTGATGTTTCAACCACCTGACCACTCTAGAAGTAAAACTAGTAAATATTTGGCAATACTGCTAATCCAATTTTACATTTGTTTACAAGGCGGTTTGCCTTAAGCATATGCCTGTATACTCAATATAAACAGGGATTCACTCATGCAATTCAAACCTTTCACTGATGCAACTTGCAGATTGCTGTAAAGCTTTTAAAGCTGTTGGCATTATTATTAATTAGAGCTCCTTGCATATCAGACCAAGTAACCTCTCAGCAATGTCTGGATCACAGTATCTGCTCAGAAACATTCTGACAATTCTACAGCTGTTTTGCACACGCTTCCAAGCTCACGCTGCCTACCTACGTGTGTGTCTCCATCTCCAAGGTCACAGTAACCAGATATTGCCTCCTTGTTTTATTGCTGACAGGCAGCAAAACTGTCCATTTGCACTCTTACTCTTCTAGGATCAAAGTACTTTGTACTTTGACCTGGCTATGACTAAGCTGCCTAGCCTGTCTGCTCACTCCAAACCATGTTCTGATCCTGGACCTTATCCCTTTCTTTAGAAGAAAGTGAGAAGCAGAGGAAGTCATGGATCCAGGTAAAGAAATAGTGATGTATTTAAAGGAAATATCATAATAGTGATTGAGGAGGGTTCAGATTCCAAAAAACTAGTCACTATATAAATGCTGTACCAAGTTCACATGAGGACTATCCTGAAAAAATCAATGGGTTTAATTTTCAGCTTGCTGCTTAACTACAAAGTTCTTTATTATCAAAAAAATATAATTCAGATCATTATTTATTACATTATATAGATCTAACAGGGCTCCAAACATTTATATTACTTTCACTTTCTGCTGGACTGAAGGGGAGGCATGTTTAAGCAATAGCTGAAATCTAGCCCAATTTCATCTTTCACAAGGCCTTTCTGATCTGTATTCACTGTACCTTTCCAGGTGGCCTTAGAATAAACATCTGAAGAACATTTCCTAATATTGATATTATAAATCTGCCAACACAGCTTTCAGCTTCCCCCCTAGTTTTCCACTGCATTTTCATTATTTTCCGAATCATCATTATAGAGCTGGAAGTATTTTGTCACAGTTCTCTTCCAAAACCTAATTTAATTGCTTTCCAGTTTTTCCTTACCTTCTCCTCTTCTGGCATCCAGCCTCACTGCCTAAATACATTTACAGACCTTTACTTACACAGTCTACTCCATAAAATCATGTTGCTGCTCTGGCACACCCACCAGATCTTTTTTCATTCTTTTACACATCTTGGCCTTCATCTGGCCATTCCACCTTCACCTTTGCTGCCATGTGTCCAAAGCACCCTTTTAAAAGCAGTCCCCTCTAGTCCAAATACATGACCTTCTCCGAGGTTGCTTCCTGCTTCTGAGGTCACTGTATTATGCACAAAAATGCTGCATGTACTATTTTTACTTATATTGACTCATCAACCTTACACTTACCAGTCCAAGTATTTCCTCCACACTCAGCCTGCAGCCTTCACATTAGTGACATACACAGCAAAGGCTGAACAGCCTTGTACTTATCTATGGCACCTTCTATCAATCTCTTGTGATGACAAGAGATGAAATGCCCTTAGTTACCTTTCTAGCCATTTGCACTAACTGTGCTACACAGCATAACTTCAATTGACCGAGCTGACAATAAAAGCAATGAGGCACATGAGATGATAGAAGTAATCACTGTTAAAAAGACTTCATCATAAGAGTCTCTACTAAATGGTAGGGAAACAGTTTTTCAAAGGGAAGCAGACCCGTATTTGGCTCCGACATAAGACTTCACCCAAAAACAGACTTCCTTGTGACAGCAGAGGGAATCTTAAAAAAAAGTAGGGTCAGCTGTATTTTATCCAAGCCTCACAGCCAAGCCACCAAGTCATCACTCTTACAGGGACATATATTCGTGCCTTGAGGATGAATGTGTTAAAAGAATGCCTAAACTCTACAGCTGATTGAAGAAAGCTCCCTTCACTGAGAAGACAAACCTGTTCTTCAGCTCAGATCACACTGTTGGTAAGTCTGGAATCATAAATGTTTTTCTAAACATTGAAGCATATCCACTGCCAGATACACGTATCCATAGTAGTGATGCCTGTATCAAGTAAAAAATCTCATGTCACTAGGAAAATTTGCAGTGACAAATAGAAGCTTAAAGAAATATATCAGTCCAGATAATACTAAGCTGCTGTGTTGATGCCAGGGAGTCAGATGGGGTTGTGGCTGTTTTCAGAGTAGTAATACAGAATGTCACTATACTCTAACTTCTTGCAGCAAGAGAGAGGCCTGCCAAGTGTAACAAAACTTTGCCAAACAAAACTAGTCAGCATGTGTTACAAGAGCTTTAGCACAGGTTCAGAAGATGAACAGAAACTAGGCACAAAACAAACCCCAAAGCCTTTTAAAAGCCTGACAGTAATTGTGACTCTACTTATTTCTAAGAAGAGTTGAGAGAAATACAGAGAAGAAGTTGGAGACTATCGTTTTCCCTTTAGTACAAAAGCTTGGTGTTGGTCAGCAAACAAAGGTCTTGCTTCAATAACTTCAGTAGATTCTAGCACCACCAATTCAGCAAAGTAACAACTTCAATTACTACAGAATATTCCACACCTACAGTCAAACTAATTCTCCGATTTTTTACCAAATTAAAGTTTGGTAAATTATAGAATTGCCAAGACTGCAGTATCACTGATACTTTGTAAATCCACCTTTGTGTGCCAAAACCCCCTCAATTTTTTCCTTTTTGTTTTTTTTCATTGCTCACTGTAATGTAGAACCAGAACTCAAAATAGAGCACCCATTTATTTTAAACAAACCATTTATTGATAGGAATCTGTGCACATATCTCTGTTGTTAACTTGATCTCAATCAAACCATAAAAGCAAAAAGAGACTACAGTCTTATTTTGAGAGAAAGCACAAATTCATCAGAGGACTATTGTTCCACAGTTTGAGATGAGATATAAACAGGCACAACCCGGGGTGGGGAAGTTGACTGATTTTGTAGCCAATTCAGCAGAATGTAACCATATAAATTTCCTTCTGCACTTCAGAAGGAACATGGACACCAGGCGAGCATTGTTTTACCACAACCTCAGTAAATAGCTCAACTATGTACTTTATACCCAAGTCTAATATCATAGTCAGGAAAGAAAAAGAAATATTGAGTTTGAAGTACAGAACTGGGAGCTTAATCTTAATTTTCAGTGTTAACTATCCTCAGCTCACTCAGCAGCCCTGAGCATAGTACTTCCTTTCTTTCATTTCCTCTCTATGTATCTATAAAATGGAGGTGATACTGTTATCTACCTGCCAGAAAATTGGAATACTGACATCTGCAAATGACTGTAGTGACATCCAAAGATAACACATAATCAGATACTGTGTCTGTGTTCCTATTTTTCTATTTAATTTTTAATACTTATGGTTAAATATTTCCCATGTTACTATGGGTTCATCCTGTATGAAAGATAATGATATTTGCATTATATGAAAATGCTTTTGAAGCAAAAAACACTTTGGACTGAGTTTTCCTGACATGCACTTGAACCTTCAGTCTTTTATAGTACATTAACAGTTTGGCACTGAGCAATAATGTCATCACTGGTATTCATCAAATAAGTTTGTTGAGTTTGTTTTCAAAATCTGTATGGAAACCTTGACAGAAAGTTCTGTTTGGGGCAGAAATAATTTTCTGACTTTTCTTTTATAAGTCTTCCTAATCAGCATCACAATGCACAAGTAAGGAAGTCTATCTCACCTGTCAGAACAGACCCCACTGGCATAGAATTATTGCTGCTATAATCACAGGTACAGCACTAGAACTTGACCACAACCACAGAGAAGAGAGCAGGGAACATGAAGGAGCTGCACTTTGCTTACCTGAAGATACTTTAGTTTTTATAAATTGATACAGTTAATAACTCTCAGGGTACAGCCAAACCCAAAAGTTCTAAGCCTTCATGAAATTGTTCTTTTTGAGAATGAAGTTCTCCTTCTGACACAAGTAGCTAATTAAATATACCATTCAATTTCTTATGTCTCATCATCGCCTGTAAAGGTCAGGAAGCACAAGAATTGGATTTGCAGGACTTAACTGCAGGCAGCTCATGGGAAAGTTACAAACCAACATCACTGAGTCAGTGTCAGACATATTGTCAGCTGTGGATTAGTTAACAAAGCAACGCTGTCTCTGTATCAGTTACTCCAGTGGATGTTTCACAGCTCTGTCCTCTACTCAACCCTAATCCCACAAGACTATTAAACAGAAGGCCCCCACCTTGCAGAGCTGCTGCCCAGCACAAAGGGCCCTGGGGCCACCCCAGAGCACTCCCAGTCTGTGCCAAGCACAGACACAGGAAGCACATGGGCAGGTGAAGAGACATCTACAATTTGGATATGGTCTCAGCAACTACTTCTTGATGACATTCTTGATGACTTGCCTATGGAATGCCAACAAGTGGTGCAGCAAAAAGAAGCCCTATCATACAGGTTTTGGAGTTCCTTTCTCTAATTATTACCAGCGGCTATTAAGGGGCTATGAGGAACCATTCCCTATGGATCTGAGACTGTAACACCTCTTTTCTGTTAGTGCCATCAATAATAATTTGCAGTTCTCATTTTTAGACCTAATGTAATGCACTAACATCTGTGCACGTGTGTGTATTAACATCACACACACTCTCCAGGCACAGGCAGCAAAATCCACCACTGAAATATATTTAACTTTCCCCTGCTGCCAATACCAGTAAATAAGTGTTCAGAGAGGTGTCTCACTCTGATTTTAAGTGATGCACTCTCGTTCCCTAGGCACAGTCCTGTTAATACTGGACATATGCCAGCACAGTTATTTGAAGAACAGTAAATCAGCACCTGTCTCTCAGTATCAGCTATGAATGAGCTTACACAAATGTGCATGTTTGCCAGCTGGCAAAACGCAGAAAATCCCAGAGCTGCCAACCCAGCACATCTCCATCCAGAACAGAAAACTAAACAGATCTCATTTAACTGTGCTTGAGAAATTATTATGGAAAACAAGACAAAAAGCACACAAACATTTCAGTGCCAAGGGAATCTGGCCACCTGCTTTGCCCCTGGGAAACTGCACAATGATACTCAGATTGGCACAACTTTTCCTCCTGAAGACAATCAAAGGCCCAAAGGACTCTGAACTACAGCAGCCACTGTACTAAACACAAAATCCAAGCAGGGGGTTATCTCTTATTGCAAGGTTCCACTTGTAACAGTATCAGATTGTCTTTCTTACTGTTGACAGAATTTGTGAGCATTCTTTCTAATTGTGAGGACAAGACAGACTTACCTGGGACATTGAAAATGTATCAGCTGTTCAGCAAGGCTTAGGAGAGGCCAAGTTTCCAAACAGGTGATAAATACATCTCAAAACGGACAGTTCTACATTAAACTATGTTCCTTTTTTTGACTGAGTATTCTTTTAGCGTCAAGTTTGTTTCAGCGATTTTTGTTCTGGCTTTTTAATAAACAAATCCCTCATTTTCAAGGGTCATTCTGGCATACTTCCCAAATATTTCTTTCTTGAACAGAGGAGCTGGCTGACCCAACCACAGAAAGCATAACAGTGTAAAAACTTTCATCCTTCTTTCATTTGCTTCATTCAGTATAGTTCTAGACTTTATTTATAGTGTAGTTAAGTAGGACTATAGGAAGAAGTATTACAGAAAGATGTTTTGAAAATTTTTGTAACGTTTTTCAATACCAGTACAAAAGACAAGGCTTTCATTAAATCTGCTACCTGGTGATGGCTTTTGAGTCAATCCCAGTGTTTCCTCAGCTCACGTTTTAAGGTGATTATAACATATGTATCTCAAGACTTCTATCCAGAAAATAAATAAATGAATAACAGAACTTGTTTCAGACAACAAACGTGAACTAGCCCTCCATTCTACTTTGTAATTCAAAGCATTCTCAATTCTGCTAAATGCAAGACTGCCCTACAAATCAGATATATGCAAATATCATTACATTTCAGAATTGCCTAAGTGGGGAGGAAGTGAGTATTTTGCCCTGATGGCGCAATCCATAAAGAATAGCTACACGGATGAGGTTTTCAATTCCTATAGTAATGATCCGTTGGAGTAAGGCCTATTTTTTACTTCTCCCCACAGCCCATGCCCTATAAAAGCAGTTGCTAATTAAGTGACAAGGACTAGGATGACAGCAACTTGGCATCTCAGTACCAAAAAAATCATTAGCAAGAAGAAGACAACTGTCTGGTTAAGCAGTTACCATACAAATCATCTTGGCAGTTGGCAGAAGAGCTCCAAAAGGCTGATACTTAACACATCAGTACGGGACAAATCAAACTCACAAAACTCCTACTTTGCCTAAGAAAGCACCAGCATCCTCAGGGTTTATGCCTCATCTCAGTTCCAGAATGGTGTTTCTTCCTAGTCATGACAAGAATCAGAGTCAGAGTAGAAAGAGACACTAAAGAACTACCTTGCTGATACAACTCAAGAGCTTCAAAGGAAGTTTCAGAGTTATTCGAGCCTTCTTGGCCAATTTACATAATACCCAGAGGAACTGTATTCCCAAACAATTAGTAGTTTGTTTTAACACTGTAACTCCACAGAAGAGACCTGAAGCCTCAAATATCCCACTTCTGTCATCTTGAGCAAGGTTAAAGAGTTCCCCCCATTAGTCAAAAGGGAAAGATTTTCAGCCTAAAATTGAATCCTATTGAAACAAAAAATGAGACCAAAAGGCACACATGGACAAGGAGACTTGCTGTCTGTCTTTCTAACTGGCATTAAATGACACAGGGAGGGCAGGGACAACCCCAATGGCTCTATCCCACTGCAAGAGAATTAAAGACATTCAGAAGAAGAAGAGTGTATCACACCTGAGGAGGGAAGATCTGCCCTGGTCAAATGGGTGTCACTTTTCAGTCACAAGGCATATTTCCCATGCTCACAAGATCAAACATTAGATCTGCATAACCAATATGTAGGATTCTCCACTTACTCATTTCCTACTCCTTTTCCACCCCACAAAGATGACTTCTGCCACTATTTGTCATAAGGAGAACCTGAAATATCTCATTGCTACACCAATCTCAAGAGGAAAAAACCCAAACACATCAGTTAAAAAGTGGTTTAGACCATTACTTTCCAAAATTGGTGGCCTTATACTGTTGGTAGCTCTAAGTTTCTCAAGCTTCATCAAGATCATTCTAAAAAAAATATCATCAATAAACCAACAGACAGAAAATTTCTAGCTGGTGAGACACCTCCCACAGCCATTTAATTTTTAAAAATAAGTGCAACTCCTATTACAGCTTGCAGTCATTGAGCCTTACTATGCCTTTTTTCATCACACTGAAGACTACCTTCAAACAACTATTTTCTCACTGTAAGACTGTTTATGCACTGTAATGACATCATTTTTATACACCAAACACATTAAGACTGAGATCATCCACTGAATCACTTCTCTAGTTATTAAACCAATTTTTATTGTTTCTTTTTCATGTGTTGACACCAAGTGACAAGTGTTAGTTCTCCAGCTTTAGAAAAGTCAAATACCCAATGCTGGAAAACTATTTTAATACATACAGCTAGAAAATTTCCTACAAGTACTTCAGAGGAGAATTAAAATAAAGTACCTTTTAAAGTCCCATAAAAATCATGGATACCGTGTGATCTCACCTCTAATGTTTTACAAAGTTTTTGAAGAACACCTGCATTTTTTCAGGCCCCTGATCAGGCTGCTAGTTCCAGAGGCAAAGGTGATCCTTTTCTATGTGCAAACATTTCCCTGAATGTACAAAACCACATGAGAAAGAACTTTGAAATTGAAGCCATAAGGACAATGACAAAGAGTGACACAGATTTGAGATTTCCAGTGAAATTTCACATTATCAGCCGACTTCTACTTCAGTCCTGCTCTCAAACTGTTTTTAATCTGAATACCCAAAAATCTTCCTCATGAGTTATGTAGAAAGGTATTTTTGTTGTACTTCAAATTTCTAAATTGACAGTGCTGCTATTTTATTCCTGGAGACAAAATCACAATCATTCTGTATAGAGAAGGTATGAAGAAAGCATTTATAGATGGAAAGCAAATCTTCCATATGCTTTCTCATTTCCTCAGTAGATTTTTACCATCCCTTTTTCCAAGAGCTTCTGCCTTCCCAACTCAACCAGGTGAGGGGACTATCCATGAACATTATCTTCACAGGAAATCAGAGTGGCTTAATCTACTCTTGGAGGCTTTTCAGTCCAGTGTGGTTATGATGCAACCACTCCTCTCTCGCTCAATAACATTGATTCTTCAGAGATACCTGGGAGTTGGTATCTCCCATGGAAGTTGTATCTATCAGCTTTAAAGAATAGGTTAAAGACATGTCCACAAAGAATGACAGAAAAAGCTGCTCTTGCCCTGGGACAAAAGGCTGAAGAGATGACATAAAGCCTTTTCCCAACCTACGCTTTTGACTCCACAAATCTCTAAAGCAAAGAAAAATATAGAGATGTACAGTGTAGTAGGAAGGCACAAAACTAACAAAAATGCCAAAGCAAAACTTGCATAAAGCAATTAAGCCTACTGGGGAAGAATCAGTTTCCAGGTGAAAAAAATAAGTGCAATTATCTCCAGTAAAGTACTAACGGAATGAGGGAAACTCTTGTTACTGCATTTTAAGTTTGGGGACATGATACACACAGTGTTAACCAAGTTATGGTTCCAACAATACCAAATCTCATACAACAGTTACTATAAAGAAAACACCTACACACAATTAGCTTTTCTAGCCTCCTCTACACAAGCATTCTGCCAAATTAAGTGATTTTATAGGGATTTTAATGTCACCTTGAAGAATGCAATGTTGGCCTAAAGTGTGGTGACAAGGCAATGAAACTCTTAAAAAGCAAAACTCACAGATGTACTAAGAGTCAAATTCGTATCTCAGTTTGGTATTAACAAAAAAAGAAACTTTATCTGTCGTGTCTATGCTGAGAGTTTTGAAATAATAATAATTAAAAGGGTATGATAGGATGAAGAAAAATTTGCCTCCAGCTGAAATGGCCAGAACCTCCTTGATTTATGCTGACAATTAACCCCTTCCTCCTTAAAAGGATTCAGCAGGGAAGGTACTGACTTGACAGTCTTGAAAACTGATATCCCATTTATGCAGCAAACAGCACACAGAGGAGAGAGTAAGAACTTGCTTACAGAGCCCTGGGAGAGTCCTGAGGCCCTGTCCTGCAGGAAGAAGCTCTGTACTAGTTCTACTCTTGGCCATCCTGCAAAAATCAGCAATAATGCACAGATTATTTAGACTTAAAATTCACTGATGGTTCAAATATTGCAGTGCCTGTTTATCTGATAAAACCCAAGTTAATAAAGATTCCAGTTCTGGAAAGTGCTGTCTGCAAATTCTGAGACACTGGTTTTCAACACCTTCTCCAGTGGAATTTGCTGAGCATGGGCTGACAACCAAGCAGCAGCTCCCCCACCTTGAAGTAAGATTCTATTGTCTTTTTTCCTGCACCTTTTCCATGTCCTTTTTGCAGTCATCCTCTCCTTTTAATCTGAACTGGCATTCCCTTCTATGCATGCTCATTTATACAACTACTCAAACATCTCCTTCCCTCCTTCCACACATCCACAGACATTTTATTCTTCTGACTAAATGCCACAGGAAAACAGAGTAATGAGTTGCTAGTAGAGTCAATAAGCAAATGGAAAGGACCAGCTGTAGAAACAACTCAAACTGGGAGGTTCTAGCTATAAAAGGATCATTTAAAATAATAAATTATGGCCTGGATACACCAAAGAAGGTTGTAGAATCTTCTGCAATGTAAGTTTAAAGGACAAGCCAAAAGTAGCTGCCAGGAACAGATCACAAATACTTATGCCTGGCTTAGCTAAGGATACTGTAGTAGTTCTCACAACATCCATTCCTGGCTTTACATTAATTTTAAATTTAACTGATAAGATTAATTAAGCAAAACGTATACATGTTTTAAAATAGCAATATACATAAATTTCTGTAAGGCATCTGACTTCATGCCACAGCTCACTACAACCAGATTACAGACTGGGTAAAGATAGCTGAAGATACAGTTGTACATGACAAAGCAGCACAAGAGAGGGAAGTCTCTTACTGAGCTTCCAGAGGAACCACACCAGATCTCCTGTTACTCAATATTCTGTGTTCACTTCCAGCTCACTGATGGAAGCTGCCACTCAGAACAATTTGAAACTTCTAAGTTTGTAGCACTACCCTGCTTATGTTATTTCACTAAGTAGTGAAGGCCACTTCATATCTTAGGTCCATCTGAACAAAAATTAACATTGCCAAANTCTGCACTGTTATTCCAGCTAGCGAGTCCTGTCAAACCTACATCAGGAGCCAATAGAAGAAAGTGACACCAAACACTTCTGTACCAGACTTCTCAAAGCCTACAAAATTACAGAAACAAGCACAGAGAGAAATGTTAATCAAGCTGAATGGTTATGAAGTCAGAGTACAAAAAACCCCAAACCTCTCACTGAGTCACTTTGGGAAAGCTAGATCAGTGCTATCTCTCAGATCTACCACAGCCAGAGATGTTCCAGAGATCAAGCCCACAAGCATGACAATGTGCCTATGAGACACATTATCATAAATGACACACTATCTAGTATCATTTATGTTTTATGTGTTAGAAGTAACAGAACTACCAGTTTTATCCTAAGTACATTGCAAGTACTTGATAAAAAGAACTATACGTGTTTTTCACAATATTCCCAAGCACAACCCCACATCAGCCCCATTTCTCCTTTCACATTAGACAGCTGGATGCTGCTTATCTTTAAAGCACCTCAAAGACATTAAATAAATATGAGAAACAGGATCCCAACCTCAGGTACAAGGTACATATTTGGACAGGCACACCTTCCGTGATCAGTCAGCACTTTTGAAACTTAGAGAACATAAATTTGACCACACAAATAAAGACTAACAATGATTTAATTAATTGAGGACCATCATTCTAGGGTATTCAAACAGGAGGCCTCAGAGTACAAGTACATACAGGATGAACATCCTGAGGACACTGACCCTTTTGCACCCACCACCCATCTTGTTAGGTCATCCAAAAGTACAACGCCCTTTCTTTGTATTTGTACTCAGCCTCGCACCATGGTAGTGCCAGTTTCATCATGTGTGCAGTCTATATCTCACCAAAACCAGCACTGACATATTTCCAGCATTTGTTTCTCAAGGGTTTCCATGTTATATCACCACCAAGATTCATCATATCTTGTTTCTTATTCAGCTTCAATGCATCTCTCTAGACATCTTCAAAAATAAGCCAAACAAATGTGACCTAAAAGGAAATACTATAAAGTAGCCATATAAAATCATAATCAAATGAGTAGCTTGTAGATCACAGGTAAACTGCTAAGATTGCCAAGACTAAAGGAATCTGAAAAATTAATAAATGTTTGAAGGGGGGGCACCACCAAAAAAAGGTAAAATCTGCTGCGCAAGTGCAAAACCAGGAAAACAAAGTAGCCAGAAGCTCTCCAGGAAGGATCTCAAGTTATAGGGGATCAAATTGAGTGCCTACCACATGGTGCTGTCAGTAAATATGCTGAAATAGGATGGCTGATTTTCATCTCAAAATATTTATTTGAAGGCACCCATACTCAGCTGCTGAGTATTTCAGATCTAAAAGGCATTTGTTTTGCATTGTGACTTATGCATCTTATATTCACCTTGGCCCATCCATCATTAAACAAGTATTTCATTAACTGCTACAAACTAGATTGCTAATATTTTGACAAAGTTCAGTTTTCCTAAACTAGTTTCTTTAACACCTAGTGTTCAGGTGAACATGAATTTGAAGTGTTATAGTGGTGGCTAACAAAATCAAAATGCTAGTTTACTACTCTATGCTGAATAAAACACAAAGTTTAATTTGTTTATGAATCAAGTTGCACTAGAAATGCTAAAAGGTCATTCACAGCACACATGACCACTAACATATACATCTGAGCTGTAACATACTCCTATTTCCAAGTTAAGACAAGGCAACTCCTATTCACTGCAGTAGACTATTTTAAATGGAGTTTCCACAGAAAAGGACTGAAGGGAAGAAATTACTGAAAACAATTGTCAGTCCATAGCAAAACAAAAATCCCAAACCCTATGAAGAGTCCAATCATTCTTTGCTAAATCACTTGAGTGAACCCAACCTATGATAGTAACAAAACAACAAACAAACACATCATTGAAAAGGCTTGAGGGTTTTTGAGATGCCTTTGCTGATTTAAAGGGAAGGATTCATTGCTCTTGTAAAGTNAGTTAATCACACAGTCAGTCTAGAACTATCATAGATTTTTCTCCAGTTCAATCATTTAGTTGAGAGCCTGCAGAGCAGGCTGAAATTTAACTGTGTCAAACTATGAGGCTCTCCCTGCTGGAAGTACATCAAGGTTCCTGCACGAAATCTGATCATCAGCCCAGCAGGATTAATGACAGGGGTGGTCAGGCTGATAAAGTAGCAGAACAGAGACCTGCTTAAATGAGTCTGGAACTGCATCTACAATAAGGTCATAATGCATTCTCACTCCTTCACACCAAAACTGGAGGGAGAGTGGTCGAAAGTGATGTGAAAGAAAAGGCTTTATCACTCATTGTCTCCCTGCAGGAGGGCTGTGGTTGTTTCTGGAAAAACAGGCACCAGATACTCAGACTACCACCATCACTCACACAGCAATGCCACCGACTGCAGACTGACACTGTGGGATGTCTAGTTTAGCTCACTGCAAGGGGAAACAGCAGGGAAAAGTTTTTAAAGAATTAGAAGACTTATTTATGCACGCAAAGATAAACTGGATATCAGGGATTTCTCTCAACCAACAAATTCTCAAACAGCTGTTTACCTCTGCATGCTACTACCTGAATAAACAAAGTCCTCTCTTAAAATTAGATATTCTTAATTAATCAATGACTACGAATGCTGGAAATTTACCTTTACTTGTAGCCACTTTCCCTCTCCACCTGAAATTCACACAAATAAACCAAGGTCTGTTATTTCCTAGTTACTTAGGGATGACCCAAATCTATGATAC
>WEIV01018580.1:45292-79240 GCA_013390005.1 Calyptomena viridis
CGCCTCCGCCTCCTCCTCCTCAGGAGCGCCGCGCCCACCGCGCCGGGGCGGGACCGGGGCGGGAGCCGCCTCTCCCCGATAGCCAATCGGCGCCAGGAGAAGCGTGATGGACGGCGCCGGTCGGCCAATGGAGAAAGGGTAGGCGGGCGGAGGGACTCGCAAGTAGTCCACGTGAGTGCCCCTTTCCAATTGGTCGTGGGCCGCTTGAAAGACAGGCAGACTGACCAACCACAGGAGCGATAACAACTCCACAGAGACGAGCGGGAGGCAGTGGCAGAGAGGGGAGAGGGGCGTTGCTAGGGGCGCCTCTCTCTGATTGGTCAGTGTATTGGGCGGGCTATAAATAAGGGAATTAGCCAGTAGGAGAGCGGAGCGCGGTGACGGACGGGCGGCAGAGCCAATCGCCGTGTGTTTATAGCGGCGGCGGCCGGAGCCCCTCACACCCGGCTGGGACAGTCGCGGCCCCGTTGACCGCGGCTGCTCCGTGGCGGCACTTCTGCTGTCATTAGCGCTAATTGCCCGCCCCCTGCTCCTTCCCGCAGGATTCATACCTTGTTCTGGTCTCCTCCGGAGATTTACAATTTCCAGGATTTACAATTTCAGCGTTTCGTCGAGCTCTTCCCGTTTTTCCCGTCTGCCCGCACCCCGGTCCCGGTGTCGGTCGCTCTGCACGGGCCCTGCCTGTAGCCTGTTTAGTCCATCTCGGATATTCTGAGTTTTTGGCCGCCAAGCTGAAATAAGTCTGGGATCTTTCACTTTTAAATTGTTACTTTTCAAATTATCACTTATCCATATGTAGACAGCCTGTAACACGTATAGAAAAAGATACCTTCCTTCCTGCTGGGACGCACTGCCAAATTCCAAGTATCCATTCCAAAGCACGGCAGGACTCATCTCATTAAACAGTTGTGAGGAGCTTTTGGTTTTGTTTTACATTGGCGAGAGACTGATTTTTTCCCCTGACCTCATCTTTGGCAAAGGCTGAGCTATTTTTACTGAAACTCTCCAAAAAACAAAGTTCATTTGCTGTACAATCTTGGACGGAATAACCAAATCCCAAACTGCTAAAACCAGCAGAGTTGTAACTAAAACGGGTCTTGGACAAGAACGTGTTGCCCAGCCTTGTCGTACTGTATTAGTAATCATTTTTCTCATTATCGTTTGTCATTAATTTTACATCTGATCTTTTCAGCATGATCCAAAATATGCTTGAGGGAGTTTGATATCAGAAACATTAGCACCAACTCTAACACTGAACAGAGATTTATTCTTACAGTTGGATTAAAATCTCTACTCTGCAATGTCTTGATTAAATTAAGCCTCATAATTTCAACCAAGAGTACTGTGAAACTTTCTCTGTATGTATAACTACATAATAATCATTTCTGCACAAGTAATAGATTTAAAGTACTTTATGTGGGGGGAAAAAAAGTCCTGTTTTCTTAATTTCCTTCTGAAATTCCTTCACAGGAAATTTTCCCACACTCCCAAATGTTAAATATCAACCATATGCAAACATCTATTCTAATGACAGCTCAAACACAAGGTGCAGCAAAGCTTTGGTAATTAAGCCATTTAAAAATTATTATTATTGTGTCCATCATATTTTAATGAGTGACAAAGCAGATGGAACTACCCAGATGCACCAGTGTCTTCTGCTCTCTGATGCTCACTCAGAACTGAGCTCGAGAATGGGGCTTTTCAGCAAGATTATTGTGTTAGAAGGAGTTTTTTTTAAGTTAAATTTCTGTGCTTTACATTTTGCTGCGATTTATCTAAGAAAGTTGAAAACACTTTACAAAGCCAAATTTGGAACATCTCCGTGGTCCTTCACTGTATCAGGATGCAATAATCCTTGTGGCCTTGTACCCCACTAAAAAACCCAGTGCCTCCATTAATCTCCCTATTCCTCGGGTATCCCCCTGCTGTTTTGGGAGCTATTAGTTGGCTTCAAGATGACATCTGGTGGTAGGTTTTTATTACTTCTCTTTTTAGGAGCTGATCCCAGAACTAAGGCAAATTAATTGTGTCCCCTTCTTTTCCGCTTGCCAAAAATAGATATGTGTTGTCCCTGCTTTTGGCCTGCAAATACCTTACTGGTAATATCCAGGAATGAGCACTTATCCCATGGGCTGGTAAGAAGTAACATCATTAAAATGCTCCAGTGAAGTTGAATCTCAGTTGGAAACACCCACGCTGTGTTTCATGTAACATTTCACGAGGCCCTGTGACGTGTGTCATTAATGAGCCCTGTTTTGAGAGGGAAATAAGATCATCTTATGACTCCTCCTATGGCTTTATCTCAACAGCAAGTCCTACCTTTTGAAAGCAGAAAAACACATTTTTGCTGGTGACCACGTGTGCACTTTGTCTCAGAAAGTCCCTGTCCCCACTTGCAGCTGGGAGAAGCACCGGGGCAAATCTGCAGAAGAGTGGCTTTTGTAGCCTTCCTCTGCTTCCCGGAGAGAGGAAAATGAACATCCCATTAGAAGACTCATCAAAGAGACTCATCAAAGGCAGATGTCATAGTGTACTTTGTTAAGAATCTCTCCGCATCCCAGAAGGGTCACGCATCCAGTAAATACCACGGGAAGCTGTGCTCACTGCGGGTTTTCCCCTCTCCCCCAGATGCCTCCAGGCTGCCCTATGCAAAGTCAGCCACCCCAAAAAGTAGCTCTGTGGCTTGTGGTTTTCTCCTCTCTGCTCTGACTGACTCCCTCTCCCAGACAGATCACTTTGGCTTTTTAAATGTAACCGGTTTGGCAAAAGAACAGCAGAGGGTTCACTCTCGGTTGGCAATAAAAATAGACATGAGACAAGTTGGGTGAGAGCTGGCAGGAGGGGGAATTCCCTTCCTCTGGGCTTTGGAAATGCCTCCGGAAGAGAGAAGTTTGGGAGATTTCTCCTTCCCAAGGAGAAAGCTGCTGCAATGTATCCACACAAATTTGCTGCCACTGATCAGAGCAAATGGTTTCCCCAACAGAGAGGATCTGTGGGCTCCAAAATTAAGTGTGTCACACAACAGGGACAGTCTCTCTCCCCTCCCAATGGACCAAGACAGTAGTTTGACCTCACAGTATTATGATGATATTGGGCATTTTAGTCATTTAACCCATTAAATACTTTATGTAATAAAATCTGTCAAGGAAAAGCATATTTGTGTAGGATTGGTCAAATTCTGCTCTGATTTACCCTGGTGGAGATCTGGAGTCATGTCGTGAGAGACAGAGGAGAGAGTCCCAATGGGCATGCCAGGAATTTGCCCTGGTCTGATGCCTACATAGTCTCTTTTCGAGCCGCTGTCCTAGATGGACAGTTAACAGGACAGCCATGAAAAATGGCCCTTTTAGGCTTTTGGTTAAATACCAAATGCCCCAGACTTTGAAAAGCACCATAAAGGTTCCCCTGTGGAGGGAGGTACAACCTCCCACCCATGCCTTCCTCAGCTAGCCTTGCAGGTGGCCTTTGCAGAATAGGAAGAGGTTTGCTCATGGTGAGAGGGCATTTCCCACCACTCTGAGCAGGGGAAGACACAGCTGGGGCTGTGCTTGGACTCCCTGCTCTTTGTCATGTCATGCCCATGCTTCTGGCAGCAAGGAGGGCTCCCTGGGGGCTGGATGAGGATGTACCTGCCTGCTGGTGGAGAACTGGGTTAACAATTCTGTCTCACCACCGGTGCAGACGAGGGGCCCAGCATGTCCTTGTGCTCAAAGCCATGTTGCCACACCAGCCCAAACACAGCTCTGCACATCTCTGCATGAGACCTGGCAACCATTCGAATGTCAGAGCATCTTCCGCATTCCTCTTCCAGAGACTGGGCAGAGCCCAGGCAGGAGGCTGGCACAGCACCAGGCACCCTGCCTCGGGAATCAGAGAGGGTTTGTTCTGGGGCAGATGGATGTGCCCAGTGTGGCAGCTGCTGTGCTGGGACTGGTGCTGCAGTATTGTGCTCCCAGCCATCTGGTGCCTTGGCTTCAATTTGGAACCTATCCACCCTGCAACAGTGCCGTGGCATGGCTATGGCCAAGCTCCCGATGATACTGTGGGCACAGAATAGCACAGAGCTGGCTGGCTTGCTCCAACCTGCTCTGGGATGCTCCCAGCAAGCACCAAGATGATGAACCAGGACTGACCCCGTGCTTGGGTATTTTCAGCCCTGGGGAGAGCCCATCAGACCATGTTCCAGCCCTTGGGATCTGAGGAGCAAAAGGTGAGACCCCATTGTTCAGGGCTGGCCTGAGGCACAGCTTTTTGCCTCCCCAGGCTGCATAGCAGCCTTTCCTCCTCTGGTTATGCTGCTCACACCTGCTGTCCTTATCTGTACAGTTGCAACAGTGCAGAGCCCTTTTGTGGCACTGAAAATGGAGGCCTCTGCCACTGCAGTGCTCTTCAGCTTGTCCTCCCCAGCCAAACCAGGCTTGGGCACCCTCAGCTCTGCCTCTGGTTCCTCCAGCCCTTTCTGCAGAGCTTCAAGACCTACAAGCATCCAGATGCTATTGGATCCCTGCTCAGCTTTCTGAGAGATCATGCTCTCCAATCAGCCTGCCTCCAGACACATTCAGATATCCCAGATCCTTCATTTTCCTTCCTAATCCAACAAAGTCCCAGTGCTTATTATTTCTCTCCCAGAGTGGTTCTCTGACTCTGATGCTTTGCTGTCTGATCCACTTTTTTTTTCAGTTTTGTTCTTTCTTTCTTTCTTTCTTTCTCTGCTGGGTTACAAAGCTGTTGAGAGCTCTTGGAAAGAAAGATGAGTCAACAGATATGCAGGGGGAAGAAGACAAACTCCCAGCCTTGAAGTCAAGTTCAGTGTCTGCGTCACTGTTATTAAAAATAGATGAATGGCAGCGCTCTTCACATTGGAAGAGAGATGGAGGAGATGTAATATCCCAGGCTGCTGAGCAAATGCTCTCTCTGTCTGCCTGCAAGTCCCCAAGTGGCATCTTCTGCTCTTTGATAAATTCTTTTTTCTTGGCTCTGACTTGTGGGATTTAATTTGCCTTTCATAAAAAACTGGTTTAATGTTTCAACTTTGGAAGGAAGGAATGACTCACTCAATGATTACCTCTTCTGCTCCAGTCAGTTGGCTTCCAGCTCCCATGAGAATTGAAAATCCCTTCAAATGTCAAGTTGTCTCCCTTTGAGAGCAGCCCTTCTCCCCATCCTGAAGAGAAGTGCTTCTGCATGATGAGAGCAGCCGTGTGGGGGTGACAACTGGGCTTGTCTACCCCAAGACCAGCCCTAATGATGCTCAATCCTCATGAAAAAGCAGGTTTGCAAGGAGGTGGGGGGCAGGTGGGGATCTGCTGGGCTCTCTGCAGGGCCAGGATGAGATGTGCACCAGCAGTGCTCCCGGTGCCCCTGGCAAAGGGCAGAGGACAGAGAGGCCAAAGCACAAAAAAAGGGATGATTTACATAAGCCCAGAGCCCAGGTGAACCACCCTCGTTCCCACAGCTGCCATCTCTCTGTCCAGGGCTGCCACTGCTGCAACCATTCACCTCTGGGCTGATGAAACTGGTGATCACTCTTCCGATTGAGTGCGGCTGCAGATTATGGTGGCAGTGGGACAAAAACTGCACCCCTGCTTTGCTCACTCAGGGGGACACCACCCATGTCATACCCTGGGCTGGTGGACACAGCCCAAGCACCGATCTTACACATCTTTCCCAGAGCCAACAGCTCTCTCCCTCCTACCTATGCCCTTACTTCCCCTCAGCTCTTTTGCTGCCACTATTTTCCACTCACTTATTTTCTATTATCTGCTTCTTCCTATTAAATTAACATAATCAACATTATAATCTCTGGTCTGCTCCATGATTTGGCTGCCAGCCAGAAACAAAAGGACAGGAGCTAAATAAAGCCACTGCAAGAGAGAGACATGCCACTGGCCGAAGTTGATGTTGTGGTTTTTGAGCACAAAACTTTCTTTCAGAAGTTACTCTAACTCCTCAACTCTTGCTGCTCCCAAGACCTGTCTGGTCCAGGTGCTTCATGAGTTTGCAAGGGTGTTTTCAGTCCTGTTTGAGAACAGCCCAGAGTCACTACCCACTGAGCAAATCAAGAGCCCCTGTTACCTATATGGACTTGGGAGACTGCTGCCTGTTCTCTAAGGGGCGTATTTTCACTTGTTCCATGAGAAGGTGACCATGTACCAGTGGGATGTTGAAGTGCCCCTTGTTTTTGCTCCCTTCTCCAGCGTGGGACATCAGCAGTATCATCTTAAAGACACTGTCACACCAATGCAGTGACTTTTCTTGCTCCCAATAGCTCCTTCCTTGCTATGGGGAGCCAAAGGTACCTCATAAGTGTGTTAATCATAATCCTAATGAGTGTGGAGGTCAGCCAAGTAATAGCAGTGACCTGCAGGGGGGCTCATCTGCCCAGATTTATCTGCTACTCGCCAACATCTCCAGGGAATGCCATCTTCCTGCCCCCCTTCTCTTTGTCCTCCAGCTGCTGCTGATACCCCGTACAGTGTCTATATGCTTAATTAAAGCAGAGGGACTGGTAACCTTGACGACTGGGAGCCACTGGCCATGACAGCTGAGGTGGATATGGTTTCAACGTCTTCAAGGAGGCCAGAGGAGCAAAGTGAGTTAGAAGAGTGCAGGCATTGCATGTGCTTCTGAATTGTGGTCACAGCCAGCAGTGCCAATGTCCCGCAGAGCTCCTGCCCTCCCCAGGGATGGGTGCCTGAGGAGATGCCAGGGTCCATTGCTGGTGAGACATGATGGGTAGTGCACGCTGAGACACCAAGAGCCCAAGCTTGTCTGGAGCAAAGGAGGCTTTGCTCTGTTGGGCAGCCCTGCAGCCTCAATGGACAGCAGAAGACTCTTATAACTTGCAAAGTAGTTGTAAATATGCTTAAAATAATTCCCCTTAGAACTGGGACGTTTGTACAATCCCAATTACTTCTGCCTTAACAGGATGACAGGAAATGGTGCAGCTAGTTTTGTTGTCAGTAAGTAGCAGGCAGATAGAAACACATTTCCAATGAGGGGCTGAGATTTAATTTTACTTTTTCTTATAAAGCCAGTAAAAGACATGCTCAGTTACATATCATATCAACTCTATTCATTCTGCCTTAGAATGAGGGTAGGAGCTATCAAAGAGTCCCACATTGAAGAAGGAAGGCAAGACTTCTTGAGGAACAAAAATACCAATTTCCACTTTCCTCCTCTGTCCTATGGTGCTGCAGACACAGGTATCTGATGGAAAAGGGGACCTACAGCCCCACCTCTGCCAAAGCAGCCTGAGAGAGGGTCAGCACAGGATATGCCATGACATGGGGTCCTTGAATGCCTCTGAGGCCTCATGTTCTTTGTACCTTATGGATGAAGGGAACCTTCCCAGATCAGGAGTCCCAAACCTTCCCATTGTTTCTGTGGGAGCTGATGGAACAGGACAGGAGGGCTTGCTCCAGCTGCACCCATAAGGCTGAGGTCAGGGAAGAAAACCCATAACAATGGATTTTCAAGGGGGTTTTGGTCCTTCCAGAAAGCAGCATGAGCACAGGGTGCCTGACCAGGTGCCTGCTTCATAATGGGATTTCTTCGGAAATACTGGCCAGAAGAGAGTGGTCAGACTTCCTGAAGGATAGCTGTTGGCTCAGCCCTCACAGTGCCCGCATGAGGCGAGTCAGCTCCCGGAACACTGGGAGGGATGTGAGGCCAGGGGATGCCCCAGGGGCTGCAGGATGCCCTAGATGTGATAACTGGTCAGGGCAGCATCCAAGAGTGCTTGGAGCAGCTCTGCGCCCGGCTGTGCACACAGACCCAGGTGCCCCCAAACTGTCCAGGGGCCTCAGGGTGATGCTTCAGGTAGGGCTCTGCTGTTGTCCCCAACCCTGCATGGGGCTCATCTGGGGGTGCCAGGGGCAGGTTAGGGAGTGGTGAGGTCCTGGAGGGGGTCACTTGAACCAGTCCGTGGGGTAATGAGGTGGTGCAGGCCTGGACTAGGGATTCCCAGAACAGAGAAGGACGGGACGGGGAATGTTCTGCCCAAATCAGGAGTGACTGGTCTGGCCGCCGTGGGGCTGAACCAAGAGTATCCTGCCCGAACCGGGGATGCCGGGGACCAACCGGCGGCGGTGGGGGCGATGCGAACTGGACCGAGGGACTAGACCGGGAGAGCGCTGTCCGACACAGAGATGCGGGGTACCAGGTCGGGAGTGCCGGGGGCGTCAGCAGCCCCCGCCCCGCTTCTCCGGGGCCGGACCACGTGCCGCCCGCCCCGCCCCGGCNATGGTCCAGGGATGCTCATGGCGGAGGTCCCGGGCGAGCCCCGCGCTCCGGGCAGCAGCGTGGCCACAGGTCCCGGCCTTGCCCATACAAGGCAGCTGGCGGCAGCGCTGCTCCCGCCGGCGGAGCCGCCCGGGCTCACCTCCCGCCCAGCGCCCGGTGGGATCCCGAGGGGATGCGCGGGGAGGAGAGCAACGATCCTGGAAGCACTCGCCCTCCGGCATCCAGCCTTGCGAGTCTCCTTCCTCCCGCCCTGCAGCTCTCGGGTGTCTACGAGCCGCTGCTGAGCTTCCACCCGAGGGGAACCCGAACAAAGCCCGAGCTCTGCCGCCTCCCGCAGTACGACGGGACGGGCGCTCTGTGCTTGCGGGGAGAGGAGGTGATGCCGGTGTCCGGGACGGAGCAGGAGCCAGACCCCCGCCCCAGGCAGACTCTCCCGGGCTGTATTTCAGCTCGGCTTCACGATCAACACGTCCCCACGTGGGCAGGCGCAGTCTGCAGCGTGGCGCTGACAGCCCCGTCCTCCGACACCGCCGAGCTCTGCCGCGTGGCTGAAGGGTGCCCCAAGTCGGGGGGCTGTCACCTTCCCCGTGACCCTGGCAGTGACAAAGGCTCAGTGGCATTTAGGGACTTGCCTGGGGCTCAGGAAGCAAAACGTGTTTCCTCTTCTTCGGTGGTTGAGAAAAAACCCTTGGCCGGAGTCTGGTGAGATCACAGCACCGTGACGGCAGCAATGGAGACCGAGGGGTGACACACAGAAACTTGGTTTCTAATAATTAATTAGGGCTGGTAAAACCCTAGCATAGATGCCTGTGGGGCTGAGCCCGAGCAGCGAGAGTAGTGCTCAGGCTGAGGTTTTGGTTGCTGGATGTGGTTTAGCTGGGTTTGAGGCTGAGCACAGGGAACAGTCCCAAACCAGCGCCCTTTATGTGGGCAAAGCCCTGGGTAACGCTGCACTCTCCACACGAGGGTGGCTGTGCTGTGATGGGGTGTGGGGGTGTGACCAGCCACTGGCAGAGGAAGGACTCAGGATTTCCACTGCTGAGAAGAGGAGTTCTGGGCTGTTGCTGGCTGTCTCGGCCCTGTGTCTCACACTCCAGCACACTGGGAAAACGTAGGGAGCCCCCTGCCCCAGCTGGCTCTTAGGAGTCCTCTTGCTGCAAAGTCCAAGACTCAGACTGCCAGAATGTACCAGAAACTAACGTTGCTCTGGGTTTTTCCCAGGATCTTTGTTGCTTAGTGTCCCAATTCCAGAGTACCTTCACAGGATAGGAAATGGTACCTATGCAGCTGACCTGGCCCTTGACCTCATAGCTTTTGGATTCACTAGCTAATCCCAACTGTGGTTGAGAGAGCAAATGTTTCGTGAAAATAGATGTCATAGAAGAGATGCCACCAATAAAGAATACCTCATGAAAAGCACAACCCTTAATGAAACACCAGAGAATCTCAGCAGGACAGTGATGGGGGAAAGGAACAGTTCACCTAGAGATTGGCCTCAAAAGTCAATAGTCACTAGACAAATCTGTGCAAAACTGGGCTTGTCCTAGCTCCATGAGCTGCTTTCTGACTGCTCCCAGCACAGACCCCCTTTGCACCCACTGTCTGCAAGGGCCTGCTCCCACTCCCTGTCCAGGTTTAACGCAGGGCCACAGAGGAGCTTAGGCTGCTGTGTCCCTCGTGCTCTGCCCACCCCAGCCTCTCAATGCAGCCTTTCTTCACTGCCTGCGGAAATCCACTTCCTCCAGCACCACTAGCCTTACAAATAAAACCCCAAGTAATTTTGGTGTGGGCATTTTGCTGCCTTTCCCTCCTGCACCAAACTGCCTCGCAAGTGGAGAGGACGGAGCAGGGCCAGGAGCAGCATGAGCACATAAAGCCCTGTCTGTTGGCACCAAGGCTGCACACACAGGCTGTGTGTCTGCTTGCAGGGTCCCACAGCTGATTTGCCATGTTTTTTTTCCCCTTGTTGCCTGGGGTGAGGAGGAGTGGATGGACTCAACCCTACCAGCTCTTCTGCACCCAGAATTGAGCTATGACTTGGTGCTCTCAGGGCAGTACTTCCAGCTGTGTGGTGTAAACACTGACCCTGCACCCCCTGCCCAGCCCCGTCATGATGTGCTGTCAGTCTTCGGTGCCATTTCTGCATGTGCTCTTCCCCCAGGAACAGGGTGGGCATTGGCTGCCCTTCCAAGGCCCTCTGGGCAGAGGCAAAGCACTCACCTCCTTCATCTCCGTTGGCTCCATCCCTTCAGGCAAAGGAGAGCAGGGACTATCCAAAGCACAGAGACCCCTGTCCTTCCTTCCTTTCCACCAAGACCCTCTGGGTGGGCAGACACAGTTCTTGCTGCAGGGATTTCCATAGGTCTGCCATCATCCCCACCACACTCTGGGGGGCAGCTTTCATAAGGCTCAGCAATGCTGGGGTCTGGGGCCACATCCTGAGCCCTGTAGGGATGCCCAGGGCAGGAGCTGGGCAGGTTTCCTGATGTCTAGACTCCTCACAGCTCATGCCATGCTGCACTGGAGAGGAGGCTCCCTGCTGCCATGGGGCTGTTATTCAGGCAACTGGCTAATTAATTTTCTCCAATGATGTGAATGCTTCCTTCACTGCAGCTGTGACTCCCCAGGTAAGCAGGGCCAGGGCTGGCTGATGCCAGAGCTCCCTGCTGTTGCTGTACTGGGGTTACACAGCCCCAGAGAAGGGCAGGCTTTCCAAGCCGTGGGTGCTGTACATGTCCCAAGCAGCCTGTGGGCAAAGAGGTCTTTATCATGGATCAGTCCCTCACTGAGGAACAAAAGCAGTGTGGGATCCTCCCAGGCACCTTCTTGCCAAGCAGTATGCTCCACAGCTGCATGTGGCCAATGGAAAATAACTGGCTGGTGTGACCGTGGTGGCTAAGCAAAGCAGCTTGCTCTTCCTTTTCTCTGCCACAGGAATTTGGGTTAAGCCCCCTTACCTCTAAATGGGGGATCAATAGTGGAGCAAACCTGTGGAAAAGAAATTTCTTGCATCTCTCCCTACCCTGGCTGGGTGAGAGGGGTCTCACGTGGCAGGGCCATCTGAGGATGCTGTGTCCTCCAGGGAGCCCCCCTCCCTGGCTCAGGCTCCAGCACAGCTGCGTGCTTTGGGCATGTCTGTGCTGTTTTAATGGATTTTCCTAGTACTGAAATACCTGTGCTTGGCATTTATGATGCTGTTTCCAGGGCTGCTCATTCCTGTTCTCAGATCTTTTGCTCTGCCTTACTCTGCCATGCCACCATTGGTTGGTTGTCCCTGTCCCAAATGCAGTGCCATCAGTTGAGGTGGTAGCACTGCCTCCCCTTTTAGTTCTCCAGGAGTTTAAGCCTACAGCCTGGCATCTGCAGATGCCCTGGGGAGGCATCCTCCTGCCTGCTTGGGCAGGTTGGGTGCTGGGCTGTCCCTTCCCAGCACCACGCTTGCTCAGCACCCCATATCTAATCTGACCCTGTCTCGTGCTCTGCTCGTGGCCACCTGCCTATCGGGCTGGAAGGAGCTTCTCAGTCAGGAGACCTGGTTTCTATTCCTATCCCTTACCTCAGCCCTTGCTTTGCAGCATGCCTGGCCTGGGTAGCTTTCCAAGGCCACACTGGGTGCTCAGCACCCCTCATTCAGCCCCCCCAGTTTTGCTGCCTGCACAACAGCTTGCAGAGGCCACATGGGGTGCAGTGAATTAACTTGGTGCCATGAAGAGCTTCACTGTGGTCCTTGAGCAGCCTGCAAGGTCAGGTTTGTGCCTGCACCACATGCCCAGACTCTTCACAGCAGACGGAGCCCGTTCAGCCTCTCTCTGCCAGGATGGGGATGGGGCATCGGCCCTGGCAGGGAGAGCAGTGGAGCCTGTGGCAAACACAGCCCACTGGCATCCTGGCTCCATCAAGGTCCTGCAAGGTGTTGAACTGGAGCTGAGTTTACAAAGCAGTTGCCCTTTGTACCGGATCCACATCTCTGAGCCTTGTTTTGTTGCAGTGAGGGGTTTTTGCTCTACAGAATCTCTGAGTGCATCTCACACCTTCCTGAAGGGCTCCAGAAATCTCTTCTGCTGCTTGTTTTTTTTTTTAATTTCAGGAGAAGAGATCAGGCTCAGCTAGTATCTAATCAGCAGCTATTCCAGTTCTGCTTTTAAATTAAATGAAGAACCTTGGTTTTAAATCCCACAATATGGTTTTATTTGCATTTATATTCAAGCTCTTTCCTTGAAGAGGTTGTTTAATTACCATTGGTTGGTAACCATATAAGTGTAATAACTGGCAACAAAAGATAATTTCTACACTTAATGGAGTACTTTGCTAAGCAATAGGATATAATATAATTGCTTTAATACATGTAGGTTACAGCTTATGCTGTTACTTTTTGAACGTTATATTTTTCTGTTTTACTAGATTGTTTGTGACTGGAGCTGTTACACTTAAATGGAAATTGAATTCATTTAATGCACCAAAATAGCATTGTGAAGGGTTTGGGTGCCTTTTCAATGAATCAGAGCAGTGGTCTGACACGCATTCTGTAGGAAGCTGATTTAAGTAAGGTGCTGTTCTCAGACAGTGACAGCCCACACAGGACACATCCACACCAGAGAATCCTGCTCCCACGGGCACTTCTTCTGAAATCCTGGGTGAATCCTTTCTCATCTTTGTGCTCAGATTTCACCTGGGTCTCTGTGTGCCTTTTGCAGTGGTGGCTGCAGCCTGCACCCTGCTGCCCTGCTCCCCCTTGAGCCCTGACAGCCAGCCTGCTGTGGGCTTCCTTACTTTACGTGGCTCTCCTGCATCTCATTCTAACAAGGATTTTAAAAACAGCAGTAAAGTCTATGTGTTGGAGTTGGGCTTGTGTTGACCTTTGGGAAGCTCAAGCTGTTTCTGGCTGAAACACAAAGGAGCGTGCAGAGGATGCTGCTGAGGCTGTAGCAGGAGGGTTGTGGCAGGAGCTCATTGATGGGCTGGTCCAGCTGAAGCCCTGCTCTCTGTCAGTGTTTTATTCTGAGAAACAAATAGATGGCAGGGTGGCTGCTGTGGCAGAGGTGGAGGACACGTTCCCACCCTGCGTGGCTGCCCTGACACAGCTCTGTGCTGGTTGTGCAAACCTTCCTTGTCCCCTTACTTGGCCCCAGCCCTGAAACTTGGGCAGGGACCACAAGGCAGCAATGGCCCTGTCTCCCGCAGAGCTGGCTTCCTTCACTCCTCTCTGTTACAGCATATTTTTACCATGTCTCTTCTGGAGCTGGTGGGAGCTTGGGATGATGCATGGAGGTCCCTCAGTGTTGTCAGGAACTGCTGGAGAGGGGCCAAAGCCGTGGGCTGATGTTCAGACCCCTCCCTTCTCTCCAAGAGCTGTGAGTGTTTCCCACCCTTGTCCAAGGCAGGGGCTTCTTGCCTGGCTGCATCCCTCCTCCCCTGGGGCCACTCTCTTCCTTTGCCCCTCTTGTTTCCCAGACAGAGGTCACTGCAGTCAGCACGGTCTGATGGGAGCTGTCGCTCCAAATCCACCAGCCCTGCCCTTATGTGGTCTGGGATCTCTGGTTCTCACCACGCGCAGGCTGAGCCTGGAGGTTATTACAGACACAGAGCAGGAGTGGGGCTGTAGCCAGGGACCACCAGCCAACTGTGCCTCAGCAGGCACTGCAGTGTAACCAAAGCAAGCCCACCTTTGGTTCTCTGTCAGGGAAACAGGTTCTGTTATGGTCAGAGCTCTTGCTTGCAGTTGGTACAGGTGTGGTCGTAGCTGCTTTATTACGGATCCAAGGGTGAGGGCACCTTCACCAGCTGTCCTGGGGTGCTGTCACGCCTTGGAGGATCACAGAGAAGGTGAAGCATCCACATTAACTCCTTCCCTTTCCATCTAAAACGAAAAGGATGTGGTTCCCTCTTGTCTCCAAAAGCTGATGAGGGCGACGCCTTAGGCAGTACAGCCATGGCTTTCCTGGCATGTAGTGCAGGAAGCAGAGCTCCTCCAGGAAGACGCCAGAGAACGAGCTCTGACCTGCCTTTCTATGGGTAACCAATAAACAGCTAAACCCATCGTCGCCCAGGGACTAGAGCAGCAGCGACAGCGCTGGAGATGGGGATTTTCCGACCTGTTGGACACCAGGGATCCAGAGCAGGCCACAGGGGTTGGACCCTGGAGGATCACAACTGGTGTGGGGTTTGCTGGGTCTCCCCCAGCACAACACCCTGCTCTCCCCACTGCACCGCAGGGTTTGCACCAGGGCTGGGTGGGAATTGGTTGCCTGTTTGGGTAATAAAACCGTGGGAAACAAAGCTGTGGCACTGCAGCAACGATGAAGCAAATCTTAATACAAGCCCCTTTGTGGGAGTGTTTTATTTTAAAACAAAACTGAAACCAAACTCATTTGTTCCTCTACTCTTAACTGCCCACAGCTCACAAGCACCAAGTTGCTCCTATGGGGGCTTTCCCCGGGTGCTTTGCTTGGTGACTGAATGCTGGCTTTGGATGTGCCCTTACCCCTTAGAAGCTGACAGACAGGTTGATGGGCATCTTTTGTCTGTCTGTCCCGGGGTGATCAGGATTTACTCACAGTCCTTTGTTTTCTTGGCTATTTTAAGGCTCTTGCCTTCTCTGTCTTCCAACCATCATCTCTTAATGGATTGAGTCTTTGTGTTAGTCTGGATTAGGCTCTCCTGTTTTTCAGGCCGTCCTTTGTTTCTTGAGCTGGGAGTGCTGTGATGTGCTGGGCTGGATGACCTGCTAATCCAGGTGCCATCAACACCTGCCATGCTCAAAGGCCTCTGAGAGAGTCCTGTGCTCCTCACCTGCCAATTTCAACATCTCTTCTGCAATTCTTTACAAACCAGGTTTTGCACACCACAGTGCTGTGTTACACCAGGCCTGGGCCAAAACGGCCCATCCGCCATGGGAACCACTTCCTTGGCAGTGCTGAACACCAGACAGTTCTGTGGGAAGGAGATGAGTGGCTGCTTGGAGAGAAGAGCTTAGGGAAATACTACTCCTGCAGACAGCAGGGAGCTGTGTGTGCAGCGGGATGAGGGGAGCTGTTTGTCCTCCTGTCCCACAGCAACTCCTGGCAGGGCTGCCAGTTCCTGACACTGCGGGGAGGTGCCCTGGTGTGTAGTGTCCAGACTTGTCCACCTTCCCTCTGACTTTTGTTTTCTAGTCAGAAACTGGCATGATGGTTTCGGAGTTGCTCAGGCCTTCTTGCAAGACATCTCTCCACAAATCTTTCCCCTGTGTGACTCCAGTCATGACTTGCCATCCCATGAGGGTGTCCCGAGCACAGGCCAGCTATTGAAAGCAGCACATAGCCAGGCTTGCCACTGGCTGGCACCTGGCCACCACCTTTCCTGTTTACCCCAAGGTGACAGCACAGCTCTGTGTGCATCTCTTGCTGCGTGGGAGCAGGTAGTTGGGTGTTTACTGAGCCAGTATCTGCCAGTGCCCAGCTGGGATCCACCAGCATTGCACAGAGCAAGCTCTGGAGCTGGTAGGATCTCACCCAGCAGGCAGCGTGCTGAAGAGCAGTACTGGGTTTAGGGCTGGAAATTGTCACATGAAGAGCTGCGTTTTGATGCCTGATCCCAGGAAACACAGGGGTCAGCTCTTTTCCTTTCAGGTGTTACTGATGTAAGCGTATCCTATGCCTGAGCTCCACTGCAGAGAGCAGCTTGCTTTATTTGGAGGCACGTTCTGGCCATGGACAGCTGGATCCAGGCAAGGGCAAAGGCCACATCACTTAAGCCTTTGGTCTTCATGTTTAAGTTGCCCCAGCTGGGGCTCCCCCTGAGAGCTTGTTCTCTGAAAGTGCCAAATGGGGTTGTGCATCCCTGTGGGAGCCCTCCTGGGACTGAGGCCCTGGGCTGGGGAAGCACAGCCTTGTCAGGCTGCTTTGAGTTTTTGAATTCTCCAGCTGGTCAGGGTACTGCAAAGGTCTCATGTATTATGTCTTTTTTTAGGGCCTGTTAAGTGCTGTAGCTGGGGAAGAGCTCTGATAACTGTATCTGTTTTGAAGAGCTTTTAGAAACTGCTGAGATTTCCCCAAAGCAGTACAAGAGTGGGCTGCTTTTTTGGTGGATGAATGTTTCTTGGTGACGGCATCCCTTTGGATATTTCTTCACTGTGGAGAGAAGGGGCATGGTGATGGATTTGCTTCAGTACCTTTATTTTTTTCTGTAGTTGGCTCATCAGGCTTCTGTGGCTTGGGTAAAAACTTGAACAGAAATCATCAAAATATTGACTATGCAGTTTTTAAAATGTCTGTAGAGTCCATCCTGATGTGGCTACATTTCTCTGTTTTCTTCCTGTTTATACCCTGAAAAACCCTCACAGGATCTGTGTTTATGAACGGGCAGTGTAAGAGCCTTGTGATTTTCCTCCTCCCATATGCTGTCACTCTGTTCTAGCAGCTGTGGATCTGGGGGGATCCTTGCTCACCGCAAGTTCCCATTAGGGAAGCTGGCCCTTTTTGCAGTAGTGGGAGGCTGAGGAGCTCCCCATTTCTGTGACAACAGTTGCACTTCATGGTGGTGTTCATAAATAGCTCAGGAAGGCAGGTCCCAAAGCACACCACCAGTCCTGTTAGCTATAGTAGTCTCTTGCTACCCATTTCACCTTTCTCTCTAGCAGCAATCCCACACTACTACTAAGATGAGTCACAATATATGCTTTACCCTTGTCAGCCACAGACTTTTTAAATACCAATTTCCTTCACTTTGTTGAGCCAGGGGAGCTAGAGGGTCTAATTCCACATTTTCCTCATTTGTATTTTTTCAGCACCACTTTTGACTCTTTCTCAATGAACCAAGGAAGACTTACCTAAATTTCTTACAGAATCGGTCTCAGATGGTACTTTTAACAAACAGAAATCCTCAAAAAAGGTTTCAAAATTGCTCTAGGGTAGAGGGAGTGGTAATGCTGACCCCACAGAACAAGAACACGGGGCTTGTGGGTATAGGAAGGCAAAGGGTAAAAGAAGGTCCCCTAGAGCAGTTCCCAGCTGCAGAAAGGCCCGGAGGACAGAGGAGCTATTTGAATCCCTTTCCCAAGTATGAACCTGTGCTGGATTTGGTGTTAAGGGGATAAAGAGGTTCAATTTCTGTCCTTCTGCTCTGTTTCTCCTGTTAATGTGGAATCTCTGACAAACTTCTCATTCTTAACTGTTCCATAGGAGGGGGACAGAAGACAACAGAGGCCTTGGTGACCCCATCACCTTCTCCTAGCACAGTGCTAACCTCACATCAGCCAAGGGAAGCCTCTGACTTCAGTCCAGTGACTACTGCCATTCCTCAGACAAGCCTGGAGAAAAACTTGACTGCTGAAACACTCAATGCTACTGGGGCCCATGCTACAGAGGTGGAGAATATCTTCATCCCTACCACCCCCATGACGGGCTCCAAGGCAGAGAAACTGCAGTCTTCCACCACTGCCAGTCCTGGAGATGTCACAGTTACACATCCTGAGCACCACAACATGAGCTTGTCAGTCAACAGCAGCACTGAACCAGCACATTTTACCCCAGCTGCCAGCACTCTGGAAGAAAACCAGCCCAGCCATGAAGCCACAGAGCCTTTCAGCACAACTGAAGAAATGGATTACACCAACAGCACAACCCCCAGGCTTCCTCTGAACACTGTGCCAGGTGAGGTTTTGCCTTTACCACCTATGCAGAAAGTCCTGCCTTGAGGATGCACAACCTGGAAACATCTGAGCCCTCTCTTGGAAACTGGAGAGAGGGAGAAGGGAATGAGCCATTAAGCAGAGCCAGTTCAGTAGGAACTTACTTGCAGAGGTGTTAGTTCAGCATCCTCTTTGCAAACTCCATTAATTATGGTGTTAATTGTGCTGGGTGCTTTCTGATGAGGACATTGATTGTGTGCAAGGACATCTTTTGTAAATCTCATCTGAAACAACATGCTTCACCAGTGCTGCCCAGCTAGGCTCTTCTGGCCCCAGGGCTGGGGGCTCAACAGGAGCCTTTCCTGCTGCCTAAAGAACGGGTCAGCACAAACCTTGGAGATAGGCAGGCACAAGCATCAGCTCATCCATCCCTGGCAACCCTGGGAGCCTTCAGATCCCTCTGGACAGAGTGGGGACTGGCTATAGGATCTGTGACCCCAGTCTTGCCCACCTTGGGGCCTGCCAGGCTGTCACACACCCCTAAGGCAAGGCAGTTATTGATTGGCCACTGATTTGTATAGTGTTCCTGCACAACTGCATTGTTTGCCCTGGCTTGTGTCACAGGGTCCTGCTGTTCTGTGACACACTGACACAGCCCCAGGGGTTGCTGCTACCCAGTCCCTGGGCAGCCTCCTTTGTGCTTCCCATAAGGAGGGATGGGATACCTTTCCCAGTGTCTTGTGTGATCTCCAGCTGTGTGCAGAGCTGTTTGAGTGTGTCTGCTTGTCTTTTGTCCCCAAGGACAGGCTTTGTGGGCCCACCTGAGGTTGTCTGACATTGCAGATTGTCACATACCAAAATTAAGAGGACTTTCTAAGCACTGCGACTTACGGCATGGCTCAGCTGTGGCTGCACTATAGGTCTTGCTTGTTTTGCAAGAGATTGTTGATAAATTGCTATTCCTATAGTCCCAACAATCTTCCTTAAGCCTTGCTGCCATCTTGCCTAGTTTCACAGAACAGTGTGCTTGCACTTGACCTTTTGAAATAACTGCTTGTTCTTGTTTTGCAGCAAAAACTAACAGCTCTCAGCTGGGGCCTTTTGATGGGCAGACCTCGAGGCCCACAGTAGCAAGGTCTGAAACCACGCCAGGAACAAGCCCTGTGGTTGCCACAGAGGAGAGCACTGTGGAGCCCAGAACCTTCTCTGCTCCCATCTCCACCGTAGGGAGCACATCTTCTGCCATCATCTCCAAGACTGTGATGGTGAGACCCGTCATGCCCAGCTCCACAGCTACCAGCACAGCTGCCACCCCCACCAGCACATTTACTCCAGCGCACTCATCAGAGCCCAGGCATGAGAAAGCTTCTGTGTTGGACGTTGGTGATGATGAAAATTCAGGTAAATGTTCTGCTTTTGTTCTTGCTCTCACAAAAAACTACAAAGTGCTGGGGCTACCTCAAATCACCTCTTGGTTGTGCTGAGCAGAACCAGAAAAGACAAAGCTCTCCTTTGGCCTTATTCCCTTGGTATCCTTGCAGAGCAACCCAGTTTGGCTGATAAAACAAAGGCTGATCCCTTGGTAATCACAGTGATCTCCGTCTTCATTGTCATGGTGGGCATCCTTGGCCTGGTGGGCTTCTTGAGGTACCGCCAGCACAACAGCCGCATGGAGTTCCGGCGCCTGCAGGACCTGCCCATGGTGAGTCATGCCTGCAGCCCAGCCTGGCATGGTCTGCCTTGCTACTGACTGCTTTGCAGTTTCCCTGCTACATTAGCAATGCTTTGGGTATTTGCAGCAGCAACAATGCTGATCACACACTCCTGTTCCCTCTTAGGTCCCTCTCCTTCCATCCAGGGTTTGAATCAAGACAGCAAGTCTCAAGGTTGGGCACTAAAGAAACTCTCTGCCTTCCCCTCACTCTGCAGGGGATTGCTGAGAGGTTAAATAGAGGGAGGAAGGAGAGCTCCATCCAAACTTGTCCTGAAATGACACCTTCCTAGCCTCTCCTTTTGTTTTCTGATATATTTGCTTTGTGACTATGACAAAGCAGATTCTATGCTCTGTTTCAGGGAAGCTGTCTGTCTGTGTTTGACCTTTTTGCAATATAAAAGTATATGAGGGTTTTAGAGGATGGATTAGCTCTGGGGAAGCTGCAACTAACTCGCTGTGCTTTCTGGGACAGAGGAGTATGGCAGCTACCAAGCAAGGTGATGCTGTTTCAAGCTGAGTGGAGTTTTCAACAGCCAGGGTTTTCCACATCCCTGCAGCAGGCAGGCAGGCAGGCATACACCTCTCCTCCAAATGCTGGAGCAGGAGGGAGAGTGGCAGTCCAAATATCCAGGAGCTACACAGGGACAGCATTCAGGTGGATCACTGGGCAGATGGCCACACTGTGACAGTGTGGCTGAGAAGGCTGTGCTACCTGCACAGTACTCTGCTGGGCTGAGACTGTATTGCCATCATGCAGACATCTCATTAAAGCACACTCTTCTCTGCTTCTAGGATGACATGATGGAGGACACCCCTCTCTCACTCTACAGCTACTAGGCAACCAGGTTGTCCTCTGCCTGGCCAGCTGAACTTCCCAGAGGAAAAGGCCTTGAGGACTTGGTTCCAGACGATCTGCTGAGGAATAAGGGGCTGTGATTTGCACACAACTGAAAGATCCTTTTCAGATGGTTTTTGGTTTTAGACATTTTACATAGTTCAGTGTTGAATCTTCTATGCTGCGAATCAGAGCCCAAGTCTGGCCCTTTCCTCCAGGCTCTCCTTAAAATAATGCCCTGAAGAGGTGCCTCCTCCTCTTAGTGTGGTGACCAATTAGCCAAGACCACCTCTGCCATCACGTTCTGCATGGATCTCTTCTGTCCATCTTGATGGCTACTGCTTTCAAAGGACATGGGCAAGTGATCCATACAAGGGCTCTTAACACTGGTGGTGTCAGCACAGTGCTAGGAAAGGAGACTGCTGTTTTCTGAGGGAGCCAGGGATGTGGAAATCAGTTCTTTTGGGCTCCTTCTTGTTCTATATTTTTAAGGTTGTTTGTTTTGGGGTTTTTTCTTGCACTTTTTTTGTTCCTGTTTCAGCTTGCGTCCTGGGATTGGCACTGCCCATCCTGAAACACCTACCAGGAGGATAACAGACTGCTCTGCTTTCTTCCTACATGCATACCTTTTCTCTAACCAGGGAAAACAGTTTTGTGGCCACTGGAGAAGTGCCCTTGCTACTTGATGTTGCTTTGAAGTTGCTGGAAGGAAAATACACATAATTTTAGCTTAACAGAGCTTGATAGGACTCAGTCTAATGCCAATTAGACACACTAATTTGGGCTCACCAAAATTAGGAAACTGTGTCTCCTACACTTGATGCTTTCAGCATATGTGTAAACTCCTTTCCCAGGCTCAGTAAATGCTTTAGTCCATTTTCCTGCCTGGCCTGACAAATGCCTTTCCTCAGGTGCCTCCCATTTTGCTGCTAGTGTCTGGTTGCTGAAAGCTGTTGTACAAAACTAGTACTTCACTCTCCCTCCTGTGCTATGCAAGGTCAAAGCTCCTTTGCCTTCTGATGTTGGTCTTTGAGCCAATCAGTGTCTTGTCATGAGGACAGATCCTGTATGTAGGTGCCTTCCCATCCCTTTCTAGGTGTTAGACTGATTAGATTCTGCACTTTTGCCTCAAAATGTTACTACTGTAGACTGCATCCTTGGGGCTCTTGAGGCCCCTCCAGGAAACACATAGACCAGAGCCTCTTGGCTGTAAGTCTGAGGATATTTTTGTCCCCTCACCTTAGAAAAACCAGATTCTGTGTGACATGACAGTTTTCATGTAATTACACCTGCTCCTGTTTCCTAATTCCTGTTTGTCTGCAGGTGAATAGAAATGCCTTCTCTAGAGTGTTAGATTTTTGACTAAGCCAGTTGCTCCCTCAGGATACAGCAAGGGCTAGAGATTATCTGCCACATTGCTCTTACAAGCTTCAGTTTCTCTATTCCTTTCAGTAGCAACATCACTGACCCCACAAAGGACAGATACCAAGCCTCACTAGCAAAAGTACTGGTTTTCCCCCCCACCAGTGCTGTTACTGGTTGTTGTAGCAGGAAAAGGAGAATTTCACCATCAGCAGGGCCCAAATTATCTGCAAAGCCCAAAGATGAAGCAGAAGTGGTCTGGATCAAATTGATGAACTGGGCAAGGCAGCAGTTCCTCCTTTCTGTGTTACTAAGAAGTGGCTGACAAATGGCTGCAGTGCAGTTTGGGTTCAGCTGTTGGCTTTGGCCTTCCATCTGTGTATTGTAAGGATGCCCAATAAAATAGGGAAGAAGGGCTGGTTCTCTCCTACTCTCTCTTACATGAGAACTAAAGGGCAGTTGTCACAACTCCAAAGCTTTTGTATCCAGTATTGTCTGCACAGAGCAATCTCCCTAGCTACAGACTTGTTTCCCCTGCCGGAGGGCAGGGTGCTACTGGTTTTCGGCACAAAGTTGGCAAGTTGATCGTGGAAAATAGAACTCCATCCTGGCTGGAACTGGTGCAGGCTGGCATAGCTGGGAAGTGTCTCTGCAGGAAGTGTCTCTGCACACAATCAAAAGGGCAGGGGCTGGTTGTTCTGGTTTCCCACACATCGCTGTCCAGGGGAAAGGGGTGAGGAAGAAAACTCGCCCAACACCAAAGTGCAACTTTCTTTGTAAAATATGTTGATAGTGGATTTTTTTTCTGCAATAAAGTTACAAATGCCAAATGTGTCCTGGTCCTCATGTTTTCATTGCAAACATCTAACTGAAAAGCTTTTATAGATCACAATGAGTCCTGTGATAGATAAACAGCAGCAGTTTGGGGTAGGAAGACTCACAGAGCTGATACTAGAAAATGCCAGTCAGCTATGAACTATAGCTCTGAGTGTTCAGAAGGACACCACCCCCTGCTTGTGTTCCTTCTTGTCAGGGTCATTCCCTGTCTGGATTGACTGAGATTAATTTCTGTACAGTTAAATCAGATGAAATCTGTTTTAGAGAACCACACTAGACCAAATAATCTAATCTACACCTTTAGACTCCCTTCCTTTGCCTCTAGTTGAAGATATCCTCACCCATTGTCAACTATAACCCCAAACCTTATTTACAGAAATATCCTGAAAGGCAGCCTAATCCAAACCTAAGGAACATCATCTGTCGTGCAGACAAAGCAAATTGAAAGGCGTACACTTCTTTTTGTTTAGCTTTATAGCTGTTTTGAACTCTTCCTTTTGGAGCTCAGACCCTCAGGGAGGGAAGCACTCAAAAGCCCAGCTTTTGCTACAGACCTGGTAAGAGTCTCTCCTGAGCTAACAGTCTCTCCTAGCTGTCAGAATACTTGGGTGAAATCAGTCAGCTCATGTCATATGGACTGTTTGTATTAGAAGATTTTCTACTGCAAAAGCAAAATGTGAGTGAAACTACTTGGCTTATGCTGGTTTTTAATGCATTCCCACAACAAATCTAGAAAAGCAAATCCCTGGAAGATCTAGAGCAAGGGGAGAGCAAGGACTTCATAGCCTAGGGAAGTGCTTGCTGAGTAATCTGAAGACATGGGGGTGAACTCTAAACCCTGCAGAGATTTCAGTCCTGTCCCAACATAAAACTACACAAAACAGAATAACAAACATGCTGCAACTAAGCCAGTCTTCTCAGGTCTAAAGTCAGCATTATTCTGGTGGTTTATGTTGGAGTTTCTAATGTTCTGCCTTTTTACCACCAACCCCACTCAGAGCTGATTCATTCTCTGCAGAATAAACTGCTGAGCTGCCTTGTTAGGTAGCACATTGCAGGTCTGTGTTAGCTGGAGAGGCAGCAGCAGGACAGGCTTGTGCAGGCAGCCACCCTTGGGAGAAATGAAGCTTTCTGCCTTTGCCCAGCCAAGTTCTGACCTCTCAGCCAGGTGATGCAATGTCTGAGGTGGCCAGGTTTGGAGATGGACCATGGGACAGTTGTGTGGGCTTCATCCTTCTGGTGCAGCAAAGCAAATTGACAGAACCAGAAATCAAGTGTTGCCCATCTCTGCATTTCTGCATTTCCCGTTGAGCACAGCTCTTGCTTTTGATGAGGTTTAGTTTTAATCCCTCCTAGGCTAAGGCACAATTATTAGTTAGCAAGAAACCAAGAACCAATCAAATCACTTAGGTTTAAATAGAAGGGAAAGAAAAGCAGAGTTTGAGACCTTCCTGCCACCTCTGCCCTCCCCTCTTCCTCTCTCCAGACTCATGTTTTGAAGGGAAGGGGATTTGAGCAGCTGAAATGTGACAGTGCTAGAGCTGCTTTGCCAATTGCAGGGCTACCTGTGCTACGTGCCAGTTCTCTGCCTACTCAGTTGTCCTTCATGGCTCAATCCCTGTATTTTTAGCTTCAGACTCTGTATTTAACCATCATGTCACACTGCAAGTCTGTAAATAAGGCTACAGACAGTGTTCAGGGACAGAGAAACTGCCATAAGAAGCAATGGAGTAGATAAAGCAGTGTGGGTCCCATAAGACCAAAAACCCCATGAGGATTTCCCATGGATAACAGTCCTCTGTGCTTGTTACCTCTAAAATCAGAATGAAAAAGACTTTCCACTGATCCAGAGAGCAGGAGTGCAGAAGCAATTCAGGGAGGCAGAGCAGTAAATTTTCAGTAACAAAGGCTATGAAATGATGCAGAACCTGGGAAGCTTTTAGTAGCTGTGTTCTTGTCATCCCAGGGGAGAACAGAAATGCCTACTTCCATTTCCTAGACATCTAGGAAGGAAACAGGATGCTGCACACCTCCACATTATTTAGACTTAATTTTCTGTGACTACATTCAAAGCAGTATAAATGTGGATTTATCATGGAGGAAGGGTGAGACTTTTTCTAAGTGTACCTTCTGAGCCTCTGCCAGAGATGTTCCCATGCTACCTCTGCTTCACTACATAACAGAAGTGAGACAGGAATCTTCTTTGCAATATTCCCTTCCATCCCACACAAAGAAAAAAAAAGAAATCTTGCACTTCCATAAAACAGCCAAATCTGTGGTTCTACTGCTACATACCTAAGGGATAAGCAAAGGTGGAAGACCATGACTGCAAATATAAAAGTCTCCATCAGTATTGGGTTCCCAAAATTGTTTGTGGTTTGTGTTTTTTAATCCCTCAGAATTGTAACATAACAAAGAACTTCAAACTTCCCCATCCAACCAGATTTGAATGAAGACTTCCTCACTTTAATGCTATAGGGGACATTTTTCCTCATACATCTGAGAAAAATCAGCCTTCATCCAAAGCAGAACTTCAAAACAATCTCAGAAGATAAAGCACTTAGACCTACTCAGAGAAGGACCTTTTAATTGTGCCTGATGCAGAGCTTGTGAACTAAATCCCCTACCACAGCTGATTCTGCTGCAATATTAGTAAGCTTTTGTAAGAAATCATTAACTATTATAGGAAGGAAGCATAAGATAGGGTGTTAGAGTGTGTCAAACTTGATAGTTTTTTGCATTTTACAGACAAAGGGATCGATTTATTCATCTAATTGACAGCCTGCACAGTCTTCCTTGTGTGTGTTCCCACTTCCTGTCTAATAAATACACTTAAAAGACATACTCAACACAGGTCTGGCTCACATGCCCCACCAGTTTAACAATGGTTAGCCTCAGTTCCTCTGTAATATTTTTTCTGTTGAATGACCCATCATCCAAATTACCCCCTGAACCACAAAACCAGCTTGATCTTGATCAGATTGACAGTGGTCACAGCTGGGAGAAAATAAGTACATGTTTGTTCCTACTGTTCAGCTCCCTCTCTGTTTACAGGTAGACCAGATTCCCCACCCCCAGTTCAAATAAAGAGGTAAGTTACCATAGGTATCCTCCCAGTCATAAAACAGGTCTCCCTGTGATGAACTGCCCAGATTTAATATATCCCTGCAGCAGAAGCCTTTTGCTAGTGCTCTTTGAACTACAATGGAACATCTGTTGATAATCTCCCGCAGGGTAACTTCTTCCCTCCCCTGTTTTAATCCCCTCTCTCCTTCAGAAGTACACATCAGTTGCCACAGCACAACTCTCACAAGCATTAGAGTGTTTTCTTTCACACTGGTCTTTCTCGGGAGCTGTAGGAAGAGGGATGAACAGTTCAGCCATGTCAGTATTTTCTTAAAAATTTGCTGTTATGTCCAAACTCCTGAAGCTTTTGATGCTAAATTACAGGTTCTGCTTGAAACAAGACAAAGTTCATGGTTACTGAAACATGCCTTTCAGCCAGATTTAGACACTGACTAGATTCTGACTTAGAAGGGTTTTACTGGGGACAACTGCAAAGTTAGCAAAGGTTTCCTTTGTGCTAATCCTGGCTGTGTATTCTGATCACCCAGGCAAATCAAGACACTAACATGATCTTTGCTTCAATTTCCCTTCTGATAATTTTGAGGGCAGGATGAGAATTTTCACCTACTTTTTAAAAAGGATCTCAGTATTTGTAAGTGGAAGGCAGCTGTGGACAATACTATTTGTGGCTGTCTAGCAGAAAGGGAACGTATTTTCACAAAGGCCTTAGAGAAGCACTGGGAAAAGAGTTCTCTTTATTTTAAAGTCTAATCTGGTGGCCCACACCGAGTGACAGGGAACTGGCCACTCACATCCTGCTTAGTCTGTTTTATGGATGCACAAAGTCACTTTTCAGCTCCCTTTCAGTGAGATCTAAGTCAGTCCAGCAGGCTTTTACACCCTGACCATGATCTGCCAAGAGCTGTTCACACATTGAGGTCCACTCTAAGATGCAGAGTTGAACTCCAGGAAGCAGCTGTTCACTGGAAAGGGAAGACTAACTGGTCTCAGCCTGATCTTCAAAGCAAAAACACAGTTCATGCAACTGAAAGAAATGAAGTGCACAGGAGCAGCCTCTGCCACTGTGTCCTGTCTTGATCTGTGCTCAAGTTTTCACTTGATAACTCCTAGTGCTACTCTCAGCACCATTAGTCTTTGCCTGCTTTTAAAACCAGACCTAACAGAGCTCTGCTGGGCTCTCCTCAGAGCATCCCTGACTCTGTGCCACATCCCAAAGTACTTTGTATTGACTGAGAAGCAAGGAGCAAAGGGAATGCCACAGAGCTATCTCCTGCACTATCCCATCTGCTAGACTACAAAGCCTTTACTGTCAAATAGGCTGTTGTCCTCTTTGCCTGCAGTCTTAAGGCTTTCTGAACTCAGTGTCATTTATTCACCTCTTCCTTTCTCCTTCACCAGACAGCAATTCTAAAATTAAGTTATCTCAGAGCAAAATGGAATAAAAAAATTCAAACCACATTAGGAAATTTCACAAGGCCCTTTTTTTTTTTGGTTTGCCATTATGGCACTCTATTGTCATAAAACAAACCAGCAATCTCCCCTTTATGGTTGTCATGGAACTTTCTGTTCAAATAACAAAATTTCTCAGCCTGTTTTATGCCACACAAGAGGAAGCAATTTACCAGCAGTTGTCAAACCAGCTGTTCCATATTGGGTCTCGTCAAACAGGTAAATCTATGGTCAGTCTATATCTATTCTGTTCTTGCTGTGCATAGTCTTCCTAAAAGGCACAATGAGAACACACTAGATTGTCTTGATTTGTTCTGGTCCACCAAGTCAGAGCTCAGAAGACAGGAGAGGGCTGAAACAAAGGACCACAGCTAGGAATTCTCTGACCCCCGTTGCAGCCAAACACCACAGCACCTCTCCCTCTGCAAGCCAGATGCCAACTGAAAAAGCTGATTGACAGGTCACAAATCAGGCCCTGAACCAGTGTCTGTGACCTGGGGTGAAAGAACAGAACACTCAGTGTGGTGCTGCAGGGTTAAAGGTGTAGGTCTAAGCAAGGGGGCATGAGGTGGCAGCCAACAGTTCAGGTCTCAGGTAGAGTGTGGGACAGGGCAGGTTTGTGAATGACTTATCAAACTGTATATTTCTCTTCCTTGAGTTGCCTCCCTTGGGTCAGCCCCACACCTCACAGCTTCCAGTTCTGGGAAATCCAGATAACAACTAAAGAAGAAGAGTTTGCCCACCTTGGAAAGCCAATATCCTTTCCATCTTTTAGTTGTTCCTGACAGTAAAGAGTGCATCTTTTAGTTAGCATTAGAGGTCATGCAGCTCTAGTTCGGGCTGTCAGGTCACACATGAGATCATCCACTCCAGCTATTTCTAGCCACTTCTCCAGCACTGCTCTCCTCCAGCTCAAAACATAGAGTGGAGATACGTGTGCAATCTACACCAAAAGTCCAAAGAATTAGCCTTTCCCAGATTTCTTACTCCATATGCTTAACCTAAGAACAAACAGCAGCCTGTGTCTAGCCTCTCCAGCACTGCTGGTTCACTGTGGTCTGCAACCTGTGTCAAACTCTATCAAAAACCATCCTCATTTATCTCCTACTGAAACAGAAATACCAACAAGCATCCTACAAGCTATGCAAGTTCAAATAAAAATAGGTGCTTGTACAAGTGAATCATAGTTCCAAGTGTCACAGCAAGCTGCCAACACAGCTACTGGGTGCCCCTACTGTAATATTGGCCAGGGTTTCTCATGGTACTAGGATATAAATATTTACTATTAATACTGCAGGTAATGCTAGCAACAGGTAAATAGCTGCTTATTATTAAATCAGGGGGTTTGCTTGAGCATTTGATCCACAAGGCTCTATATAAAAGTTCCTTCTTGGCACATGCCTCAGAATAAATGGTAAAGAAAAAACTTAACCCTTTGATGGGACATGCAGGCTCATTAGGCATTGCCCTAACAGCAAACTGACATGTTACGACTGCATCTACAAAGCAGCTAATTGTGCCAGGTTTGCTAGTAAAATCTGAATCAGCAGGATTAGTAAATTGGAAAAACAGAACTCAGAGCAGTTTAACATGCCTTACAGCCTCCATTCACAAGAATCTTAAGCATCTTACTAAAGTAGGGCATGAATTTTTTTCTTTTAAAGCAACATTAGCTCTTTGTTCCTGATTTCTTTTAATGCTAAGTGTTAATGCGCAAAGAAGGGTGTTTTATATCCTAAAAGCAAGGCATAAATCCAACAGGATAAAGAGGCTGAGAGAGAACCTTCTTTAAGTGAGCAATTTTCTCCTCACTGGCTATGTGTCAGCACCAAAACAAAAATGGAGCCACATTAAAACATGGTATCTTGGCACTGTCAGAGGAAGTGATAAGTATCATAATTGGCCCTCACATGCAGCTTTTCATTACCCTGACACTACATGGGGAAGGAGGATGAAAGAGCAGACAGGCACACACATGTTTTCTCTGTCCTGGCATAGCAATGCTGCTCCCAGAGCAAAGTTTTAACTCTACCCCAAGTGCTAGGCCACTAAGTTGCACTGCCTTCCTGCCTTTAGGGGCCTAATACTCAGCCCTACAAGTAAAACTGGGCACAGCAAATGCCTCTCATCAGCATGACCTCTGGAATGCCCTGAGCATAGAGCTCTATCATCCTCATTACTGTGGAAAACCCTGCCAGTTTCTTCAGATCCTGAGGGTGCAGGACTCATCCACACTTACCTTCAGGCACCTTGCTCTCTGCAGCACTGGAAACCTCATTGGAGCTGAAGTCTCTGAGGTGGAAACCTCATGGAAAAATAGAGAAAACCACTCTGCGTCTCTCAGCAAGTTCTTGCTTCTTTCTAAAAGAAATGAAGCAAGCAACAGATTAGACCAAAAGTTCAAAGATGGACTTGCTGAGCCTAAGCCTCCACTGTTTACCTTTTGTGACATCTGTTATCTTGTGAAGAAACTGCTGCTAATCTGATTTAATAACATTTTCATGGGTTGATGCAGTGGCACAAGGCAGCAGAAAACAGCTTCCATGACAGGCAAGAAAACACACTGGCAAAAATGTTCAGGCACTGGATTTCACCTGTCTTTGTCACCAACAACTCCAACCAGCTCCACATCATGCAGGTTTAAAACACAAAGAATCAGACACCTCATTTCTCTTCAAAGCCACAGTCACAATGCCAAACCATTCCCATACAGGGGTCAGTTTGTGTTGTAAAGGGACAACAGGACACCTGACCTGACCATGAGATCTGTAAACCAAAGAGAGACTGGATTACCATGTCCCAAAGTGTTAGTAACATTGGAGTAAGTGGGAAATTGTTCCTATGATCACTGTCTTTCCTGTAGGTACTGTGGATGGCACCACCTACCTGAACAAACTTTTCACTTGATCTTTCAGGTAAGAGACTGTAGATCTGCTTGAAGGATAACACTGACAGTCTCTTAATCTTAGCAATGCCTACTGGAACAGTTATTGGGGGTGGGGAGGGAGTGGGAACCACTTTGATGGGGTTTCCCACAAAGTCATTGCCTAGAAGCAGCAGAAGGCAGCTCTGCTGAGCAATTCAGTTGTGTTTTTGGAGATGAACAGTCTGGCAGCAGAACCTCTGCCTCCCCACCTAGCCCTGTTCACATTGTTCTCTCAGTTGTGCCAGCACAATTTTTTCCTGCAGCAGCACTGTGAAACACACCACTTCAGGGGAAAAAAAAAGAACAACAAAACCACCGAACAATGACGCACTTGTTAGAACCAGCTCGGCTCTCTGATCGGATTTACAGCGTGCCAACAACTGCAGTGGCAGAAATTCAGGAGGCAATGTGCTGTGAGGCCAGGGTAGGTAAAAACAAAGGGGTGGGAACATTTTAAGCTGATGTTGACAGCACGGACATATCTCATGAAATCAGAGCTTAACAGCAGGTGGGAGAATGACATAATAAGGGAAGGCATTAGGCTTTTATAGGAAGAAATAGGGAATCAATATTTAATTACAGGAGAACTGCAACAAAGTTCCATTATTGAAAATATCTCATCAAGTTGATACAATATTTTTTATCAAAGAAAACCTAATAATAGAGCTACATTTATTTCCAGACTCAATGTTCACCAATATTTCCCCACTAATAAAAATAGACATTTATTTGCTTATTGTCAAGAGCTGGAAAGATCAGAAAAACAGACAAGGAATTAAGATATCCTTTCACTCCATTTCAGTTACCAAATTGCCATGAGTCTTCAAACAATTTGTGTGAGTCTCTCTCTCAGGTTCCTACCTAATGCTGAATAATAGTTCTTTAACTGGGTCAGAAAAAAGTTTCAAGAGCTGTGGATGGAAAGTAGAAGGAAAATCCCTTCTGTTATAATCACTACAACGTTGTGTCTTGGTGATACTTATTTACTGTTGTGGAGAACACTGAGAACTAATGATTTTTTTGTGTAAATGCTTCATGATGACACCAAATCACACTACAGGCCCACGTGACATCAGCATTAGTCTGAGGGAGATGAATGGGTGTTGTGTTTTTCCCCAAAATCACAGAACCATACCTAGGACACAGACACCTCATGGAGATATCACTGCCTTCCCCCAAGAAGTGATACATGTTCTCTGGATGCTGTTTTACTGTAGCGCAAAGGGGAGCAAATGCAGGGAACAGTGACACAAATCCTCAGCTAAAATTGTGACAGTTCAGACCTGTGGCAGCTGTCCGAGGGCAGCTGGAGTTGGACAGAGGATACAATTAAACAGAGCCCAAAACATCTAAGGAATCTAAGATGTCACTCATTTCTTTCCAGGGAGCAGGTCAGAGACCTCGAGTAGGGCTGGGGGGAGAGCAAGGGCCAAGCCAGAGGTTTGAGGCACAAACAAAGATAGTTCCCACCAACCAAGAACAGTGAAAAAGGAAAGTGAGAGATGAAAGAATTAGAGTGAGCTTTTATTCTATAGAGTAAGCCCTATAAGACAATTCAAATGAGCACCTTTTCTTGGAGGCACTGATTATTACATCCAGTCATCACAGCAAAATGTGAGTAAAGTGCTGTCCAACTAGCAGTGAGGGAGAGCCCACCTCTGCCCTGACAGAGGGCTTGGGTAGAGCACAACAATACTACTGATTAAACAAAGCAGATGAGATGGCTCAGGAAAGCTGTGAGTTAACTCAGACTCTGCCAGATCAGCTCCAAGGACAGCTGGGAATGGAACAGCAGATACCCGTTCTCAACGCCCACATGGAATGAGCTGGAGATGTTCACCCTCAGGACATAAATGTCTCAGTAACAGAGGCTGCCATTTAGAAGCATAGAATATCCTGAGTTGGAAGGGACCCACAAACATCATCGATTTCAACTTCTGGCAACCCCCAAAATCGCCCATGTGTCTGAGGGCATTTCAGATGAACGTTGTCAGGCTTGGTGTTGTGACCCCTTCCCTGGGGAGCCTGTTCACCCCCTTCACTATCTGTCTCAGAAGGACTGAACGCCTTTCCCGCACTTTGACAGAAGTCATGTCCTGGAGAGGGCACACATTTAAGTCATACCTGCTTCAAGCTTTGCCCTCACAAATCTGGCAAATCTCCTACCTTCTGCATCAGTAAAGCCAGTGCCACACTAGTCATGGAAACGAACTGTGCTCCACAAGACAAATACTCTACCCACAGACAGGTACAAAACACAGCTGGCAAAAGAGAAGAGCAAGATGAGAGATCAGCCCCCAGCACCTCTGAGCTTGGCGCCTATGAAAGCAAGCTGCCATAGCAAGAGCTGTCCTGCAGAGCTCTGAGCAGCCACCAGCCAGCAGCACTCTCCTGTGACACACTCCTGCTGCTCCCCGTGAAACCAAACAGCTGCACTTGTCCCTGCTCTCGTGTAACATACACAGACCTGGCATCCCCCGAATTCATTGAAGGTGTCCCCCCTCTACCTGATGTGGCCAAGCCGCTGTTGGGTGCTCCACACTTCCATCCTGAGTTTGTATAAACGGTAAGGTTGTACTTTGTAAGACTGTGCTTTGTGGCTGCTCAGCAGATCTAGCACCTGAGAGAGAAGGGACAATCACTTCCAAACATTTTCCAGAGAGAACCTCTGACCCAGCACAACATTAAGCCCTGCAGAAAAATCTCAGAACAACCGAGAAAAAGTAGGGAGTTGGACTTATAACATGCCAAGGTCAGAAAACACTTCATATTTCCAGCACCAAGGTGCAAAGCCCTTTCTGCCTTGTATCGAACGCTTTGTGCTCACTTGTTTAGCAGGGAGATGGAGGTGTGTTGTGCCAGGATACACTCACAGCCTGCTGTTTCTTCAGCAGAATTGCAGTGACCTACACAAGCAGTGATCTGTGTAAGAGGCTCATGTAGCCATCACTGCTTCAGTTCCACAGCCTTTACCTTCACATCTTCTAGTTTATGGATCTGCTCCTGCTGGAGCTCTTTCTTCTGCTTGAGTCAGTTCAGAGTGAGAGATTCAACGATGTGAGTGGAAGGTCAGAAGCAGTTTTTGGACAACTTATAATTTAGTGCAGGAAAGAACATTGTGGTCTGGTTCACAGAATCACAGAATCAAGGTCAGAAAAGACCTTAGAGATCATCCAGTCCAACCTGATCGGAAACAATCATCAGTCCTTCATCTATACCATGGCACTAAGTCCCTCATCAAGTTTTCTCTTAAAAACTTCCAGGGGCATGGATACAATAAGGAACCACTCTTGGGGTTCTAGAAGATACAAGGGGACTCCACAAAGCAAGAAATTTGCATATGTGAAGTGGTTGTCTCCAAGAACTTGCAGATTTGTTGTCCTGGCACTTCATAAAAAATGAGGACTGCAAGCTGGAGAACTTTGCACAAGAACTGTAAAGGTTATGATAAGATGCTATAAAGATTAGGGTAAGGCTTGGTCTCCGATGTGGCAAATGCATTGGTAGGGAATAGGGAAACTGCAAAGAACACGTACTTTGAGATGGGAGAAAGGATTGCCAGCACGGCGGCCTCCCTAACTGTTTTAGTGAGCAGCATCCATCCACAGAGCCAGGTCGGGCTTTCCAACGGTGTGTGAGGACAGAGGAAATACGCACAATCCCGGGCAGTGCATCACGGATGAACACAGAGCCGAGAAAAACATGCTCTGGGCAGAGGGAACCCCCGCACCGCCCTCCGCCCGCCCTGTGTGGGGATGGCTGAGCATGCTGGGACACGGAGTCCCCGCCGGGCGGGCCGCCGCAGGGGACAGGGCGTAGCGCACTACAACTCCCAGGGAGCCTTGCGCGGCGCGCCGTCCCCCGGGACCCGCGGGGGGCCGCGCGCG